>BSBK01002601.1:0-2500 GCA_027943335.1 Chamaecyparis obtusa | reverse complement strand
TCGGGATCAAAGGCACCCATAAGTCTACAACTTCATCTAACTGAAATATTATAAGTAGGACTAGATGTAGTAAAGCTCATATACCAATGCAATGCAAATGAACTAAACTAAGAAGACACAAAGCATGAACAAATGAATGTTTTTGTATTTTTATTTTATATGAGATGCAAACATATAAAATAAATCTAATACATGCAAGATCTAACACCATAAAAGAAATATTTTAACCATAAATACGATAAGGCATCTAATTCCACAAAAGAGAGGGGGTAAGCTTGTCGGGTTCACCAAAAATGTATGGTTGAAAAAGTGTATTCACCAAAATGTAATGTAGTAATGTGCATGTAATTTAAATGTGGGAGGGAATATAGGGTCTACCTCTTAATCCAAATTCCCAAAGGAGAGATCCAAATAGATTAATCACAAGGAAGTGATCAATGCACAAATGAATCAATCTATGGAGAATATAAAGAAAGGAGAAAACCTTATAATCTGTTATAGAAAATATTCCTTTGAAAAATTAATTGAATTGAAGAAAAATACTAAACTCAAAATAGGTTAAAATCTGGAAAAGGATGTTTTCTGATGTGTGTGTTTAGTTTTGGGAGATTCTACAATCAGATCTGGCCTGGAAATGCAGAAACAGAGAAAACCTAGAAACCTTCTGTCTTTCGGAGCAAGGTCATCCTTGACCTCAGGATAGGGGTAAGATCCTTACCCTGAGGTGAAATCTTGACCCCCCACTAAAAGTCATCCTTGACTTGAAACAGCTCCGATAGAAATTTTGTTCGCGAATCTCAGAAGTTCTCTGAAAAGGGTGTCCACATCTGTACTAATATTCGTCATCCTGCACCTACAAGAAAAAGGGTTTTTGTTGTTTGGATGAGAGGTTTTCCTTGGTCAAACCCCAATTTGGAATCAACTTTGAAATGTAATTGAAATTGCATTATATAAACAAAGAAAAATGAAACTATTCACCTTGCTTATGTTGAAATCCTTGTGGAGGATTCAAATCCTTGAATCCACAAGTATGGATGCTCCAAATGAATATATATATATATACACACACACACACACACACATACATATATATACATATATATACATATATATATATATATATATATATATATATATAGACATATATATATACATATATATGTGTGTGTGTGTGTGGTGTGTGTCTATATATGTATATATGTATATATATATATGTATGTATATATATATATATATGTATGTATATATATATATATGTGTGTGTGTGTGTGTGTATAGATATGTGTATATATATATATATACACATACATACACACACACACACACACACACACACACATATATATATATATGTATCATCAAAAAATGGAAGCACTTCCATTTAAGACTGGTTTAGCCCTCTGAGTAAGTGGTCAAGGGTCATGTCAAGCGCCTTGAATGGGTCTATGAATGGATCTAGCTTTTTCCCCCTATTCTTCTTCTCTCTCCACCTATTTTAAGCTTATTTTTGGTACCTGGTCCTGATAAGCTGAGATCTGTGACCTCAGGGTCAAGGTTGACCTTCTGGGTCAAGGTCGACCTCGACTCTGACCAAGGTCATAGTCGACCTTGACTCTGACCTAGGTCATAGTTGACCTCGACTTTGACCTAGGTCACAGTTGACCTCGACCTTGACCCTGGGTCCAAATTTCAAATTCCATAGGTTTCGGGATGTTGGGCTTCGGAAAGTTTTATTTCCCACTTCCAGGTCAGCTATTTTGGATTTTGGAATGGTAAACTCTTAAATTGCATTTAATCTATGTCCATTTCTAAGGGTTAAGGCCTAATTAGAATTTAATACCCCTATGTTGGCCCCTCTAAAAGTTTGTACCCTAGATCACTATAAAAGTAAGCCTTCCTCTCTCATTTCAATCCATCTCTTGTTCACACATACGAGCACTCTCAAGAAAGAAAGAAGGAGAAGGAAAGAATTCAAGCATTCATTCATCCTCAAGCATTGAAGCTTTCAAGAATTCATCAAGGAGATCCATTGATAGCCATTGAAGGATTCAATCTCTTTGGAGCCCTCTTGTTGAAGATTTCTCCATCCACATTCACTCAAGCTTCTTCCTATTCCAAGATCCATTCAAGATTGGTGTTGAAGATCTAATGCCATTGATTTGAGACATCCTATATGAAATTATACATTCATTTGGAGCATCCATACTTGTGGATTCAAGGATTTGAATCCTCCACAAGGATTTCAACATAAGCAAGGTGAATAGTTCCATTTTCTTTGTTTATATAATGCAATTTCAATTACATTTCAAAGTTGATTCCAAACTGGGGTTTGACCAGGGAAAACCTCTCATCCAAACAACAAAAACCCTTTTTCTTGCAGGTGCAGGATGATAAATATCAGTACAGATGTGGACACCATTTTCGGTGAACTTTTGAGATTTGCGAACAAAATTTCCGTTGGAGCTGTTTCAAGTCAAGGATGACTTTCAGTGGGGGTCAA
>BSBK01002600.1:700000-701289 GCA_027943335.1 Chamaecyparis obtusa | reverse complement strand
CAACTTCTCAAACTACTATAGTTGGTTGAGAATTTAATCAACTCTCCCTGTAAACAGACATTTAAGCTTTTATTATTTTAATTAACTTATTCCTTAAATAAGGCTATAACAAGCAAAGGGAACATAAAATCTCTCAAGAAACACACATAGCTCAATTGGAAACAAACTAGCCTAACTTCTAGGAGGTCTTGGATTCAAATCTCCTAGATAGTTAGGTTTACCAAAAGAGCTTCCTTTTTACTCTATTATTATTTTTATTTAATACACTTTATTTAAAAATTAAAAATACCATTGTACAAACAAATAAAAACACAAATAATAATATTTATATATGCATAGGTATATATGTGTTCACCCACATATACAAATACATATATAACACACATCTATTTATAATACAGACATTACACACACACACACACACACCAGAGATCAATCCAACCTCAAAACATAAATCACAAAATAACATGATAACATTGCACTCAAATCCCCCAACTAGGGTAACCTCCTAACATGAATTTAAGTCCACGGGATTTCCTTGAGAGTATCTTGGTAAAATATCCACACAACAACAATTCAAAGATTTTGAAGGCACGCTCAGACCTGTGTAGCCAGGTGGAGTCGATGCTTGGTACCTGCATCCTGTAACACCAATCGACACACACACACACACATACATATCCACAAACAATGACAAAAAAGGAGGGAGAATGCAACATCATGTGGATCTCCTGTAGGAGTAACTACGACTGCCTCTCCTCATCCCACACTCACATCAAATAGTGTAATCATCAAAACATAGTGGGATTAGTAGGGTTAGATCCATCATAAACAATGTAATCATCAAAACATAGTGGGATTAGTAGGGTTAGATCCATCATAAACATAAATATATAAATCAAGTATGAATCATTTCACAAACAGTATTTTCCTACACATATATACATCTTTTCATGTAAAATCATTTATTATCTCTATAATTAATTCTATTAACCAAATATATATATATATATATATATATATATATATATATATATATATATATATATATATATATATATATATATATATATATATATATATATATATATATATATATATATATATGCTCAAATGTCCCATCATAAAAAATAAATAATCGAACCATATAATCCAAAGTAACAAAATAATAATCCCTTCAGTCCAAAATATAAAGGTACTAGGTTGGGCATTACAAAAATATTGAGCTAGATGTTCATTCTCATCTCCATCGATAGAAGATTATTACCTTAAATGGTTTTGGTTTGAAA
>BSBK01002599.1:1262500-1809162 GCA_027943335.1 Chamaecyparis obtusa | reverse complement strand
ACATATATGTATATACATAGACAATATATATATACATATACATATACATATACATATACATACATACATACATACATACATACATACATACATACATATATATATATATATATATATTATATATATATATATATATATATATATATATATATATATATATATATTATATAATATATATATATGTCTATGTATATGTATATGTTGGGGTAGGGAACATCTGTAAGAGAGAGAGGGGCTATCTTGAGATAGCTTCTTACAAGACCTATGATGTTCTCCAATTATTGGCAAAAAGAAACTAATAGGAAAATTTCTCTCCCACTTTGTAACTTTTGAGATGATTTTACATTTTAAAATTTATTTAAATATATAAATTAAAATTAAAATTTAATCATTTAATTATTTTACAATAATTAAAATTGTAATAAAATAAATAATCATAAATTAAATAAAAAGACAATAATTGAAATAAATTTCAAACTTAAATTTTAAAAAAAAATTAAAATTAAATAAACCAAATACAAAGTCAAAATATATCAAAATTATAATATTAAAAGATATTATAAATTAGAAAGGGTTAAAAAATGACATGTTACCTTTTGCATAACTTCATAAAGTGCACATGTTATTCTCCAAAATTGTTGGCCCAAAGCAAGTAATAAAAAATATCTCTATCTTTTTATAAATTTTGATTTATATTTGAAATTTAAAATTTATTTGATTATATAGATTAAAATTATAACTCAAAATATAATTATTGTACAATAATTAAAATTTTTATATGACAAATAACTATAAATTAGATAAAAATAAAAATAAATTTCAAACATAAATCTAAACAAAATATTAAAATTGAAAATAATAAAATACAAAGTTAAAATATTTCAAAAATAATATTAATAAAAATTATAATTTAAAAAGAGTTAATAATAAACAATAAACTATTAACTTAATAAATAAGTTAAAAAATAAATTTAATTTTTTTTAACTTATTAGGATTAAAATATTAATAAAAAATGTACCTAAAATATAAAAAAAATACTATAAATTTAAATAATATTAATAATAACTAAAAGATAAACTCAATATTAACAAATTAAAAAGTTAGAATAAAATAGAACATAAAGATAAAGGAATGAAATATTTCAAACTAAAGTCATAAATTTTCAATTTAAAAATTATAAAATCTAACAAATTTAACACTTATATTAATTTTTTAATAGTGGTCAACCTAATTTAGATGAGTAAAATATTAAAATTTCTTAAGATATAATCAAATATTTTATTAAATGATTAGTACAATCTTCACCTAGTGGTTAACTGATATGTAACAACAAAAGTTACAAAATGTAGAAGAATATTTTCTAAAATTATAGATATTTTGTTGTCTTTAATCAATTTACCTTACTATTAAGATATAATCAAGGAATTTATTAAATGATTAATACAATCTTCACCTAGTGGTTAACTGAAGACAACTTTCCATACCATTTATGAGGAAGAGAGTGAATTATTGTCTAGTTAAAATCCAATTATTGTCTCAAAACCTTGGAAACATTTTTTGTATTGAGATTTCTACAAAGTTTTTCCATTGTTATAATATTGGTAGCTACAATACTCTATTATAATTCTTGGAAATGGATAACACTTTATTTACAATATCAAGCATTTAGTATTAAATATAATATAAAGAGTGTCATTATTTATTATATTTAAATATAATGTTGATTACAAAATATACGTGTTTAAATAATATTATAGTTGTGTATTTAACAAGGATCTTTGTTATGTGTTGTTAACTGTTCATTGTGACTTTGCTTTGTTGTACCACGGGCCAGCACCCTCTTGCTACTTCTTTAATAAAAAACAAGGATCATGGTAAGATGTATAAATTATTATTTATAATTATGTCATAATTAATTCTCACCAAATTCCTACTTCAAAGGGTTACTTATATCACGAATTATCCATAAACAATCAAGACAAATCAAAGTCACTAGATCTAGCATATTGATTAAAGTATAGTCAATTATAATAGAATGAAGAGTATATCCAATATAGTGGGTCCTAGCATTAGTTGTAAAGGGAAATATTTTGGTGCAAAAAAAATATTAGTCTATAACTAGGTGGACATACACATAATTATGCATACCGATAAAATGAACATCATATATTGTTACAATATCTACCAAGATGTCTAGGAAGATGGGGAGCCGAGAGAGAGACATATCTAGAGAGAGGTAGAGGGAAGTAGATATAGACAAATATAGATGGAGAGGAGGGCGATAAATCAAGGGAGAGAGATGAAGAGAGAAAGAATAAGGGAGAGAGAGGAAGAGATAGCTCTATGAAAAGAGAGAGAGAGAGAGAGTTTGCATCTGTGAATGAGGAGAGAGGACATGCAGATAGAGATAGAGAGAGGGGGAAGGGAGAGAAATAGAGAGAAATGAGGTCAATTGAGGACTTTTGTTGTACAAACAACATCATTTTTCTATTTAACAACCTACCATTTGACCTCATGTACTCTTAATGGACTAATATTTTCCCTAATTGACTTTGCACACCTCTTCGGCATACCCATTACACACATAGGTGTGATTGCTAGTTTATATGCTTTATGCATTTTTACAACTCAAGGAAAACATGAGATCAGTTGTTGAACGATTGGTTCGAATGGTAAAGGTAAATACTAGTATCTAGGAATAATTTATTATAATTATTTTCATCTAATTGCGCATTGACTAAATGCTATGCAAATATGTACTCAGTGCAGTGCCTAGAGCATCCTCACTTGTAGATTCCTTTCTTTCTCCAAATTGGGCCATTGACTCCAAATTTGGACTTTGTACCCTTATTTGGAAAAATTAAAAAGTTAAGTTCTTTCCTAGATGGTCAATCCAAAGCCCTATTTTGAACTTTCAACCTAAATGGGTAGTCAAATAGAAAATAGATTGTATATGGTGTGTGTACTCCTATTCCACATGCATCCAAAGCTAGAATAACAATAACTAATTGAAATGTAAGAATTATAATAAGTGTATTAATGACCATCCTAGTGTATACTATATTTTAAAAGTTACCTTTGTTCTATTATTATATTTATTGGTAAAATGAGAGAAGACAATTCTTATAGATTTATTATCTAAAAATGCAACATTATTGTTCTAGATATTGTATGAATCCTCTATAAAAATGATTCATTTCAAATAAAGACAAGTTCTAGCAAAAGAAAACTCTAAAATTTGAGCCTAACAACATACATCAAAACAATTCATATCACTATTATGCCAAAACAATATTAATAACTATTAGATAGCCCTTCTGATCAAGAACAAGAGGATCATCTAGCATTGGTTCCTAAATTTTTAAGAGGAATCTATTTATTTTTCTAAATTTGTCTAATTTTTGAACAACCATCCCAAGGATCTTCACAAGGATGATCTAAAGAAAATTTTACATACAATGGAGGATACAACACTTCATTCTTGATGAAAAATCACAATCTTTCATTTAGAATTAAGTTGTTTAAAAATGTTTCCTTAGTCGTCTATGTTGAGATATCCTTGGATGCAAAAGTAAATTTCTCTAAGGATTGCTAATAGATGAGACACTAGAATAGCCTTTCTATTGTGGTGGGGTATGGGGGATGTAGGAAAATCAAACCCACACAAAAATGAATGAAATTTTTTCTTTAAGAGGATTAAACTCTTGACTTCATAGATTTGAGTGCATATATGTCATGCTCCAAGCCCATGGACCACCTTGAAGCATCAAATCTCTATATTTTTAATAGAATTCAAAATCCCAATGAAAGAAACCTTCAAAACAAGGGAATATAAAGGGATCTTATATAAAAAGGGATTTCTAGGTTCTTCAAATCCTTAAATTAATGTTTAACAAGCCAAGCACAATTTATGGATTTTGTATATTGGATCATGATCCATGTAACATTAATCCTCCTCCAATGGTTAGCCTCCAAGTTGCAAGACTTTAGTTTTCACTAAGTTATCCCAAGAGTTGGATGGGGAATGTAGTCTTAATGGAGCTTAAACCATTCTCTATGTAGGTCAAGGATCCTTCAACTTATTTTATATTTTTTTTCACTAGCCATTAGATATTTTAAGGCATATATAACTTTTATATTTAGAACTTTGAAAGAGAGGAAATCAGACTTCAAAAGAGAGGACAACAATGCTAATTGTTTTTTATTTTAAAAATTTCTTCTTAACATAAAAGTGTAAAGAATTGGGTGGTATAAGTTTTGCCTTCACTCATTAGGCTTAAACCAAGTTGTATATCCATCATTAAAGACGAGCTATCAATTTTTTTGTTATTGGTACCACCTTAAAGTTATTACTACAATACATAATTTAGTTTCCACCTAATTAACATTATCCCCAAAACTCATTGTTTTCCTACCCTTCACTTCTCAACTTTCATTCCCATATCCTTTCAATTCATAACCTCCTACATGGGAAAACCAACTCTAGTTTTTTTTTGTTTTTTATTTAGATTTTGTATTGTTATTATTTGTGATGTATGTGTTGGAGATTTTCCAGCAGGCCAGTACTGACTATATGTTTGTCATTGATGACAACATATGGAAAGTAGTATGCGTGGAAGTCTTATATAGTAAGCTTTTTGTATATGTAGCACAGACATGATATCATCATGATATCATGGGCGTAGAGGTTAACTATTAGTACAGACAGTTATACAATAGCTTGTGTCAGTAGTGTTCCTGATAGAGCAACAGATAGTGTTCTATGTATGGTTGTCCGTATAGTTATCATGGAGCCTTGCGCGCTTGGATATATGTTGAAGACATATCAGTGATGTTTCAGTTGTGGACACATAGTCTAATATTCAGTAGAAGAAAAGTTATGCAGTCGCTATTCGCCAATAGTAGTTTCCTATGTTTATTCAGAAGAGCCAACATAGATTTTATTGGTTCTTGAGTTGCACCTATCTTTAGGGTATGCACCCTTGGATTTAAGCTTAGAAGAGAGTTATTGATGTTCGGTTAAGAGCGCATGAGTTAATTTAGTTTGAAGAGGAAGATCCAATTATTTTGGTAGAGCCAACAGTGTGTAGCGTGCGTCTACAATTATCTGATTTGGACAGGTCCTAGAATGTGTTGCGTGCATAGTAGAGCCGACAGAATGTTTGTTGGAGTTTGTTATGGTTTCTCTAATATTATTTCAAGGTGGTTCTAACAAGTTGACTTGATTATATCATTTAGAGGAAAGAATTTATAGGCAATCATTTGTGATTGTTGGAGTGTGGTTCATGGTTGATTAAGTAGAGTAGAGCAGACTGTGCGAAGTGTTGAACCATCAGAGGAAGGTCTATGTGACCAAGTAAAGTACTTGTGCTATTCATTGGAACTGATCCAGATAGTAGGTCAAAGCGCAGTTCACAAAGATCCAGATATAGTGTGTATCTGTTATTCAAAAGGTTGTAGCCTTCACCCCTTTGAGCAGTGAGCTCTCAGACAGTGCGTCCTCTCCCCTAATAGGGACAATTGTAAAAGACTCCTAACAGGGTTCGACCCTTGACTAGGTCTACTATACTTAATATATTGTAAAGCTACTCCTAACAGGGTAAAGGATCTTCTAACAAGGATTATTATACACTAGTACAAAATATTAGTGGGTATCAAGTCCCACCAGGGTTTTCACCTATTTGGGTTTCCCCATAACCAAAATATTGGTGTTGTGTTCATGTGTTCTTTCATTGTGTTTATGCTTTATGTTTAAGTATACTTAATTGGATAAAGAATTGGAACTTGTACATAACTGATTCATACCCCCCTCTCAGTTATCTCTTGGGACTATTCCTAACAATTAGTATCAAAGCCAAGTGCTTTAGAGAGAAAGTTTAATAGATTGAGGTTGATCAGATGGCATACTTCAGGAAAGAGAGTCCTAAGTTTGATGGAGAGAATTATCTTGATTGGAAGAACAAGATGGTGACACATTTGTAGTGCATTGGTTTTAAGTTTTTGATGTTACTATCAAAGCGGCCAAGATTCCCACCCTAGAAGATCTTGGAAAGGATGATGCTACTGAAAGACAAAAGGAATTGTTTCATCCAAATTCTATTGCCAAAGAAGCCCTTATCAGCACCCTATCTGATAGTGAGTTTTCAGAGATAAAGAAAGTAAACACCACCCACAAGATATGGAAGCACCTAGAAGACATGTTTGAAGGTGACAAACAAGCAATGGATGCGCCCAAAAAAACATGGAAGAAAAAATACAATGCATTAGAGATGCTACCTGAAGAAAACATTAAAGCTTATAATCAGAGGATCAATGAAGCAGTTGTTGGAATCAGGAACAATGGTGGAGAGATCTCAGAGGAATATATTATGGACAAGTTGATGACTACTCTCACTCCAGAATATTAAAGTAAGATCAACATCCTTGATGAGACCATCCAGCTTACATCTAATTTCAAGAGAGAGACCTTGATCAACAAAATCTTAGCTTTTGAGACTTCAAGATTAAAGACAAAACCTAAAAGTGAGACAGCCTTCAAAGCTACAGTTCATGGCAAGAAATCTGCAAACACTTCTGGTAATTTTGATGATGATGACGAAGAGAAAACTCTAGATGATTTTATTGTTATGATAGCTAAAAGAGAAAAGAAAGGAAAAGGAAAATCTGAAGGTCAATTTCCATTTAAGTGCTTTTCATGTAACAAGATAGGTCACTTTGCATCTAAGTGTCCTACTAGAGCTAGAAAGTTCAAAAAGGATTACAAGCCTAAGTACTCTAAGGAATGTTACTTTACTGGAGATGGAGTTTCAGATGAAGAATCAGGTGAAGAATAAATTGGATTCATTTCTATTGTAGACAAAATAAATAATAAGATATAACATAAAGATGCGAAAGAAAAACAAGAACTAGCATTGATTTCCCAAGCAGATATAAGGACAAACTGGATTATAGATAGTGGTTGTTCACATCACATGACATGTGATAAAGGCAAATTTGTTCATCTGGACAAATACAATGGTGGTATGGTCAGATTTGGAGACAACACTCCTAAACCAATAGTTGGTAGAGGAGCCATCACTTTGGATGGAAAGAACAGTACTGATGATGTTCTTTATGTTGATGGTTTGAAACATAACCTTCTCAGTGTTGGATAGTTACTTGGAAAAGGCTATCATTTCGAGTTCAAAGATGACAAATGAATCATTAACAACAAGGATGGTGTTATGATTGCATCAGGCTCAAAGACAAGAGGTAATGTTTTTCAACTCAATTCAGAAGCAAGTTGTTTTGTTGCTAAAGTTGATGACAGTTGGTTATGGCATAAAAGACTATGCCATATCAATTTTGATAACATAGTGAAGATAAGCAATGTTAAGGCAGTAAGAGATCTACCTAGCATAGTAAAGCTAGTTGATACTATATGTAGGGAATGTGTGATGGGAAAGCATGTGAGGAATTCATTCAAGAGTAAGCACAATTCAGCAAAGAACAAGTTGGATCTGATTCATACAGACCTATGTGGTCCAACTCAAACAAGATCATACTATGGTCAAAGGTATTTCATTTTGTTTGTTGATGATTATACTAGGATGATGTGGGTTGCGTTCTTGAAGGATAAGTCAGAAGCATTTGACAAGTTCAAAATATTCAAAGCTAAGGTTAAGAATGAATCTGGATTAAAGATAAAATGTTTGAGATCGGATAGAGGAGGAGAATTCACCTCTGACAGACTCTATGAGTACTACAAAGAACATGGCATAAAAAGATAGTTAAGTTCACCTAGAACACCTCGGCAGAATGGAATTGCAGAGAGAAGGAATAGGATCATTCTTGATACAATGTGTACCATCATGATAGAAGGAAGAGTTGCACACACCTATTGGAGAGATGTGGTCAATACAACAGTCTACACCATCAATAGAATTCAGTTAAGGCCTGGCACTGACAAAACACCATATGAGCTATGGTTTTGTAACGTTCCCATAGTAAAATACTTTAGAATCTTTGGAAGAAAGTGCTACATCAAGAGGGATGAAGCAGTAGGAAAGTTTGATGCAAGAAGTGATGAAGGTATTTTCCTTGGTTACTCTACTAAAAGTAAACCTTATAGATGTTTCAATTTAAGATTGAAAAAGATAATTAAAAGTGCTCATGTTAAGATTGATGAAAAGTTTATGGTTCAAGAAAGATATCATGATTAGTCACCCATGACTGAAGAAGAACCCAGACCCTCCACTAGTGAGACAGGTATTGAAGAAATGTTTGATAGCATTGATGTGTTATTCAATGACCCTGAGACAAATGAAGAAGAAACTCCTAATGTTGATGAGTCAGCATCAACTAAAGTTCCAAAGTTTACATCTAGAAACCATTCCAAGAAAGACATCATTGGAGATCAGAGCGGCAAAGTCTTAACAAGATCACAAGCAAAGAACTCAGCTAGCAGTGATGCGATGTGTTTACTATCTCAGATTGAACCTTTAAGTGTTGAAGATGCTTGTAATGATTCAGATTGGCATGATGCTATGAAAAAAGAACTTGGTCAGATTATTAAGATTGACACTTGGGAACTGGTCCCAAGACCTAGTGATAAGAATGTGATTGGAACAAAGTGGATATTTAGAAATAAGATGAATGAAGATGGTACAATAGTAAGAAACAAGGCAATATTAGTATGTAAAGCATATGCGCAAAGAGAAGGCATTGATTATTCAGACACATTTGCACTTGTGAGAAGATTAGAAGCTATTAAGTTGTTTCTAGCTTATGCTACAGTCAAAAACTTCAAAGCTTATCAGATGGATGTCAAGTTAGCATTCCTGAATGGAGATTTGAAAGAAGAAGTATACATTGAGCAGCTAGAAGGATTCACCTTATCAGACAGACCTGATATGATATGCAAATTGAAGAAAGCCCTCTATGGAATTAAGCAAGCTCGTAGAGCATGGTATGAGAAACTAGATGGATACCTAACAAAGATTGGATTCAAGAAAGGAGCAATAGATTGTAATCTATTCATAAGAGAGACATTTGAAGGTTTATTACTTGTAGCTATATTTGTTGATGACATTATCTTTGGAGGTAATGACAAACTTAGTGCTGAATTTGCTAAAGAGATGCAGAATGAATTTGAGATGAGTATGATTGGTCCTATCAAGTACTTTTTGGGATTGAATGTGCAATAGACAGAGAAAGGTATATTCATTAATCAGTCCAAGTATGTGAAAGATATATTAAAGAAATTCAAGATGGATGATTGCAAGCCAGTAGGAACTCCTATGATTGCTAGATGCAAGCTTACAAAAGAAGATGACTCACCAATAGTTGATATAACATTGTATAAGTCTACGATTCACAAGTTGATTTATCTTAGTCAAACTAGACCTAATATTTCAAATGCAGTTGGCATAGTTGGAAGATTTGCAGCAGAACCCAAACAAAGTCACCTCATGGAACTAAAAAGGATATTTAGATACTTACAAGGCATTATAGACTATGGTCTATGGTATCTTAATTTAGAAAATATTGAGCTTCATGTGTACACTAATGCAGATTGGGCAGGATGTGTTGATGACAGAAAGAGTACATCAGGTGGAGCAGTGTTTCTTGGTGATAGAATTGTCACTTGGACAAGCAAGAAACAAAATTTTATTTCTTAGTCAACAATAGAATCAGAGTATGTTGCAGCAGCCTTGAATTGTTCTACAATTGTTTGGATCAAGAAGATGATAAAGGATTTTGGAATTCAAATTGATTATCCTATTTTTATTCACTATGATAACACTAGAACTATCAATATGTCGAAGAACCCTGTGATGCATGCCAAGACAAAACACATTGAGATCACGTATCACTTCCTAAGAGAGAAAGTGGCAAAGAAAGAAGTCAAGCTAGACTATGTGAATACTAAAGATCAGTTGGTAGACATATTCAAAAAGCCCTTGCCTAAGGATACTTTTGAGTATCTCAGGGAGAAGTTGGGAGTAATTCCCTTCCTTGATTCTTCTTAGAAAGAAGAAGGAAAGGCATCGGTCCTCCGGGACTGATGGAAGGTTGACTACTCTACCTCAGGAGTAGTACTAATGCTTAAAATGAATAGTGCCCTTTTCCATTGATGTAAAAGGGGGAGTAATATACAGAGTCATGAAAAATAGAAGGAGTAATATACTTAGGGGGAGTAGTATTCAGTTGTGACAGTAGCTCAGTTGAGGAAATCACTAATACATTTGGGGGCATTTTGCGACGGCTATGTGTCGCAATAGCAACACCCATAGACGTCGTTATTTTTTAGTCGCAAATTGCGACGTCTATGAGTAGCCGTCGTAATTGCGGCGCCCTCCCGTCACAATGTCGCTAAGATTTGTTAGCGGCATGGGTGTCGCCCCCCCCGTCGCATGGCTTCGGAGGGCCGTCGCAATTGCGACGGGCCTCCCAAGCAATTGCGACGGGCGCCTGCATCGCATTACGACGGGATCCCGTCGCAATTGCGACGCCCGTGGGTGGATTAAAAAAATAAAATTATTTAATACATTGCTAATGAACCACATTAATGCTTTTTTCTTTCAACAAATGAGGACAGCCACTGTAAAGACAACATGATAATGTACACTCACTGTAAGGATAGTCACAAATGAGGACATCTCACAGTGACTGTCCCTTGTGTAATTGCCACTTGAATGTATTGCTATTCAACCACATTAATGCTTTTATTCTTCAACAAATGAGGATAGTCACTCTAAAGACAACATGATAATGTACACTCACAGTGAGTGTACATTATCATGTTGTCTTTACAGTGACTATCCTCATTTGTTGAAGAAGAAAAGCATTAATGTGGCTGAATAGCAATACATTCAAGTGGCAATTACACTAGGGACAGTCACTGTGAGATGTCCTCATTTGTGACTGTCCTTACAGTGAGTGTACATTATCATGTTGTCTTTACAGTGTCAATATATGCATTATTACTTAAACTGAAGAGTACGCTAAATAATATGTCATTGTGGAGTTCTGATTGCTTCCAATTTGATATACGCTTGTTCTACTTATGTATCCAGCATCATGTAAGAAAAGTTGATGCTTTTAAAATAGATTCATTTAGCCATGAAATGCCTGTGCATGTTACATACAAGATTCCAAGGCCCAAAACTGATTACTCATTATAATTCATGTACAGAATGATAATCAACCACAACGAGGCATGCGTAGGTGCTGCTTAGATTTTGAGGCATCAGAAGCTCGTAGAAGAAACTTGACCAATGGCTCATGGAATGCAACAAACTTATTGCCTAGAACAGGAGCATTAGTAACCACAGATGATGGTTCTGAAAAGAACACTTCACCATCAATGTCACGTGAGGGAACTGCAATTTCTGATGGCAAGCAACTTGTAGTATATAAGAGAGATGCAGGTACAGATGCTGGGAGAAGTTCCCAATCTTTATCTATTGGACAGTTTTCATCTGCAAAATAGATTATAAAAACATGAAAATATATCAAAGATGTTTGATATTGATACAAAACAACACAGATTCATTTCTTCGTACACCTGTATATCATAAAAATCATTGCACACTTCGAAAAATTGTATTGCCTTTTACTTACTCAAAAGCAATTTACATAAAGCAGTCATTTGATTAACATGGATCCTAATATTCACAAGTACATGGTCATGTGCTCCATCGTAGCATCTTATAGATTTAGATCTGTTCTCTGAAATAATTCAATGTTTTGTTTACAATCCACAAAAGAAATATTTTCCCTCGTCTACTTAATCCTAAACAAAAGGCCATATAGCAATATAGATAGAACTATATAATAGAAACCATAAACAATGATAACCTTAGCAGCAGCAAGAAATTGTTGCAAAAACTTTACCTTATCATACCCAGATTGTTGCTTTGCCTGGCGGAGGGAAATTTGATCAGTAAAATTGACACAGAGTATGTTGTCTCCATTGTCATGCTAGATAACAAAACACCAACTTTAATGGGCATGTACTGTCCCTTGTGTAATTACCACTTGAATGCATTGCTATTGAACCACATTAATGCTTTTTTCCTTCAACAAATGAGGATAGTCACTATAAAGACAACATGATAATGTACACTCACTATAAGGATAGTCACAAATGAGGAAATCTCAGAGTGATTATCCCTTGTGTAATTGCCGCTTGAATACATTGCTATTGAACCACATTAATGCTTTTTTCCTTCAACAAATGAGGACAGTCACTATAAAGACAACATGATAATGTACACTCACTATAAGGATAGTCACAAATGAGGAAATCTTAGAGTGACTATCCCTTGTGTAATTGCCGCTTGAATACATTGCTAATGAACCACATTAATGCTTTTTTCCTTCAACAAATGAGGATAATCACTATAAAGACAACATGATAATGTACACTCATTGTAAGGATAGTCACAAATGAGGACATCTCACGGTGACTGTCCCTTGTGTAATTGCCACTTGAATGTATTGCTATTCAGCCACATTAATGCTTTTCTTCTTCAACAAATGAGGATAGTCACTCTAAAGACAACATGATAATGTACACGGGCTGTAAGTGTACATTATCATGTTGTCTTTACAGTGACTGTCCTCCTTCAAGTGGCAATTACACAAGGGACAGTCACTGTAAAGGCAACATGATAATGTAGAGAAACGTTGTCATTTGTATTTTCAACAGTGCCGAGAGAGATTCCCTCCGCGAAATCACAGCTACAATTTCTGAGTACGTTGGGTTTATTTTTCTTTTGTCATTATTATGTAATCTGGTATTCAGCTGTTATAGAGCTAAAATACCCAGAAATGAGGACATATCTTTGTTGAATTTATTGTTAGCGGCTTTGGTTATTTAGAAGTTTAATTTT
Organism: Chamaecyparis obtusa; assembly: GCA_027943335.1. Taxonomy (NCBI): domain Eukaryota; kingdom Viridiplantae; phylum Streptophyta; class Pinopsida; order Cupressales; family Cupressaceae; genus Chamaecyparis; species Chamaecyparis obtusa. The sequence continues at coordinate 1,796,283 of BSBK01002599.1, read as the reverse complement.
ATTTGTTCATCTTTCAAGCACAAACATTTTGTGGATCGTAACATCTTCATTGTTTCGGGTATGCAATGAAACAACCCTAACTTGCAACTACCTTCACGGTACTTGTGTACATTATCATGTTGTCTTTAGAGTGACTGTCCTCATTCAAGTGGCAATTACACAAGGGATAGTCACTGTGAGATGTCCTCATTTGTGACAAGGACAGTCACACATGAGGACATCTCACAGTGACTGTCCCTTGTGTAATTGCCACTTGAATGTATTGCTATTCAACCACATTTATGGGCCCGTTTGGACCACAGCACACAGTAGCATCTACAGAGAAGAATATCCTAGGTGTAACAAGTTGTAAGAATATACCAACAGTTCTAAGAAGTTCCCTAGCACATAGTAGCATCTACAGAGAAGAATATACAACATGAGGGCAACCACTGTAAAGACAACATGATAATGTACACTCATTGTATGTGTACATTATCATGTTGTCTTTACAGTGACTTTCCTCATTCAAGTGGAAATTACACAAGGGACAGTCACTGTGAGATGTCCTCATTTGTGACAAGGACAGTCACACATGAGAACATCTCACAGTGACTGTCCCTTGTGTAATTGCCACTTGAATGTATTGCTATTCAACCACATTTATGGGCCCGTTTGGACCGCAGCACATAGTAGCATCTACAAAGAAGAATATCCCAGGTGTAACAAGTTGTAAGAATATACCAACAGTTCTAAGAAGTTCCCTAGCACATAGTAGCATCTACAGAGAAGAATATGGGTCAACCAGGTTGACTTCAAAGCCATGCAATCTAATGGTAATAGTAATATCATAATTTGACATACTATCAGAAATACTTCCTAAATAGACTATTCAATCTTATAAGAGATGGATTCATGAGAACTATTATTTATGAAATATGAGTCAATGACTTTAATTAAAAAAATTACACAATCTAATTCTTGTAAAAATATCAAAATTTGACACATTGAAAATACCTTCCAAAAGTATCGTTAATTGATTAATATGAATCACTACTCATGAAATATAATTTTATAAACCTAATCTAAAAACTACACAATAAAAATCTTAATAGCAATATTGTAAGAAACTATTCCCAAAAGCAAGCCTAACAAAATTTGATGAAAATAATTTTTGTTTCACTCAACTTTGAAATTCACAACTTCCTCTTTTATTATAATAAGAAAAAAAATGTCTTTTTAGATATACCTCATGAACCATACTCGAATAATCTATCATTTTTCTTCTCAAAAACATATTTGCAGAGCCTGCTTCTTTTACTTGTTTGTACTTTTATCTCTCTGATGGAAAGGGTTCCTTCAGGACACATTTTTCCAAGTTCACTGCTTGAGATATTTGAGGAGGGTTCCCCTGCTTGAGTATCCATCCAACCCATATTCGAGTAGTTCTACAATTGCACAGTCTAAATTAATAATACTGACAATTGAATGACGAATGATGATACATAGAATTGATATAAACTAATCCTAAAAACACTAAAACATTATTAATATATTTATATTTCATAAATAAAATTGATATAAAAGATCTGGAAAGATACATTAAAAAATAGAAAAACAGTAATTTATAATAGAAGGAAACTTAAATTGCTATTTAAAAAAAAAACAAGAGTCTTAAATCTTATCATTTTGTTTCATTATCATCCATAAGTACACACCTCTAGCATAATAATTATATTTTACCACCCATAAAATGAAAAAAAGATCTTCACAAGAGAAATTGAAGCTAGATTATAAAAATGAACCATCTTATTGGAAACTGGAACTGTTATCATACCCAAAAGGACTACAAAATTTCACCTTATCATACCCAGATTGTTGCTTTGCCTGGCGGAGGGAAATTTGATCAGTAAAATTGACACAGAGTATGTTGTCTCCATTGTCATGCTGGATAACAAAACACCAACTTTAATGGGCATGTACTGTCCCTTGTGTAATTGCCACTTGAATGCATTTCTATTTGATGCAGGGGCATCCCTAATGCAAGCCAAAGACACCATGATTGAAGGAAGTTGCCATGAAGCCAAGGAGTCAAATCCTATCAATTGGAACATAAGATTTTCACCTTGGAGCTTTGAAGGATTGACTGGTGAAAGGTCCTTTTGATTGACAAATCAGAGTCTTTTTGAATGACAAATCAGAGTCTTTTTGAATGACAATAAATTAGAATAGGAGTTTTTGATGTTTTCTTGGTTTGTAATAAATATTAAGGATTGATTTTATCTCCTTATAAACATCCACTTGTTGGACACAAGACCCCTTGGTGACTTATAAACCTTGGGCATCTTTTGAGTCCTTGGATGAAATGAGCATAGTAAGTGTTTATTAGGTGTCTTTTAGATGTTGTTAAGAAGTTTGAAGGTCCAAAATAACTTTAATAAGGTTCCTAAAGTTTCACAACACATTTTTAACCTTCTCGGCAAAGTTGTTTGCAAAGTTGTAATGCAACTTTAAAAGTTGCTTAGCAAAGTTGACATTTGTTGGATAAACTGTTCTAACCACCTAGATGGTTGAACCAATGTTTGGAGAGCCTATTTTAGGCTTCAAATGGTCGAAGACAGACAAAGAACCAGTATTGTAATCATTTTGCTTTCATAAAAAATAAAAATAACCCTGTTTTAGTGCATTTCTGGTGAAAAATGAACTCTGTATGGCTGTACGGATGGTGGTTGGATGATAAAATTTGCCTGGAAGTTGTAATAGTGACATCTGATGCTTTGGAAGTTGGTTTGATTGATTCTCTTTGTTTTATATCTAAGTTATTTCAAATTTTCTGTGCATTGTTTACAAACCCTCATTTTCAGGGTTTGACTGATGTAAAGACCTTAACTCACGTTTCAACCATTGGAATTCCTTCTTCCTTGGTGGAATGAGAGTTAAGGATGTATATTTGTATATTCTAAAAGCCCTGAGGCAGGGGGTTGCATCTGCATTTGTTGAGAGTGAGCCCTAGATCAAAAACTACCATGTTTTTGACTGGGAAGATGGTAATCAGAATAAAATCAGAAGCTTGCATCGTATTGAGGACTTGAAAACTTGTGCATTCTTGTTTATCTGGATCAGGAGAACACTCCAAAACTATGATCTTGGTTTCATACACCCATTTTCAATGCTTTGTTTTGGAACCCACACCTAAAAGCATGCATTAGGTCTGCGGACTCAATGAAGACATTGATATGCTGGAGTGGAGTCAGGGTCTGGGATGAGTTGGTGGTCTGTTAGAAATCCAAAAAGGGTACTCAGAAAACATATAACTTCTTAGAGTCCTTTGGCAAGTTGCAGAGTTATGGCTGCAGAGCAGGTTTGGGAGACCTACTAGGGTAACTAGGTCAGTTTGTTATTTTGATGTCTTGGGTTGTTTAGATCACAACCAATGCATGATTCTTGTTATTTAGATGATATCTAAGGGGTTTCTAAGTTTTTCTGCAGGAAGTAAGATCTAGAACCTTAAAAGTCTCTTTTGATAGAAAATCAGGGAACTTGTCCCTAAAAGGAAATTTGTTATTGAATGGGATTGAGTCCATAAGTTGTTGTGTGATCCTTGAAACCTTCAAATTCATTACTTTGCAGAGTTTAAACATTAACCTATAGAAATCAGAGCCTAATTGATTGGTTGAGTCATTTTGGTGTCTTGAAGTGGGTTGGGACATAGATCCAAGTTTCTTACTGACTACTCTGCATCACTATTGAACCACATTAATGATTTTTTCCTTCAACAAATGAGGACAGTCACTGTAAAGACAACATGATAATGTACACTCACTGTAAGGATAGTCACAAATGAGGAAATCTCAGAGTGATTATCCCTTGTGTAATTGCCACTTGAATACATTGCTATTGAACCACATTAATGCTTTTTTCCTTCAAGTGGCAATTACACAAGGGACAGTCACTGTGAGATGTCCTCATTTGTGACAAGGACAGTCACACATGAGGACATCTCACAGTGACTGTCCCTTGTGTAATTGCCACTTGAATGTATTACTATTCAACCACATTTATGGGCCTGTTTGGACCACGGCACACAATAGCATCTACAGAGAAGAATATCCCAGGTGTAACAAGTTGTAAGAATATACCAACAGTTCTAAGAAGTTCCCTAGCACATAGTAGCATCTACAAAGAAGAATATACAACATGAGGTCAGCCACTATAAAGACAACATGATAATGTACACTCATTGTATGTGTACATTATCATGTTGTCTTTACAGTGACTATCCTCATTCAAGTGGCAATTACAGAAGGGACAGTCATTGTGAGATGTCCTCATTTGTGACAAGGATAGTCACACATGAGGACATCTCACAGTGATCGATTGTCCCTTGTGTAATTTCCACTTGAATGTATTGCTATTGAACCACATTAATGCTTTTCTTCTTCAACAAATGAGGACAGTCACTGTAAAGACAACATGATAATGTATACTCACTGTAAGGACAGTCACAAATGAGGACATCTCACAGTGACTGTCCCTTGTGTGATTGCCACTTGAATGTATTGCTATTCAGCCACATTAATGCTTTTCTTCTTCAACAAATGAGGATAGTCACTCTAAAGACAACATGATAATGTACACTCACTGTAAGTGTACATTATCATGTTGTCTTTACAGTGACTGTCCTCCTTCAAGTGGCAATTACACAAGGGATTTGTGTTTTCATTTGTGTTTTCAACAGCGCCGTAACCCTCCGCGAAATCACATCAGGATATAAGGGCAAAACAAACAAGAACGTTGTCATTTGTATTTTCAACAGCGCCGAGAGAGATAAACAAACTTAAAACTCAGACTTAAGAAAGATGAAGGCAATGCTTCAAAAGGTCGATGCCCTAAACACGGGAAAACACAATACCACCATTAAACGATGCCCTAGTCACCGTATCAATGCTGCCAGCTCCGTACCAGTATGTTGACTGCTCACTTTCATCTTGTGATAAAGGTAACTTCATTAATCATACTTGAAATGGTAGCATACGAACTAAAGCTGATGAACATTTATAAACTAAAAGTTTAAAACTACAGATTACAAATGTAGTAGTTTCATACGAAAAGAACTTGATGTCTGAAATTTACCATTAGAAGTATCCAAAGGAATACCACAGTACTGTTGAACTTGGAGAATCGGAGATGATCTACACAGCAAGGTTCAACAGCTGTAAGGACTGTTACACCATCTTTAGCATTTGAATACATTTTCTCCTTGGCTTCTGGTGGATCCTCAAAGACCCCCAATGACGTTTTCCCTACAATTATCAATTGTTTGTCAGTATGAGATATTAATAAATAAACATTAATCACAATATTAGGCAAACAATGTTCTTGATGTCTGAATCTAAATCACAGAAAGCTCTAATAAAGCAGTTCTCAGTTTCACATTAAACTAAGTTTCAATTTCAAATGGTTATAATAATTTTTGCAAGTTATAAGTGGCTGGTTACAGTATATGACATAAAAAGAAAAAAAATCATTTCTATTCTTTTCTTCTTTTTCTCTTTCAACGAAGCTTTTGCACCACACAAATGCATACCAAGAATTTCTCAGGAGGTTTCAAGACCATTGCATACCAAACTTCTTCTTTGTAGATGCTACTGTGTGTCGTGGTCCAAACGGGCCCATAAATGTGGTTGAATAACAATACATTCAAGTGGAAATTACACAAGGGACAGTGACTGTGAGATGTCCTCATGTGTGACTGTCCTTGTCACAAATGAGGACATCTCACAGTGACTGTCCCTTGTGTAATTGCCACTTGAATGAGGACAGTCACTGTAAAGACAACATGATAATGTACACATACAATGAGTGTACATTATCATGTTTTCTTTACAGTGACTGCCCTCATGTTGTATATTCTTCTCTGTAGATGCTACTATGTGCTAGGGAACTTCTTAGAACTATTGGTATATTCTTAGAGCTTGTTACACCTGGGATATTCTTCTCTGTAGATGCTACTGTGTGCCGTGGTCCAAACGGGCCCATAAATGTGGTTGAATAGAAATACATTCAAGTGGCAATTACATATATTATAATGTATCTGTCTAGTCCTCATGACTGCTCATAACAGTACAAGTGATATTTTTTTGGGAGTGGGGAAAGGTTCGAGACTTTCACCTGTATGAAGAATCCTTTCTACCTAACACAAAAATGCACCCCATAAAACATCTGATTGGTTTGAGTATCTTTGAACTATTTGGGTCTATTGACAACACTAGACCAGTGTATACAGAATGACTAATTTCATGCAAGACAATGTGATGCAGAGTGGTCAGCAAGAAACTTGGTCTTAAGCCCCAACCCACTTCAAGACACCAAAATGTTACACCTAAGTAATTTAGCCTCTGATTCTATCAGACCAGTTTAAAATCTCTGTACTAGAGGGACTTCAAAGGTTTCAAGATACTTCTAACACCTTATTGACTCAATCCCAACCAAGACCAAATTTCCTTTTAGGGACAAGTTCCCTGATTTTCTACCAAAAGAGACTTTATTGATCCTAGGCTTTGCCAACCCAATCAAACATTTGAAAACTCTTAAGATTCCCTAAAACATGCAGAATCATGCATTGGTTGTGTTCCAAACAACCCAAGACATCAAAATCACAAAAAGACCTAGTGACTCTAGTAGGTCTCCAAAACCTGTTCTGCAGTAATAACTCTTCAATTTGACAAAGGACCTTATGAACTTATATGTTTTTTGAGTACCCTTTTTGATGTTCTAACAATCCTCCAACTCCCAGACCCTGACTCCACTCCAGCATATCAATGTCCTTATTGAGTCCGCAGACCTAATGCATGCCTTTGGGTGTGGGTTCCAAAACAAGGCATTGAAAATGGGTGCATGAAACCAAGATCAGAGTTTGAAGATGTCCACCATGCTCTAAAGATCTAGATTCAACAAGGTTTGAGGTCCTTTACTTGCCGCTACCCTCTGAACTTGCATAATCCATCAACTCCTAGTCAAGAACATTGAGATTCTTGACCTAGGGCTTGCTCTCGAAATTCTCTGGCTTAGTATCCTGTTCCAAAGCTTTTAAAATATGAAAATAAACCCCCTTAACTTGCATTTTACAAAGAACAAAGGATATCCTATGGTTTATTTGCAAGTTAAGGCCATTTGAATGCAATAACCCAAAAAATGAGGGTTTGACAGAACAACAGATAAGAAAAAGGAATAACTTTGATATAAGGTGTCTTGAATCTACCAAATGAACTCTCAAAGCATAAGATATAAATACTCTAACTTCCACACTGGTCTACCCTCCCTTTCACATCCGTACACTATACAGTGCTTGAAGGAAATGCACAGAAAAGGCTCTGAAATAGTGGCTCTATCTGACAGAGAGTCCATGCTAGGCTTCATGACTAACCTAGAGCACATTCTTTGTTATGGAGGAAGTTTGAATGGTGAAGAACTTATGGAATGGATAGAGGACCTAGATAACCATTTTGACTACAAGTATCTTATTAATAACCATTTTGACTACAAGTATCTTATGGATAGAGGACCTTGATAACCATTTTGACTCATTTAGTATCTTATTGAGCTTCACTTTGTTTCGAGAATATAGATTAATATTCTCTACTAAACAGGGCCAACCACGTGAAGGTGGAAGCTCATTTGGCCCCACCCCCCTCCCCCTAACATCACTCTACATTCCCCGTTAACATCTAACATTCATTCATTCTTTCAATTATTAATAAAATGTAACATTCAATCAATATCACATGATAACATTCATTAACACATTAGATTCGTTAACACGCAACATTCATCAATATGAAAATAAACACATAATTCATGAACATTCATTAGCACATAATTAAATTCATTGAGACATAAAATTTAGTCATTATCAATTAAGGTATTTAGATGACAATCATTTCTTTTTTCTCTTTCTAATTTTTTTTTCTATGTAAGCTCTAAGAGGAGCATCAGTGTTATCATCAATACCCCCCTCATCAGTTGTTTTGTTCTCTGTTCTTGATGATCTCAAATTCCTATGTTGCTGCAAAGGGGGGTCCTCTACAATAAAAAATAAAAGAGTTAAATTTAAAATATTTAATTATAATTGTTACAAGTATTTAATTATTTTAAATAACATAACTGTGGCGCTCTTTAATTACCTGATCTGGCCACATCATTTTGTCTAGACTCAACCTCAACATGCTCATGAGCACCGACCCCTCGATCCTCTACAGTTGCTATACAAAATGTTACATTAATCCAAACACCAATTGTAATTACATATAAAAATTTTAATAGCAAATGTATACCTCCACCACTAGGATGCACATCATGCGAACCTTCATTATGCATAGATTGTGTAGAAGGATTGTCAGGCTGCATTCCAATATCCTACACATTGTTATCATTGCTTTCTTAAAACAGATATACTCACTTTATATTAGAACTTAACATCAAATAGACTAATTGGTAAAGTATTCAATTTGAAATAAATTTCATTTAGCTTATTTACCTGTGGCTCAGATGCATCATTATTTGAACCTTGCACACTGATTTCAGCTCATAGCCGTTCAGCCATGGCTCTATAGCCTTGTTGGAAGCCAATTCTCTTGTCCTCTTCTATGAGGCATCTATTGAACTCTGGCCCCTACATTTTTTCTTGGTATGGTGAATTTTACTTGCATTGTTTGATCAAAAAAAATTTCCTTGCAATATATAAAAAAATTGATACAAGTTTTCATTTACTAATACTTACAACTCGTGCTTGAAGTTTGGAAAAACCACCAGAGCCGAGCTTGTGTGTCCCGTGCTTTTCTAATCTTGCCTTTGTTTCCTTTGATGTGTCAGGCAATCTATGAAAAGTTTGAAATATGTTAGAGACTAGTACAGGAAAAATTTAGAGGTTAATTAGTACATAATTACATTCTCAAAAGTATCACATACCTTTCTCTACTCTCTACTGGCATAATTCCTTTTTTCATGTCGGCTTTATACTTTCCATCCAAAATCAAAGCCTGCCACTCAGCCTCAAGAACACAGGGGGGACGCTCGTGCCTTGGGTTAACCTCTAAATATTTCCTGTACTGGTCCCTAATATACTTCAAACATAAACCAGCTCTTTCAAGGAGCTTGTTTCTCTCGAATGCACGAGGTCCAAAAAGCTGGGTCATACTATGTACAAGATCATCCTTCAACTTTTTATCTTGGTTATTCCACCTTTTAAGTAAAAAAAAACATGTTAGACTCATAAATGAAGAGAAGCTACCTTTAATATAGTTCAAGAAATTGATGAAAAGGAAAACTATTCTAGCAATGATATGAAATCAAAATAGTGGTTTGGGGTTTTAGTTAGGATATGATGTTCCACCATGTACGTAGGGTGGGCCCGAATATCCGCAAACACTCGTCACCAAGTTTTCGCCAAAAAATATCATTCCCTACAAAATAATAATGGGATCATTAGTCGATGAAGAGTGATCAAAAACTAAATTACTATTATATCACTATAGAATAATAATAACTTTAAAGTACCTGGAACTTTGGCTACTTTTAAGGGAATGCCTTCATCGTCGCTGATGATCAATACGCAATCCTTCACCGTTCCCATACTAGGAACATGGGAACATCCAGGAAATGATGTTGCATCGGGACTTGTTGCATCTCCTATTGCAAAAAATGAAAACCATTATCAAATGCCTCCAAGAAATAATACTTCAAGGGAAATAAATTGGTGCAGAGCACCCATGGCACAAACACAATCAAGGGATCTACATCGTAAACACATAACACTTAAACACATAACAAAAGAGAGAAAAAGAGGGATTTGTGTACCAGTAGATGGTGCAACAGTTGGTGCATTTAGGCTGTGTGTTGTTGACATGGCAGTTGGCAAGACATTTGTGGTTGTCCTGGATGGAGGCGACGTTGTCATATCATCATGGAAAGGAGCTGAAGAATAAAATTGTTAGAGCATGCATAAATATAGAACGCGTGGACTAGCATGGACAAGATTGTTAGAGCATTAAAAAAAAAGATTGTTCGAGCATGTATTGTCAATGATTATGATCATTCCTATATATATTCAGTGGAAAACACAAGTGGGGAATGGAACATGTGATCTACTTGAACCACTTGCAGTACCGGCCTCATCATGGGAATGGGGTTCAAAATTACGCAAATAACTCTGTAAAGACAATGCATCCATATTTTAATTAATGTCATAAAAGAGCATAACATAAAAACCATTATTGAACTCTTGTAATAATTAAAAATTTCATTAATACTTACTTTAAAGTTTTCAGAAGTGCGCAACAACTCAACTGCCCTGTCTTTTATTTCCTGAGTCTGAGGATGTATGGATACCAAACGTAGAAGTTCTTTCCCAATTTTCTTTAGCAGCTTTTTAATGGAGCCGATCGGGTCATCGGTCTCTGCTAAATCAATAAAAAAAGGGTCCACAAGGGGGGACTCCTGAGGGACTGCAGGTTGCTTTCCCTCTCTCCGACCACCGGCCCTCTGTGACAACAATAGTATTAGTATTATCAAAATTACTCCAAAACAATGAAGAAAATAACATTAAAAAAAATAACATTTTGCTTCTATCTAGTTTGCACAATTACAATGAGTTTTACCTGCTCATGTGTAGATGAGCTAGGAATATCATCACCATCACCTTCGGGTGGTTGCTCCATATTGTGCCCTTGTGTCAAAGATCAAGTATAAAAATGTTAGCCAAAAATTTAATAACTAAATGGTATGTTGGAGTCATTGATTAGAAGTTGGTTTAATAGTATGTACCACCCCCATGATAGTAGCCTCGTTTGTATCTATGCGGTTCAAATTGTAATCAATAAGCAGCTCTTCCCCTGCACGTATTGATTTTATCTCACAGATGAATACACAATTTCCCTCGCGCACCTCAAATATGCAATTGGGTTGCTTTATAGTTGACCCAGGTCGTGTACTACTTATAAAACCTGCAATATTCCCTGTTGCTTTTGGCCTTCCATCAATGTATATAGCCACACTTTTACTTTGATTATTGTCTTGTTGTTGTATATAATTTGCCGAGAGTGCATACCTATGCATACTTTTTTTATATTGAACAATATGCATCCAACTTTTGTAATCGTAACATGGTCCAACATACTCCATCAATTCAGAAACTTTTTTGTAAGACACCTTTATGCCATCCATAGAAAATAGGCCCAAACCATGTAATGATGATGGTGCTATGCGATATATCCTCTCATTAACACAAAAATTAGTGTTTATTGGAGGAAGTTCCTTGGGTACCCAATGTTTCTATAGATGTTGGTACCTCAAGGGCACCTCGATGTCGCCTTTCATCTCATCATCATAAGAACATGACCCCCCTTGAGCAAGGAAAAATTTCATGTGTTTATTGAATTTCCTTCTAGTCCTTTGACCTCTAGTTAATCTCCCTATTCTAGATAAACTGCATGTCTCACTTTCCTCTTCTATTCCTATATTTCCCTCACTCGAGGAAGACACTTTTGACAAATACCTATTTGCTGGTACCTGCAAATGGGAGAGATCTTAGAAGACATCAATCTTACTATTGATAAGTGTATTAAATAGACTTTCTATAAGGTGTATTGACTTATACCTGTCGATCCATGAGATTGTGCGGGATGCTCTTGAAAGGGGTTCAATTTCTTGCAAATGTAATTCAATTATCGTGAGCATAATCACATCATAATCATAATCACATCCATCATAAGCATCACATAAAAATTAAAAACATTAAAACGTACACATTATAACACTTAAATCAGGCTCACATTACACATTATAACACATTAGCAGTATTCTATTTGTAGTTGAAACTTGTAGCTTTTAAATAGATAATGAATAAACTATGTAACCATTTAAGACAAATATATTTCTATCAAGAAATGAATATTAAATACATTAAGGATTGATGGCATACCTTTAAATTTCATCATCATCATCCTCATCATCATCATCATCATCATCCTCATCATCATCGTCATCATCATCGTCATCGTCATCATCGTTGTCGTCATTTTCGTCATCATCAACATCATCATCATCAACATCAACATCATCTTCATCATCATCATCAGTAGCAGCATCATCGTCATCATCTTCTTCTTCTTCTTCATGAAAATTTGTCTCAGGAACATCATCCAATAATTGTCGATCGTGATCATCATCTACATCATCTTCTACTTCTTCAGTATCTTCTTCTTCCATCGCATTATACTTTATCGGCCTTCCTCTCGGTTCATGTCTAACAACAAATGACCAACCCGATTTATGTGAAACCTCTGAGTAAAATACCTGCTCACATTGGCTTGGAAGAACATAGGGCTCATCCCCAACTGTCTCAAACGACCTTGTATTAACCATTGTAAATCCATTATCATGTTCAATAACAGTTCTATTAGGATCATTTGGATTAAGTCGTAGCCTGTACCATTTGACAACGAAGAGTACTAATTTGAAGGAACTAAAGTCGCACTCAAGTATATCATCCAAAATGCCATAGTATTGATTTTTAGACTCTTGAGGATCTAAGTCATTTCTAGATGAAATATTAGTCACTTGAAAGACTGCAGTTATTCCAGAATCACAAGTTTCCTTCGTGTCATCCAACACTTTGACGCAAAATTTTTTACCATTACAGAACATACCCTTGTGGTGTTTAACCTGCAATAATATGTGAAACATGTCAAAATTATTATATCGTGAGTTGATAAACATACGGGTGATTAATAATTTTGTACGTACCTGAAAATCTCTTAAACCATATGCTAAATCTATTTCCCTTTGCGTAACATTAGAATCTCCATTACGATGAGCTTCTTTAACCAATGAAGATACACCTTCCCATGTTAATGTGTGACCAGAATGTTGACATCATTCAATCCATACCGTCATCCAATCAAGATTGTTTGCAATATACAAATGTAGTGCATCCCACTCTCGAGCAACTGTACAAAAAAAAATAGACGACTTACAACCGATTTATTTTGAAGATTAAGAAATAATTTATTACAATAACATCTTATAATTTATTACCTGTCACTTTCCTCAATCTACCTTTCCACATCAAGTACTCCCCTTTGAATTTTTTAAAAGGGTCGAGATCCCAAATGCGATCTACATGGATATTTGAAGCAAACTTAGGAAGATATTCAGTAATGTACACCATAGTCTGGTATACCATGTATCCTTCTACCATAGAACCCTCAGGATGTGCTCTTTGTCGAACCAAAGCCTTCAAAGATTTCAAGTGCCTCTCAACCATCCACATTGACCTAGTGTGTGCAGGTCCACACAATTCAATCTCCTCAACTTGGTGTATGAGGTAGTGTTCTTGTGCATTGAAAAAAGTTGGAGGTAGACACTTTTGCATTTCACACAGTAAATGAGGAATTCTTCTCTTCCAATAGTTTATATCTTCTTTATGGATTTCTTTAGATGACAACCACCTACATTAAGAGATTCAAGTCACAAAAAATATATAAATACGAGACTTTACAAAATAATATACAATAGATTACATAGCAAGAAAAATAAATCGCGAATATAATAAATATATACAACAAATTGAACAAATATTACTGCTTACCTCATGTATTTTCCAAGATCATATATCACTTGTTTGATGTTATTGTTGAAGTGCTCTGGGAGAGATAGAGGTAGCACGTACTGCAGTAATTATAAACCAATCATTTCATTATTTTCTAACATAACATAATGAATAGTACACGTAGTTTATGAATATATTGTAAATACAAAAGAACATAACTTACCTTGATGAAAGTATGCCAATCATGCGTTTTGAGCCCTGGCCCAAATTCACTTTTCTTTGATATGAGATTGCTTATGTTCCTAGCAAATCCTGTGGGAAATCAAATTTTTCGTATGACTTCTTTTATGGCATCACTTTGCTGCTCCGTTAATAACCAAGGAAGGGCACTTATATTAATCTGATCTCTATTGCTATTTGAGTGAATGAAATTCTTCAGTGCATGATTGGATTCATGAATGTCATTACAAATTTTGACAATTTTTTCTTTGTCATGCCTTCCATCTAGTATTTTCCACAATGTCTCTGTTATATTCTTTCCAACATGCATAAGATCAAACAAATGCACAATTTGTAGGTCCTCGTAGTAGGGCAACCTACTAAATTGTCTGGGATAGCTTTTTAGTCCCTTTGGAAGGTTGTCAGTAGTGCCTTGACGACCTTCACGATCATCAATTACATAATTAGTAAACAAAAATCACAATAGAAATATATAAATTACAAACATAAACCATTAAGTGGAACGACATTACCTCGACGATTAATTCTATTATATTCCAACTTCCATAGGCGAGGTCTCATTCTTCGTGGCTTTGATGTAGTCTCTTCTTTCCCATTGAAAAGATGTTTTTCCATACTTCGATACTTATGATTCCTGTGGAGGAAGTGTCTGTACTCATCAAACACATGCTTTCCTAAACTTTTTGAATGACGAGATTTCATCTTTGGACCACAAACTGGACATGCAAATTTTCCCTTTGTTTGAAGACCTACAAGATAATGATATAATTGGATTATTAAATATGTTGATTTTTATAATTAGAATTATCATGCGCAACTTGAATTCACTATAACATACCACAAAAATGTGTTAGCCCTGGGGCATCATGTATTGTCCATACAAGTATTGCATGGAATTGAAATTGTCTTTGTCCTATTGGTCTAGACACGTCATACATAGTGACACCGTTCCATAACTCCACCAACTCGTCAATAAGAGGCTCAATATATACATTCATATCTTTAACTTGATATTTACCTACTTGAATGAACAGTAACATTACATAATTATTGTGACCATTTTACTGTAAGATTTGTAAGTACATGTAAATTAATAACTATCAAATGATAAAATACCTGGAACAATCATTGCCAACATAATGTGCTCCCTCTTTATTGACATCCACGGAGGAATGTTATTGTTGATAACAAAAACAGGCCACACTGAGCAAACAGATCTCATCTCTCCAAATGGATTGACACCATCCGCTGCCAATGAAAGCCTGAGATTACGAGGTTCTTCTTTGAAGTGTTGCCACTTTTCCTCTATGTGCATAAATGCCAAACCATCCGCAGGGATTTGAATAATGTCATCTCGACTTCTATTGCGTGCATGATAATCCATAAATTGTGCCAAGCTAGTACACCTGAATAATTGTCGCATCCGTGGAATAATGGGGATGTAACGAAGAACCTTGTGAGGCACCTTTTTTGTTATTCGATCTGTTCGATATCTACTCGTATGACATACAGGGCATTGTGTTGCAAATTCATGTTCTTTATAATATATAATATGATCATTGGGACAAGCATGTATTGCTTGATACTTCATTCCAATATCTTTCATAATAGCAGATAATTCTCGATATGAGCGAGGTAGAATATTTGATGGTGGTAACAAAAAATCGCCTATCAATCTACAGCAAAAAATATAAGTTGTTAATATAAACAATATTAGTGGTACATTATTCACCCTTTGTTAACTATAAAGACATATATGACATACCTTAACATACGTGACATTGTTATGTTGGATAAACCATTCATAACCTTCAAGTTCAACAACAACAATATAGCAGAGAGAAGAGTTGTTTGGGAGTCTTTGTATAGGGGCTCGTATGCCTTCTCAAGTAGAGGTACATCGAGGCTATCATCATCATCATGATCAGATCCGCTTGGACTAAATGTGTCATGGATCAATGTATTTATACCATCATCTTCAATTGTGTTTTCTGGCGCATGATCGTCATCTTCCATGGGATCATTATCTTCACCTTGGATATTCGCACCCCCATGTTCCTCCATATCATGTACTTCCCTGGGGAGATCAACCTATATAAAATTGATTAACATAAATAAACCATGATCTTCAACTCATCATCAAGTGATTTCATATGTATATAAATTGTTAAAATGATATAATGAACAACTTACCAGTGGATGATAGTCATGCCCCCCTTCAATGTGACCATTCTCCCTACAATGTCTCTTAACTGTTTTGATTAGCAGTCTTCTACGGTTTAAGCCCTTACAAATTTTGCAGGGACAATAACATTTTCCATCACCTTTTCTTTTCAAGTTAGACCACAATCTAGCGATTGTCTCCCTATTTTGTTCTTCACTTATATTATCTGACATGATCGTTCTTCGCAGGAAGCAAAAATTGGGCTATGAAAACTTCGGTCTACAACTTTCAGTGACTAAGCAAAATTGTCAAAAGTACACAAATCTTCTTAGACCTAGTTAAATCCTTTAATATTTTAAAATCTAGTTAAAATATACATTAGATTAAAAAATATACAATTTTCATGCCTAAGCGCGCGGCTACGACTAGTGCAATGGTCTTCTTGCTTAGCTCTAGAAGCTCTCTAGCAATCAAAACATATAAGCTACAAGGCCTAACAGCAATTTCAAAACATATAAGCTACAAGGCAAGACATATTACATGACATGGAAAAAGGATTAAAATATACATTAGATTAAAATATATACAATTTTCAAACCTGAGCGCGCGGCTATAACTCGTGCAATGGTCTTCTTGCTTAGCTCTAGAAGCTCTCCAGCAATCAAAACATATAAGCTATTAGAATTCATTAACTTTCTGTAATTGGAAAACTCTATTTGATATTAGACCGTAAACTACTACTATTCTCTCCATAAGAACTAAGTACAAAATTCTTTCAAGTTCACATCCATGATTCCCTTTAGATTAAAATATACAGCAAAAATAAGCTAAAAGTCTAGTTAAAATATACATTAGATTAAAAAATATACAATTTTCAAACCTGAGCGCGCGGCTATAACTCGTGCAATGGTCTTCTTGCTTAGCTTTAGAAGCTCTCCAGCAATCAAAACATATAAGCTACAAGGCCTAATAGCAATTTCAAAACAAGGGTCATCAAAAGAACCAAAACAATGTGTGCAAACAATACCTTGTGAAGTGGTATAGACAATTAGAAGATGCTACTATGTGCTAGGGAACTTCTTAGAACTGTTGGTATATTCTTACAACTTGTTACACCTGGGATATTCTTCTCTGTAGATGCTACTGTGTGCCATGGTCCAAACGGGCCCATAAATGTGGTTGAATAGCAATACATTCAAGTGGTAATTACACAAGGGACAGTCACTGTGAGATATCCTCATGTGTGACTGTCCTTGTCACAAATGAGGACATCTCACAGTGACTGTCCCTTGTGTAATTGCCACTTGAATGAGGTCAGTCACTATAAAGACAACATGATAATGTACACATACAATGAGTGTACATTATCATGTTGTCTTTACAGTGGCTGCCCTCATGTTGTATATTCTTCTCTGTAGATGCTACTACATACTAGGGAACTTCTTAGAACTGTTGGTATATTCTTACAACTTGTTACACCTGGGATATTCTTCTCTGTAGATGCTACTGTGTGTCGTGGTCCAAACGGGCCCATAAATGTGGTTGAATAGCAATACATTCAAGTGGAAATTACACAAGGGACAGTCACTGTGAGATGTCCTCATGTGTGACTGTCCTTGTCACAAATGAGGACATCTCACAGTGACTGTCCCTTGTGTAATTGCCACTTGAATGAGGAATAAGGAGGAAGTGATACAATAATAGGGGGGTGATCATTTTAAAATGTGTTGGACAACAAAAAATGCTATGCACGGGGTAAAAC
Organism: Chamaecyparis obtusa; assembly: GCA_027943335.1. Classification (NCBI taxonomy): domain Eukaryota; kingdom Viridiplantae; phylum Streptophyta; class Pinopsida; order Cupressales; family Cupressaceae; genus Chamaecyparis; species Chamaecyparis obtusa. Next base: position 1,778,532 of record BSBK01002599.1, on the reverse strand, counting down.
ATGGGCTCAAACCTTAAGAAAACTAGAGACTAACAACAAAGAAAATGTACCTCATGATACTTATTGAGCTTAAAGCATAAATAACCTACTATGTACAAGAAGGAAGGATAAACTATTAATAGAAATGTTTAAGATGGATCCTATTTATCAATATCTCAAAAGGATTACCTTCCATGTTTTCCAACTCAAAAACATAATTTTCTTTGTAGCGAGAAATATAAAAAGGACCCTCCCATAAGGCATCAAACTTTGTATGTTGACTTGGATTGGCTGCTCTTTCATTGTACTTCAAAATCATATCATTTTTCTTAAGAGGGGGATTGCATACCTCTTGTCAAACCCACATTATACTATTCTTTGGTGATGTGTGAAGGCATTATAAGCATTCTCATAAGCTTCTTGTAGATTCAACAATTTTACTAATATGACATTCATCGCACCATCTTCCTCTACTTCAATTAATGTTAGAAGTTGTAGAGCTAGGATTTCCATTGATATAGGAAGAACAACTTCTATTCCATTGGTGAACTGGCGCCGGAGCACCTCACACAACCAATTTGGAGACGGAGATTATACAGACTTTCAGGACAAATCAGAGGGATGGAATACATAAACAGGGTCAACAGGTCAATTGGAGGATCTTAGCACCTTTAATGTTATTAAAATAATGCAATACTTCAATGAGTTTGTAATGATGTCCTTATTAGGACTAAAAGCTTGTTTACAATGGACTGAGATTGTCCAAAGTTCAATAATGTTCTAAGAATCTAGAATAGGCTAGTGCGGAAGTTTAAGTCTTTTGGAAAGTTTAATAATCATAAGAGATCAAAGTTAGTGAGTTTAGTGGTCTTTGGATTAAAATAATTCAATTAATTATAAGTTGGAATTTCTGAATTTTCAAAATCCAACGGTTAGCTAACAATGGAGGGAGTTAGTATTTAGGATTTAGTTAGGCTCAAACTAAGCTCCAACCGATGAAAATTGGTTGGATTAGTTTTTGAGAAGTTATAAAGAATCTTATATATATCTCTGTTATGACAAAGAAGGGAGATATATACGGACTGCAACAGTAAGAAATATAAAACTCTTAGTTTTTGCAACTCCATTTATCTTGGAAGTCTTAGTTTGTTTGAACTAACACATACATGAGTTAGAAGGATTTCTTTCATCCATTCTAAACCATTTTGAATGAGTTTACTTTGAATTTGCTGTTGCGCGGGTGTATGGACTGGTGAAGGAAACAACGAGCAATAAACTTTAATTTCTGCAAGTTCCTTGATCTTTTAAGTCTCAAATCATTTGGTTTGATTATTCAATTATTCTTGTTATTGAATGAGTTTACTATTATATTGAGACTGCTGTCACGCCAGTCACTGCTGAAACAGTCATTCTTTTGTCTAGACTTGTCATTGCAGTAGAGTTTTAGAGATAATGAAGATCATCCCATGAACATAGAAGGCCTAATATTCATGGGATGACAATAACTAACTTGTATTATGAAGTACTGACATTGCATATGCAAAGTTTTGTGGAAAACAGTGTGATCACAGGATAAACTGTGGGAAATTACCGTGAGTTGAATGCTAATGTATAGCAGTGAGTGATCTATCCAAGCAAGGGTGGATTGTTATAGTTTGGTTTTATACCTCCCAATTGCATTTGTTTAAAAATCATTGGAGGTTTTTAAACAAATGCAATTGGGAGGTATAAAACCAAACTCAACCACTTTTGCCAGCATTCTTCAAGCATATGCCAAAATGGGATCTTTAGAACAGGGTAGGGAAATTCACCAAAAAGTAATTGAAGATGGGTTTTTGTCAAATATAGTGGTGGTGACTACCGTGATGGACATGTATATAAAATGTGGAAGCATACAAAAGGCACGCGATTTGTTTGCGGAAACAACTGAAGCAAGGCACGTGAAAGTCTCAGAATCTTGAATCCAAGTTAGTGAAAGCTTTGAAAACCAAATGCATCCTATTAAGTATTGTGGGGAAGCATTCTAAATAACCAAAGCCGCTAACAATAAATTCAACACAGATATGTCCTCATTTCTAGGTATTTTAGCTCTCTAACAGCTGAATACCAGATTAAATAATAATGACAAAAGAAAAATAAACCCAACGTACTCAGAAATTGTAGCTGTGATTTTGCGGAGGGAATCTCTCTCGGTGCTGTTCAAAACACAAATGACAACCCGCTTTGTTCAAAACACAAATGATAACCTGCTTGATTTCGCGGAGGGAATCTCTCTCGGCGCTGTTGAAAACACAAATGACAACGTTCCTTTTTTTTTTTGCACTTATATCCCGACCAACATAAGGTCCATTTGTAATACAACATGATAATGTACACTTACAGTGAGTGTACATTATCATGTTGTCCTTAGAGTGACTATCCTCATTTGTTGAAGAAGAAAAGCATTAATGTGGCTGAATAGCAATACATTCAAGTGGCAATTACACAAGGGACAGTCACTATGAGATGTCCTCATTTGTGACTGTCCTTACAGTGAGTGTACATTATCATGGTGTCTTTAGAGTGACTGTCCTCATTTGTTGAAGAAGAAAAGCATTAATGTGGTTCAATAGCAATACATTCAAGTGGCAATTACACAAGGGACAATCACTGTGAGATGTCCTCATGTGTGACTGTCCTTGTCACAAATGAGGACATCTCACAATGACTGTCCCTTGTGTAATTCAAGTGGCAATTACACAAGGGACAGTCACTGTGAGATGTCCTCATTTGTGACTGTCCTTACAATGAGTGTACATTATCATGTTGTCTTTAGAGTGACTGTCCTCATTTGTTGAAGAAGAAAAGCATTAATGTGGTTCAATAGCAATACATTCAAGTGGCAATTACACAAGGGACAATGTCATGAGCCGTGACATATTGAACTTAGTATAATAATAAAATGATTAGATGATATATAATATCTATTATTAACGGTATATAACAATAATATATAATTATTATCAAAAGATAATAATAATATATAGTTAGCATAATAAGTAATATGTTAATTAAATAATATTAAAATATTAATAAATAATATAATTATGATTATAATTATAATATAAATTAATAATAAATAATTATTAATAAATTATATATATTATATTATAATAATATATTAAGTAATAATATTAAATCAATTATTGATATAATAATTTTAATATATAAATAATATTAATAAACCTCTCAATATAAAACAATATGTTATCACTATAATAATATTTAATATAATATTATTAATATTACTAACATCATTCATTATAATATTTAATAATAACAATAACATTAATAATAATAATAATAATAATAACGTTTAAAGCAATATCAAATATCTATAATCGATATACATCTACATTAAACATCTGCATTATCTATCACGATGAGGAATGAAGAAGTGATACAACAATCACTAGTCATTACACATCGATACCATGAGAGGATGATTAATGAACCAAATACTATGAAGTCAAGATCAACATGATATGAATAAGGGATAGGTCGCTATGTGTTTCAGAAGATGTATTGATAAGCAAGAAGGATAACCATTCATATATTATAAATAATCATTAATTGCACAAGTTTAGACAATGACATATCCGATAAAGCAATATCAAACATGAAGACCCGCTAGCAAATATGCACCATCACTTCCTATGTTATCATGACAATAACATAAACTAGATTGAATTCTACTATCTATATCAATAGACACCACATAGGAGGATATCGACTAAAGGATTGAAAGATTATCGATTGTCTGAGATAAACCACATCTTGTCGAAACACAAAAGCATCAGTGATTATATCACAAGCTATTGATGAATGAGGCATCAGTCATGGATAATAAGTACAATGTATCCTTAAGTATTAATAGGAATGGAAGTCAATTTGAAGATCAAACTCCATTACCAGCAATCAACCAATAAATGGACAATTATCAGAAAATGATATCGACTTATATCAGAGTAGAAAGATTGGATATAATCATAACAATATGGGATAAGGCAAGAGTTAATATCGATTGAATAAATACTAATGATAGTTAGACCAAACTAATACAAACACAATGGATGTTAACTACTGGTTGCACTACCAATTAGGGAAGATTACCTTCATAAAAAGATTTGATATTGAGTCAATCTGGGAGTTATCTATGATTAGAAAATAATGAAATAATATTATGTGAACTGTCGGATTATGGAAAGGTGTGATTAACAAAGGGACATGGAGGAAGAAACAAGACACGTCTCATTCATAGCATCTCTTCATTTGTTAAAGACAATATAAGAATGCATTCGTGTCAATCACTCAAGGCATCATTAGAACTTTATTTACTTATCCATATTTGGATATACTCAATAGAGCATCTGCCTTTGGCAGTTTGGTTTCAAGTTTATCATTGCAGATCAAAGACAACACCATGATTGCACAGATAGAAAGGATAGTCAGAAACAGCATCAATATTTGAAGTTGCAAGCATATAATTCAGAATCTGAAATAGCAACATATCACTCATAGCGATATTACACATTTGCATAATTACATCATCATATCAGACACAGCAAATACATTACTGTAAGCAATACTTATTGATTGTATATCGATATTGTTTATATCAGACATAGCATCATTATACTATCACTATAAGTGATAGGAAACATCATATTCATAGCATATTTCATATCATTATATCCGACAGTGCTATTAAACATATTGGTATCAATATCATCTTGCACACATATTGTGACTGAATCTGAAATAGCGGTTGATATCTTAAGTAACCTCCATTACTTAGTTTAATTGTAAGTATCTGATAGAGTAAGTCTGAGAAGTGGAGTAATTGTTCCTATTTTCCAAGTTAGCCAAAAAGGGGACATTACAGACAATCACTGTGAGATGTCCTCATGTGTGACTGTCCTTGTCACAAATGAGGACATCTCACAATGACTGTCCCTTGTGTAATTCAAGCGGCAATTACACAAGGGACAGTCACTGTGAGATGTCCTCATTTGTGACTATCCTTACACTGAGTGTACATTATCATGTTGTCTTTAGAGTGACTGTCCTCATTTGTTGAAGAAGAAAAGCATTAATGTGGTTCAATAGAAATACATTCAAGTGACAATTACACAAGGGACAATCACTGTGAGATGTCCTCATGTGTGACTATCCTTGTCACAAATGAGGACATCTCACAATGACTGTCCCTTATGTAATTCAAGCGGAAATTACACAAGGGACAGTCACTGTGAGATGTCCTCATTTGTGACTGTCCTTACAGTGAGTGTACATTATCATGTTGCCTTTAGAGTGACTGTCCTCATTTGTTGAAGAAGAAAAGCATTAATGTGGTTCAATAGAAATACATTCAAGTGGCAATTACACAAGGGACAATCACTGTGAGATGTCCTCATGTGTGACTGTCCTTGTCACAAATGAGGACATCTCACAATGACTATCCCTTGTGTAATTCAAGAAGCAATTACACAAGGGACAGTCACTATGAGATGTCCTCATTTGTGACTATCCTTACAGTGAGTGTACATTATCATGTTGTCTTTAGAGTGACTGTCCTCATTTGTTGAAGAAGAAAAGCATTAATGTGGTTCAATAGCAATACATTCAAGCGGCAATTACACAAGGGACAGTCACTGTGAGATGTCCTCATTTGTGACTGTCCTTACAGTGAGTGTACATTATCATGTTGTCTTTAGAGTGACTGTCCTCATTTGTTGAAGAAGAAAAGCATTAATGTGGTTCAATAGCAATACATTCAAGTGGCAATTACACAAGGGACAATCGATCACTGTGAGATGTCCTCATGTGTGACCTTTGTGAAGGCAAGTGCCAATTTGTACCCAAGTTACCAATATTGTGGCAAAAGTGGGAATGAAGCATTTAGGGGTCAAATTGGGCAAAGAAGTGTAGAAGTGGCCTATGTGAGGTCTAAATAGCCTAACTAAGTCATGGTTAGGGTCTTATGGTGTTTGAACAATAAGTTTTGAACCAAAATCCCAAAGGTTGTAACAAGTTGTCAATGTTGTCATTCACAACATTGACAACATTTGTGCAAGGGAGCATTTTCGAGTAAGATGGTTATGTAACTATATGAAACCATTGAATTAGGCATCAAATCAACTATAAGAGGCCTCCATCGATTTGTGCAAAAGGTTGGGGGGAAAAACATTTGGAATTAAGAAGATTTGTAGAGTAACACAGTTTTAGTGAATTCTTGAGTTTTTTTGTTTCTTTGTTTTCAGTTGATTAATGGATTAGATAGCTCGCAGTGTCTATTGGAAAAGTTAGTACAAGTTGTTTTTTTATTCTGTGTTGTGTTTTTTTTGAGTTTTGAAGCATTCCAACTAGTTTGTTAATTCTTTTGTTAAGTACCCTATCATTGGTTTGAACCAGGCAGGTTGAACAAATGGAGTCTTAGCTCATCATTCCATTGTCAATTTTGTACGGGCTCTTGGAATGGGTGAGGAGACTCCATGTACTATATGTTTGTAAGGAGGGGCCCTGGGAAGCTCATTTTCTATGTTTGCAATGATGTCCTAGGTGAGTCAGTTGAGCACAGTTAGGGATGACAAATCATTACAAGAAGATTACAACAAGTTGAATGCATTGGTTGCTTCAACTAAAATCTCATGGAGAGGTAGACACACATCTAAAGAAGCCCCAAGTCAAATTAGAAGATTGGGTGAGTTTCTTTGGCTGCTAAGAAAACAAACTCTTAGTCAGACTGTCCAAGTTGTGTCAAAATACTTGTTTTCAGGCATGGCTATAGCAGTTGGTGTACAAAAAATCTAGGAGGAGAAGACCTTAGATATCTTGGAGTTCTCAATAAAGGGCATCTGAATCCTAAGCCCTTTAGGTGGCTTAATATAAACAAAAAGGCTTGACAAAGGCCTAATTGCTAGCAGCCTATTTTTGGGTGCAATTGGCATGGTTTGATGAACCGGATTGAAGTACTGATGGAAAGTATAGGTGAAGGAGTAATATTGAAACCAATAGAGGTCCTAGTGGCCAGCCTCTCCATGGAGTAAAGTTCTAGTTGAATGTGTTTCAATTTGTGAAGACAAGACTAGGAGTGTCCTAGTAGCTAGATTGGTATTGAGCAGAGTTCGTTGTATTTCTTGTTGGTGTGCACTAGTTGAAGGAGTGGGATCTTGGGTAGAGATACCTAAAGAGTGTAGGGATAGTTAAGTACCCTATCAAGTCAAAACATTGGCCTAAAGAGACCCTAGTGAAGGATAGGGAGTGAGCAAGACAAAGTGTTACATCAATTAACAAGATCATTTTTTGGTAATTGTGTACATTATCATGTTGTCTTTACAGTGACTGTCCTCATTTGTTGAAGAAGAAAAGCATTAATGTGGTTCAATAGCAATACATTCAAGTGGAAATTACACAAGGGAATATCACTATGAGATGTCCTAAGTGTGACTGTCCTTGTCACAAATGAGGACATCTCACAGTGACTGTCCCTTGTGTAATTGCCACTTGAATGAGGACAGTCACTGTAAAGACAACATGATAATGTACACAAGTACCGTGAAGGTAGTCGCAAGTTAGGGCTATTTCATTGCATACCCGAAACAATGAAGACATTACAGTCCACAAAATGTTTGTGCTTGAAAGATGAACAAATAAAATTAAACTTCTAAATAACCAAAGCCGCTAACAATAAATTCAACACAGATATGTCCTCATTTCTGGGTATTTTAGCTCTCTAACAGCTGAATACCAGATTACATAATAATGACAAAAGAAAAATAAACCCAACGTACTCAGAAATTGTAGCTGTGATTTCGCAGAGGGAATCTCTCTCGGCGCTGTTGAAAACACAAATGACAACGTTCTTATTTTTTTTGCCCTTATATCCCGATGTGATTTCGCGGAGGGTTACGGTGCTATTGAAAACACAAATGACAACGTTCCTTTTTTTTTTTGCCCTTATATCCTGACAACATCGCAATTGCAAGTTAGGGCTGTTTCACTGCATACCTGAAACAATGAAGACGTTATGGTCCACAAAATGTTTGTGCTTGAAAGATGAACAAATAAAATTAAACTTCTAAATAACCAAAGCCGCTAACAATAAATTCAACATAGATATGTCCTCATTTCTGGGTATTTTAGCTCTCTAACAGCTGAATACCAGATTACATAATAATGACAAAAGAAAAATAAACCCAACGTACTCAGAAATTGTAGCTGTGATTTCGCGGAGGGTTACGGCGCTGTTGAAAACACAAATGACAACCTTCTTGTTTCTTTTGCCCTTATATCCCGATGTGATTTGGCGGAGGGTTACGGAGCTGTTGAAAACACAAATGACAATGTTCTTGTTTTTTTTGCCCTTATATCCTGATGTGATTTCGCAGAGGGTTACGGCACTGTTGAAAACACAAATGACAACGTTCCTTTTTTTTTTTGTCCTTATATCCCGACAATGTCGCAATGGCGACGTTGCCAAATGTATTGTCATCGCAATTGCGACGGTGTCGGGCTATATTTGAAAAAAAGAAGCCAAAACCGCATGACATTTGCCTGTCATCGCAAATTGCCGTCGCAATTTCACCCCAAATGTATTAGTGAATGGAGAATGTTGGAAAATATTGCAGCAAATGGAGGACTCATCCTTGGGGGAGTTTTGAAGAGAAAATGGAGAATGTTATAAAAGAAATGTTCATTTAGGTTGGTGGTGGTTTTTCATTCCACATGTTGCCATCAATGCCAAAGGGGGAGATTGTTGGATATTTGCCAGTAGGCCAGTACTGACTGTATGTTTGTCATTGATGACAACATATGGAAAGTAGCATGCATGGAAGTCTTATATAGTAAGCTTTTTATATATGTAGCATGGACATGATATCATCATGATATCATGGGCGTAGAGGTTAACTGTTAGTATAGATAGTTATACAACAGCTTGTGTCAGCAGTGTTCCTGACAGAGTAACAGACAGTGTTCTGTGTATGGTTGTCCGTACAGTTATCATGGAGCCTTGCATGCTTGGATATATACTGAAGACATATCAGTGATGTTTTAGTTATGGACACATAGTTTGATATTCAGTAGAAGAAAATTTATGCAGACGCTATTCGCCAGTAGCAGTTTCCTATGTTTATTCAGAAGAGCCGATAGAGATTTTATTGGTTCTTGAGTTGCACCTATCTTTAGGGTATGCACCCTTGGATTTAAGCTTAGAAGAGAGTTATTGATGTTTAGTTAAGAGTGCATGAGTTAATTCAGATTGAAGAGGAAGATCTAGTTGTTTTGGTAGAGCCGACAGTGTGTAGCGTGCATCTACGATTATCTGATTTGGACAAGTCCCAGAATGTGTTGCGTACATAGTAGAGCCAATAGAATGTTTGTTGGAGTTTGTTATGGTTTCTCTAATATGATTTCAAGGTGGTTCTAATAGGCTGACTTGATTATATCATTTGGAGGAAAGATATTTATAGACAGTCATTTGTGATTGATGGAGTGTGGTTCATGGTTGATTAAGTAGAGCAGAGCAGACTGTGCAAAGTGTTGAACCATCAGAGGAAGGTCTATGTGACCAATTAAATTCCTTGTGCTATTCATTGGAACTGATCTAGATAGCAAGTCAAAGCGCAGTTCACCAAGATCCAGATATAGTGTGTATCTTTTATTTAGAAGGTTGTAGCCTTCACCCCTTTGAGCAATGAGCTCTCAAACAGTGCGTCCTCTCCCCTAACAGAGACAATTGTAAGAGACTCCTAACAAGTTCTGACCCTTGACCAAGTCTACTATACTTAATATATTGTAAAGCTACTCCTAACAGGGTAAAGGATCTTCTAACAAGGATCATTATACACTAGTACAAAACATTAATGGGTATCAAGTCCCACCCAGGTTTTTACCTATTTTGGTTTCCCCATAACCAAAATATTGGTGTTGTGTTCATGTGTTCTTTCATTATTTTTATGCTTTATTTTTAAGTATACTTAATTGGATAAAGAATTGGAACTTGTAGATAACTAATTCACCCCCCCTCTCAGTTATCTCTTGGGACTATTCCTAATAGTATGAAATGGTAAGAAACATAGAAGCTATTGCATCCCAATTCATACATACATTTCAATACAAAACCACCACAAAGAGAATCTAATTAGCACAACCAAAGAAGGAAGTATGCCAATACAAGATCTATGCCCTGTGGCATTTTTATTCCTTTGTTGCAATGAATTGGAAATGAAGTATTAATGATAGATATGCTCTAATAAAGTAAGTACAAGGTAAAGAAGTAATAACAAAATAGGATGGAAAAAATTGAACTTTGGATCTATATTTTCTATTAGAGTCTTAGAACCTACTATAATTCTAGATTTGGAAAACAAGGACTTGAAACTGTCTACACTTGAAATTTCACTAAAAGTTGGAAGTGACAAGCTAGAAATGGTGACTTGTCCCTAGAATGTCAACTTGTCCCTAGTAAGTCGACTTGTTCCTTGAATTTTCTGCTCAAAATTTCAATGTGGCTCTATCTTTGTATCTAGAAGAGTTCTCTAGATTTACAACTTGATATAGGACTGTCCACCCCTACAAATCAGAGATTTTCATTGATGTCAACACAGTAATCTACTGAAGATTAGCAGAAAAGTAGACAACGTTTGAGTTAGCGCACTTGGAATACTAAAGATGAAGCTATATGATGTTGAGGACTTAATCTCTAGTGTGTTATAAGATCATGGTTAAGATCCCAAACAATAATTCATTTATTCATGACAGTTATGAGGAAATCAATGGAAGTAGTATTTAGGCAGTGTTCCTGAGTAGCGGTTTGTGGAAATTGGATGATATCTGCTAATCGGGATGGAATCTAATCATGTGTAGTTATGAGGTAGTTGAAGACATGCTATTGATGATGTGGACATGAGCGCAAGATCTGAGGTCGCACGAGTGAAGAATTATATTGATTGAAAGCCGACGGTTTTGTGTAATTTTGATGTAACGTGTGGAAACTTTTATTTTGTAATTTGTATGCCGACTCATTTGTAATTACTTGAGTGTGGTATATAGGGAGGAATGTTTTCCTTGTTTTAATATGGAATTTGGATTGTAAGTGTGTATGAAGAAATTGTGAAAGTGAAATTGTAGAAGAGGATATGCAAAGTATAGAGATCTGGTATTGAGATCTGAAGAAGTAGTTGGTGCAGTTTGGCACAGTTAGAGGAGTATTGAATTTTTGAGATCAATAATCTTATGGTATTATTCTATTAAGTAATACAAAGGTCATTTGGATAGTGGGTTCAGTGATCTTCCCTTGAAGCTGTTTGGGTAGTGGGTCCTTCTATCTTCTATAACTCCTAACAGAGTTAGAATCTTTTAGCACAGATTCAAAGTCTTCTTACAGGGACTCATATGTACTAAATGTATTTCATAAGACTCCTAATATATTCCATCCTCTCACAATGAATTTTCATATTAGTGCATCTTTTGTGGGCATCATTCCCACCGGGGTTTAATCTTTGATCAAGAGGTTCCCTAGTCAACATATCTTGTGTTATTGTGCATGAATATCTTTCTATGGTTGTTGATTACATTGTTTACATGGTTAAATTCTATTATTGTTGATAAATGTTGTATTTATCTAATAACTGATTCACCCCCCCCCCCCCCCTCTGAGTTATCTTGGTGGACTTTAATTTCTAATAGGTAATGTGTTGTACAATGTTGCAAATGAAGCAACAACAAAGGAGGTATGGGATAAGCTCACAGCCATGTATGCAACGGCATCTACTGCAAATAAAGTCTTCACCATGAAGAAGTTATACAAACTCAAGGTGAGAGAAGGTGAAACCGTGACAAATCATCTTAATGAATTCAATACCTTGATCAGCCAAGTGAATTCGGTTGGCATGCCATAAGATGATGAGAACAAGGCTATCATATTATTATGTTCTCTTCCAAACAACAATGATGGGGTTGTAACATCCATCAACACTACAATATCAAGGTGGAAATAGTTATCCTTTGATGAAGTTTTAGGGACTCTTCTTAGCGAAGACATGAGAAGAAAGAACATGGAGTCTTCAACTAGCGAAGCCTTAACAATGGTGAGTACCAAAAATAAGGGAAGAAGTCAGAATAGAGGCTGAAATAATCACAATAAGAGGTCTAAATATGCAACAAGATCATAGTCCTGAAGTAGAAAAGGTCATTGTTGGTTTTGTGGCAAAGCTGGACATGTCAAGAAGGATTGTAGAAAATACAAGAAGGCACAAGAATGAGTGTTGGATAGAGAAGCAAACATAATGCATGATAAGGATCCAAGTATCCTAATACTATCAACTACTAACACAAAATCAGATTCATTGGTAATTTATTCTTGTGCTTCCTTTCATGCATCTTCTTGCATGGAGGCTTTCACAAATTACCAAGAAGGTAATTTTGGACATGTATATTTGGGTGACAACAAAGCTTGTGAAATCATTAGAAAAGGCGATGTTATTTTGTAGCTAGCTAGAGGAGTCAAATGGTTGTTAAAATAAGTATGACATGTTCCCAAATTAAAGAGAAATCTGATTTTCGTAAGTCAGCTATACAAACAAGGTTTTCTCACCACTCTCATGAACACATGGAAAGTCTCTAAAGGATATTTGGTAATTGCAAGAGGCAGCCTCTATATTGTAGAAACCACTAGTGAGGTAGGAGCTTCTATGACTATTGTGGGAAGTGATACGACTCTTTGGCATCAAAGATTAGACCCCATGAGAAAGAAATGACTTGAGGTTATGCTCAACCGAGAATAAATATTGGGTCTTCAATCTATAAACTTGGAGTTTTGTGAACATTGTCTTCATGGGAAATAAAAAATGGGATAGCTTCTTGAAGGATGGACATGATAAGAAGAAAACACCATTGGAACTAGTGCACTCAGATGTCTTCGACCCTCCAGAGGTAACCTCTTATGGAGGCACAAATTATTTTGTTACTTTCCTTGATGATTGTAGTTGGAAAGTTTGGATTTATATGATTTCTTGAAAATCTGACGTGTTTTCAAAATTAAATTTTTTTAAAGAACTTGTTGAAAATTAAAGTGGTCTCAAAATAAAATGCTTAAAGACAAATAATAGAGGTGAATTTTGTTCCTTGGAGTTTGATAATTTCTATGCAGATCATGGTATTCAAAGGATTAAAGTTATTCCCTGCACTCCTCAAGAAAATGGGGCATGAAAAGACTAACTCAAACCATTCTTGAGAAAGCTTAGTGTATGCTTTCCAATGTTGGTTTTAAAAAATAATTTTGGGTGGAGGCATGCAACACAATAGTTAATTTAATTAACCACAGTCCTTCATCTTGTTTATAAAGTTTGGTATTCCCAATGAAGAGTGGTTGGGAAAGAGGATTTCTTATTCTCACATCTAAGTGTTTGTCTATCAAACCTTTGTTTATGTTCCTAAGGAGAAGAGGAGAAAACTTGATATCAAATCACAATGATGCATCTTCATGGGTTATGGTGAAGATTAGTTTGGTTTTCGCTTGTGGATTCTAGTTGGAAAGAAAATAGTGAGGAGTCGAGATGTGGTAAAAAATGAGACAATGTTTCCAGCTTTTTCAGAGGAAACATATGTAAAATCTTATATTTATTTTGTGGATATTGCCAACAATGGTACTGATTTACCTTACATCTCCTCTCAAAGCCTCCAAGAAATTCATCCTCAGCCTATGTCTCTTTTACCCAATTCTGTGTTGTTTCCTGTCCCTGCTTCGTCTTCCTCAATGACTACTAGCATTAATGATGAAACTAACTCAATTAGTTCTAAATTCTCCTCAAGAGATATACAACATCCAATGTCACATGGAGTTTCAAGCATTTATCATGAATGTGTTGTGGGCAGAGAAAGTATGGTTAATGGCACAAATAATAGAGAAATTGAAATGGATGGATTACCCTTTGATCAAGATGACATGCCATCTGGTTTGTGCAACACATCCACTCTAGACAGTGTACGACACTCCCTAAATTGCAAAGTCCTACCAAATGATATTTTTCTTTACCCCAACCAGTGGTGATACCATGCTTGGGAGTACCCCTGTTTTGATCCCAACTGGTGGTAATTTCATGTTTGGGAGTAATTTATTCTTCACTCCTATCGGTGGTGATCATATGTTTGGGAGTAATGTGGTCGTGACTCCACACGGTCTTGACTCTGCAGAAGACTGCACTCCACCTTGCTTTGTGGCATATCACCATTGCACAATGCTGGGTATAGACTCCCTCCCAATGTGGTTTCCTATAGAAGCTCCTTGTAACCCGTAGGATCATTTTGGAGTGGGATCCAAGGACACGTGTGGCTTGGGGCATACTCACGAGAGTTTGCAAATGCAAAATATTGACCATGATCCTCAATCTTCACAAAATCAGTGCGTAGATTGTCATTATGATATGGTCCAAAGAAATCTTAATATTGGCACAATGAATAATAATTTATATAATACTAATACAAATGATGATAAAAGTACACCAGAGACCTCAGAACCTCAACTAAGGAGGTCTTATAGGAAAAGAAAAATTCCTTCAAAATTTTTAGACTTTGAATTGTTATTTGTCGAAGAGGCAGAGCCTAAACTATTAATCTTTGAGCAAGTTGAACTGGATAATTATAAAGCCATTTATCAGAGTAGCAAAAATGATAAATGAATGGTTGCCATGACAGATGAAATGAGTTCACTTGAAATGAACAACACCTGGGATATGGTCACTCTTCCACCAAATCAAAAACCACTTAAGAACAAGTAGATATATAAATTGAAAGATGAAGGTAGAGGTTGAAAATGTTTCAAATCCAGATTAGTGGTGAGAGGTTATGCTCAGCAAAAGCTAATAGATTTTATTGAGATTTTCTCTCCGATTGTGAAAATGACAACAATCCAAACAGTATTGAGTTTGGTAGCTGTATGGGATCTTGAGTTGGAGCAGCTTGATGTAAAGACTACATTTTTACATGATGTTGCAAATGAGGAGTTGTATATGGAGCAGCCTCAAGGATTCATCAAGAAGGGACAAAAGCATCTTTATTGTAGATTAAAGAAAAGTTTGTATGGGCTCAAACAAGCCCCAAGACAATGGTATTTAAAATTTGATCGATTCATGATTGCTCACAACTTCATTAGATGTGAATCAGATCTATGCATTTATTATAAGCAACTTCCTAATGGTGAGTTCGTCATTCTTCTTCTCTACATTGATGACATGCTGATAGCTGGTACTAGTCCTAAGATTGTAGGTGACTTGAAAGCTCACTTGGAACACAAGTTTTCTATGAAGGAGTTAGGGGTATCCAAGAAGATTTTTGGTATGACAATCACCCGAGATAGAAGAAATAAGGAGATCACTTTATCACGAAGAGACAACATTGATAAAGTAGTTGATAGATTTGGTATGACTAAAGCTAAATTTATTTCTACTCCCCTTGCCTCTGATTTTCATAAACACAAGAGGACAAGGATTTTATGGAAAGAGTTCCATACAAATCAATTTTTGGTAGCATTATGTATGCTATGGTATTTACATGTCTTGACATTTCTCATGCGGTGGGAGTTGTAAGTAGATTCATGAGTAATCCCAAGAAGACTCATTGGGAAGCCATTAAATCAACATTGATATATCTAAAAGGAACTTCTGATTATTGTCTATGTTTTGGTGGCAATAATGTACAATTGCAAGGATTTACTGATTCTGATCTTGCTGAATATTTGGGTAAACAAAGGTCTACTACTGATTACACCTTCATGTTTTTTGGGGCTGCCATTAGTTGGGCCTCAAGGATACAACATTCCATTGCTCTTTCTTCCGCTGAAGCTGAATATTTGGCACTTTCTAAAGGTGCTAGGGAGATGATTTGGTTATTTCCTTTGTTTAGTGATTTGAAATATCAAAAAAGTGATTATGTTCTTTTCTGTGACAGTCGTAGTGCCATTTTTATGGCTCACAATCACTCATCTCAACGTCGCTCGAAACATGTTGATATTCATGCTCAGTTTGTGTGACATATGGTTGAAAAGGGTAGATTGAAGGTTGTTAAAATTGATACAAAGGTCAATCTGGAAGATATTTTGACCAAGGTTGTACCTAAGGAGAATTTCGAATGTGGAAGGACTTCCCTTGGACTTATAAAGAAGAGTTAAATTAGTAGAGCAAGCAAGGGAATGTTTGATCAGCGGTAGCATCCATTAGCCATCAGGTGGGAGATTGTAATGTTGAAGGCCAATGAACACTTCACTTTCCCTCTGTATTGGTTGTTAGACTTCTTGCTAAGTGAACAACCTTTATAAGTTGCTGATTTTGTATTGAAATGGAATCTAGTTCCTCTGAACATTAATAGAATTCCTCTGCTCAATGTGGATGTAGGCAATTTTTTCGAACCACGATAAATACTGTATTCTTTGTTTTATGCATTATCTATTCTTCAATTATGTTTTATTCCTTTTCTTCCAATTCAACACTAAAAACTGCAGGAAATTTCCCTAAAAGTAGGTAATATACTATTTTTTAATTTTACCATCTTGAGCCTAATAAATGAAAACTCTGATTTTTTGTTTGGCACAACCTAAAACATTTTTAATGTTTTGCATTGTAAAAAAAAATATGTTATGCATTTTTTTAAAAATGAGTGGAGGTCTAGGATGAAGAATTCTTAAATTTCTTAAATAGTAATGATGGAAACATAGGATAAAGAAATTTTAAAACTTTAGAATTAAAGAATGTAAAATGAGATGGAATGAGCAGGCATACTTTTGACTTGGTTAACAATAGGTTATAGATGACCTCTATCCCATCAACTATCTATAGAAATTTGAGTATTTTCTATATTTTCTCTATCTCTAGCACTTTCTGGACTACCACTCCCAATAGTTATCCCCTTTTAGCCCCAGTATCCTTGGGCAAGAAACAAACAGGACTCAAGATAGTGAATGATGCTCAATAAGATTTCTTTTGAAAAAATACTATGCTTCAACACCCATATTATGCTCAATTATTTCAAGCCTACCATTGTTGAATATATCCAAAATGTTTCAAACCTGTCATTGCCTGAAATATCTAAAATGTTACAAATTATTCAATTGCCTAATATAACTAAAATATTTTAAAGCCCACAATTGCCAAATATATTTTTAAAAAAATTCAAAACTCAATTTGTTCATTTTATCTTATTAAATAAGCTTCTAGCATTAGCCTGTAGAAAAGTTGGCTCAATGTTTTTCTCTCAAATAATTGTAGTTGGATGTGTGGCCCTTCCAACGTAAGAAAACCATAGGCAACAACACAAGTAGCCTACTTCTTGAATTCAAATAATATTTCTGTAATATAATCTCAGACAGAAAGCTTCCACTTAGAAAACATATTAGTCATAGATATAAATTTATAGACTACCAAAACACAGGAGACATGTTATAAGTTTAGAAATACCAGTACCAAAGTAGGGTGAATAATTGTGTGCTTGATCTTAAATATTATATGACAAAAATATGAACATTATTTGTATTTGTTGAGTATATTTGTTTTAGTTGTAATTGCATTGATGGACAATTTTTTTGGAATCCTATATATTATTCTGCAGTATCGTATTTGTGTAAATATCTAATGTATGAAGATTTTACAAAAGAAGAAATTTTAAAAATACAACTTTTATTGTAGCTTTATATTAAAAATATTACAAATCACTGAATATATAGCATTCATAGCCATAGGAAAAATAGGAAAGAAAACTAGATACGCATGTATCTAGACAGGTTTTATTTGCTAAAGAATAAAACTAAAAAAATAAAGAAAACTAGATTCTAAATATAAATATGTAAATCTTTGCACATTCCTTATTTCCATAAAAATAAATAAAACTAACTAAAAACTCTTCAAAAAACACTTTTGTCAGCATCACTTATCCACATACTCCCCCTTGATCCTAAGAGGGCTAACAATTCGATCTCTGAGTGTCAAAATTAATCCTTTGCAACCACCTTTGTGAAGATATCCGCTATTTGTGCCTTTGTGTTGATGTATTTCAATTCAATTGCATTCTTTTATACCAAATCTCTAATGAAGTGTTGTTTCAAATCAAAGTGTTTGGTCCTGCTATGATGATCCAAATTCTTGGCCAATTTAATGGCACTAATGTTGTCACAAAAAATAACAGTAGGCTGAACCTAAATCTCACCAATTTCTTCAAGAAGCTTTCTGAGCCATAAAGCTTGTGTGCCTGTTGAAGTGACTGCAACATATTCCACTTCTGTAGAAGAGAGAGAAACCATACTTTGCTTCTTTGAACTCCATGTGATTAAACCAGATCCCAAAGAAAAATAATTACCAGATGTAGATTTTCGATCATCCAAACTACCTCCCAAATTGGAATCACTAAAGCCAACAAGCTCAAATTTTTTAGAAGAATAGTGAATTCCAAAATCGAGAGTGTTTCTCACATACCTCCAAATTCTCTTGGCAGCTTTCATATGTTATTCTAATGGATTTTTCATATACCTTGAAACCAATGAAACTGAGTAAGCAATATCAAGCCTTGTGTGAGTTAGAAACATCAAACTACCAACAATACTTCTATATGATGTCTCATCAACAATATCAGCACCATCATCTCTACATAATACAACTCCATGAGCAATTGGAGTAGAAAGAGGTTTACAATCAGCCATATCAAATTTCTTTAGCATATCCTTTGCATACTTTATTTGACAAACAAAAATTTTATTTTCACATTGATAAACCTCCATTCCCAAAAAATACTTCATGAGACCCAAATCTTTCATTTCAAAAATCTCATTTTCATGGTAATAAACCTCCATTCCCCCAAAAAATACTTCATGAGACCCAAATCTTTCATTTCAAATTCATTCATCATAGCAACTTTGAATTCCTCTTTCATCTTAGAACAACTACCCATATATAACAAATCATCAACATACAAAATCACAATGATAATATCATTACCTTCTTGCTTGTAATAAAGGGTAGGTTCACTCTTACTTCTTTGAAAGTCATTTTGCTGAAAATATCCATCAATCCTTGCATACCATGCATGTGGTGCTTGCTTGAGGCAATACAAAGTCTTCTTTAGCTTATAAACATGATCTTCTTTTCCTTTAACTTCAAAACCTTGTGGCTATTCCACATATACTTCCTCTTCTAGGTACCCATTTAGAAAGACATTTTTCTTCATAATCAATACCATACCTTTGAGTGAAACCTTTAGCAACCAATCTTTCCTTGTATCTTTCCACACTCCCATCACTATTATATTTGATCTTGTATACACATTTCATGCCAATCTTCTTCTTCTCATGTGGAAGCTCTACAAGCTCCCATGTCTCATTCCTATCAATGGAATCCATCTCTTCATTCATTGCTTGCATCCAAACCTCATTAGTACACGCATCTTCAAAATATGATGGCTCAAAATCAGCTTTAGCAAGTAATGCAAAATTTACTGTCTCACCTATTGGATCTTCTTCATGTTCTTGATTTTGACTTCTGTGATAAATATCACTTAATCTCTTACCCTTGTTGTAGAACTTGGACTTGGGGATGAACTTGCACTTGAATTTGATGAGAGGCTGTTTGATGGACTAGGAGATCTTGAAAAAGAACCATTAGTTGGCTGCTCATGATCATTATTATCAATAATATCATCATCCAAAATAGATTTTGGCTTTTCAATATGGCCTTTTTGATGACCATAAACTCCCCCTTAATCAAAAATCACATCTCTTGAGACAAGAATCTTATTAGTAACGGGATTATACAATCTATAAGCTTTGCTCTCCTCACTATAACCCACAAAAATGCATGGTTCACTTGTAGCATCTAACTTTTGTCTATTTTGATTAGGTATACAAGCATAAGTCAAGAAACCAAAAATTTTAAAATGATTTACATTAGGCCTTTTCTCATACCATGCTTCATAGGGAGTCATCTTGTCTAGGGCACTTGTAGGACTCCTATTGAGAATATAGATTGCTGTAGCAACTGAATCAGCCCAATAAGTATTGTTCAAACCCTTGGTTTGTAACATGCTCCTTGCCATTTCTACCATAGTACAGTTCTTTCTTTCAACCACTCCATTTTGTTGAGGTGTGTAAGCAGTTGTGAGTTGTCTCTTGATCCCATTCATCTCACAAAAATTTTGAAAATCTTTGGAGCAATACTTTTCTCCACGATCTTTTCTCAAACATTTGATTGTATTTCCTTTCTCATTCTCTACACGGGCTTTAAACCTCTTGAATGTATCAAGGGCTTCATCCTTAGTCTTCAAAAAATAAACCCAACACATGCGTGAGTAATCATTAATAAAAGTGATAAAATATGATGACTTACCCAAACTTTGTGTTTGCATAGGACCACAAATATCATAATAAATAAGCTGAAGTGGGTGATGAGCCCTCCATGCATTTCCTTTTGAAAATTATTTTATTGCATGCTTCCCTTTTGCACATCCTTCACAAATTTTGTTGTGCTCTTCAACCTTAGGCAATCCAAGAACCAATGCATTTGATGTTAGAATCTTCAAACTATGAAAATTCAAAAGACCATACCTGAGATGCCACAACCAAATTTTATCCTCATAAGCCATATTCACAAGCTGATTGTCATTTTCACCAAACTTCAAAGGAAACATCCTATTCTTTGTCATAGGAACAACTGTAATCACTTTATTGCCCTGATTCTTATCATAGATAGTACATTTCATATTTTCAAATACAACTCTATAATTCTTCTCACATAGCTGCCCAACACTCAATAAATTATGCTTCAATTTTGGAGTATAATAGATATCTTGAACACTTTTCATACCTTCTTTTTTTTGAACTTCCATGGCTCCTTTGGCTGCAACCTCCGCCGTATTATTATTACCAAGAGTAATATTGGATCTATAGCTATCATCAAGCTTTGAAAAAATATCCTTGTTACCAGACATATGGTTAGAGCACCCATAATCCAAATATCAAACATCACTTATATTATTTTCAGCTTTGCCATAACACAAGAATAAATTACCTGAGGAAGGATCCTCATCTTGTTGAGCATAATTTGAATTATTGTTACTTGATTTCAGCATACACGCTTTCTCATAGTGTCCATACTGATTGCAATGGTAACATTGAATGTTTCTTTTATCAAATTTACCTCGGCCTCTTCCTCCTTGAGCACCTCCTCTTCCTCTAGTTCCTCTTGAAAAGTTCTGATTTTGACCCCTTCCTGAACCTTTGTGGTTGTTATTGTTGTTGCTAGCACCATCATTCTTTGAAATTTGCAATTGGGAAGAAAAAGTCTTCTCACTAATGCTGGTAGAAGTGTCCCTTATTTTATCCTCATGTGATATGAGAGATCCAACTAGCTCATCAAACTTCAAAGTGGCTAAATTTTTACTTTCTTCAATAATAATTGCTATAGTATTCCATTTTGGGGTTAGAGATCTCAATACCTTCTGTATCACATGCTCTTGGCTCATAGGTTCACCCAAAGTAGCCATTTTATGAACCACATCCTTAACTCTTACACAAAAATCTCCCACATTCTCACTTTTCTTCATCTTCAAATTCTCATATTCTCTCTTCAAAGTTTGTAGTTTCACAACTTTGATCTGGTCATTGCCATGGTAAGTATCTTTTAGAGTCTTCCAGGCCTCCTTTGTTGTCTGTGCATCAACAATTTTGGAAAACAAGCTCTTCTCAAGAGTCATTTGAATGTGAAATAGAGCCATTGCATTCTTCTTCTCAGCTTCCTTCTTTAATCTCCTCTCATTAACTGTGAGATCATCCCAATTCTCGGGTTCTTCATATCCTGATTCAACGATCTCCCAAAAATATTTTCCTATCAAAAAAGTCTTCATCTTGATTGACCAATATTGATAATCAACTCCATCAAATTCTAGAATTTGCAAATTATTTGTCATGCTTAAAGCTTCACAATCCTAAAGCTCTGATAGCAAATGAAGATTTTACAAAAGAAGAAATTCTGAAAATACAACTTTTATTGCAGCTCTATATAAAAAATATTACAAATGGCTGAATATATAGCATTCATAACCATAGGAAAAATAAGAAAGAAAACTAGATACACATGTATATAGACAAGTTTTATTTGCTAAGGAATAAAACTAAAAAAATAAAGAAAACTAGATTCTAAATATAAATATGCAAATCTTTGCACATTCCTTATTTCCATAAAAACAAATAAAACTAACTAAAAACTTTTAAAAAACACTTTTGCCAGCATCACTTATCCACAATGTATATATGAAATTTTCAACTCACAATATTGATGTCTTTTCCTTGGTCAGAATCTATAGAAACGATTTCCTTTGACATAGTATATATCATGTATGAAGGGAAGCACAACATATCAAAACATGTAAGAAATGGGTAACTGGTCTAATTGCTAAAGGTAATAAATTCTGAAATGAAGACCCTAGCAACCAAGTGAAGAATGTGATTCTCAAGTGTGGACATATTCAATTCTTTGGTTCATCATTGCTCATTCAGCAAATAAAAAGTTAAACGATTTCCTTAAGGAAATAGAGGTCATGACGAAAGAAATAAAGGTGCGCAAATAGATTTGTTGTGATTTACATGGTGAAACTTTAAGTCAGTAAATAAAAAGACAGATGTTTTCTTAACAAAAGCAAACTCAGGAATAATGGAAAAAAGGTGTACCAAAACTTTAAACACTTGTAATGTGTTAATCCAGAATGGAACCCATTCTCAAAAAACACCCTAGCTCTGTTGACCCTACGGAGAGGGTATCACATATCAAAATAATAAAGAAAGCTGTATAATTTGCTACATTTCAAGCAACGCAGTAAAGATTTCCAGAATAAATGGATATGCTATTGCAATCGATAGTTTACTTAATCAAAAATGTCATCCTGTTGATCAATTTTGTAAAACTGTGATTGTTCATTTTACATAATCATAAGACAACTAATGCAAACTTGATTTATGATCACAATGATAGACAGCTCAGCAATTTGGATGGAAGCGGGTAAGGTTCAAGTCACAGGTTACAAATGTGATGCATTTACTAAGGAAAGATTTAGAGGATTGCCGTGAGGACTGCTGACGAGTTGATAAAAGCACATAAATATACCTTCTGCTGGGTTTCCATCCTCTCGCTACTTTACTTCTAAGTGTGTGGTGAATGCTTCTTGTTGTTTGCACACCTGTGCACGAATATATTTGTCAAAAGAAAAGGTCACCAAATTTATCACTAAGTTTGTACTCCTATAGTCTTACATATTTCAGTTGGTTGTATGTTATGATTCTGTGTAATTTTTGTTGTCATAGCAATACTGGTAACTGTAAGAATACATGTTTCATTCTTATCATGATTATATCTATTCTCCATTCAACTTGAGATGGATCCAAGAATCCTACAGGCTGCTAGAAATTATCTTGAGTGGGATTTTCAATAGACTATTAGCATTATGTGACAGGTATATCAAGATCAAAGAGTCAAACACTTCTCTGAAGTACTCAAACATTTGCATAACATGCATACATGATTGTAGAATACAACTTTATGCATATCTAAATAAATGTGTTTGAATATTATACACAGACAGGGAAGTGGAAGCCTGAAAACAATTGTTTTTCTTATTTGCATGTCATTGTTATTTTGCAATGTAGCTTTAGTACATTTTGAAATTTACAATTCATCTGAAAATGTTGATCAGACTGTAAATGATGATATTCAGATGTAAGCCTAAATTGACTAACGAACAACAACCAAGAGGAGCATCACTTGCTGCAACAGTGGTATAACTACAATAATAACTTACAATTCATGTGAAATTGTTGACCAGATCTGTGTAAATGAGAGGAGCATGACTTGCTGCAGCACAACTTGTACAAGGGTGATACAGATTTGAAAATATTATCAAAACCCTTCAATTCACCAAGGCAACAACCTATCTTAGAAGAAAATCTCCCAAAATGAGCAAGAAGGGCATCATAACATTAACAAGAAGTAGCACATCATATTGGTACATACGGTAAGCCCACCACAGCTTTTTTGTTCACAGTGATGTTATTAATTACGGAACCTTGGAACTGACGTTTCCTCGTGTAGTTCTTCAAGACGCATTTTGTACCATTGGGAAGCATACGACGATGCATGACAAGAAAATCTATCTCTAGAATTTGCAGATTATCAGGAAGGGAAACAAAGGAATGCTTGGGATGATGGTTTTCGCTTCAAATGTTCGAACTTTAGAGCTTCCTTATTTTCAACCGTCTCTCCTCCCATTATTGCAATTTTTTAATTTTTATCCTTTTGCTCTGTTTTCTCTCTCTCTTGAGTATAAACTGATGTGAATAGGGTTTATAGACATTGAAGATGGAGAAGAATGGCTATGATTGAATGATGTGTGGTCATATTTTTATTTTTATAATAATTCATATTTTTATTTTCCTGGAGTTTAATTTTTTCTTCTTTAACCTTCTTATGACATCCTATAATAGCTAAAAAATAATGTGATAACATTGATTAAAAAAAACTCATACAATTAAATCTACAGACAACAAGTTTAAATCAGAGACATTTCTACTGAAACTTTCTAATTGACAAATTGAGCTTACTCACAAAGAAATTTAAAAGAGTAGTTGTTAGCTCTTTAGACATCAATCCAGCTCTAGTGTCAGGGTCAAACAGAGACATATTTAGTGGGAATATTGAAACTCATCTACGCTCAAAGCATTTGTACTAAATAAATAGCACGATCTCACAAAAATTCGACAAAGTACCTGCTTATTAATAAAATTTTCAAATCCTTAAAAAAGAGAGAACCAATACCCATCAGAATACCCATTTGTCAAAATTGTAACAGACTCACTAAGAATAACAAATCTTTCAAATTCTAAAACCGACTCTCATCAGGTAAACATTATGTCAGACTAATATCTCTTTGTTCGCTGTCATACAAGTGGGGCTTCCACTAATTGTGGAATTGGTATTTTCTGTGATAGAACAAACAAATACAATTGAGATGGTAATGTTGAATTCACAAACCCCTTTCTTTTTGTCCCGCAGATTTTACATTTTCTCAGCATTTCAGGAGTTTCATTCCACTATATATATATATATATATATATAGTTCTGTATTGAGTCCTGTTTGGGGATATAGTTTTTAGTTCCACAAGAGTTATGATGGAGAAGCGCATGTCTTACCCTCCATTGCCCCTCTTCTTACCTATCTCTCAACTCTTCTTATCTATATCTATATATAACTCTTAAAGGCAGAAGGAGAATGAAGAAATTAAATCAAGACAACAGATTGGAGAAGATACGTAAGCATCAGCAGAATTGGAGCTTCAAGGAGAGATTTTTCAGATGAAAGGCTCAACGGAATTTTCAACATCTAAGGATGTCATTGTCATATGTAAAAGAGGTGCTTGGAGAGGATGAGTTAAGAAGCTCTGAGTTCATGAGAATGAAAGTGTCAATTTTCGGACTTTGTTGATAAACTGAAGTCATGGGTTGAAGATGAGGTGACATGGCAGTGGGTTTTGTAAATTCTCTAGCCTATTAAGAAGCTATTCACTTTCAATGAGACCTTGAAATGGAAGAAATCAAGCATGACATGGAAAATTTGCAGCAAAAATTGGATGAGATGGCTGAAGATATGTTTACAACAGACAAAATAATTTCAAATACTGGAACCTTCTGTTCAAATTTGGCTTTCATTGTCAGTAATCTATGGGTGGTATTAAGCAACAGAAATTTGTAAAAATCCAACATGTCACCATTCCATCTATTTCTCAGGAGGATGTAATCCTTGTTCATGCTAAATATTTATAAAAACTTCATCACTATACAGCCAAGGCCAAATGGGTTAACAAAACATGGAAGCTAAAAGTTGGTATGGCAACAACATGACGCCATATATTCAAAAGACTGAAACCCTACTCTGCTGTTGAAATTCTACAAACACCTCTGCTCCACCTCTAAAATCTTATATTTTTTTTTTGGAAAAAGGATTTTTCTACATTTGAGTGTTATCTTTTTTCGAATACTACTCAGTCTTTTCTTATTTCCAACAATTTAACGAGCGTAACTACCAAAATATGTATGGATCCACATGTATTCAGATGTATGCTTAGATGGAGGTGTGTGAGTGTATTTTCCTAGAGAACAGCATAAGAAAGAAATATAACCTATTGTCTACAAGTCCTCAACAGGCGTATGTGAATTAATTTACATGTTTTCTTATTTGCTTATTTAAATCAAATGCACCATGCTTAGTCATGGCAAGAAATTTTTCATTGTTTTGAAGTCCAGCAGACATGCTTATATTGCTGGTAGCTTTCCTACGCTCATCTATAGACTCTACAAAGCCATCAACATAAACTAAAATGATAGAATGATAGAATTTGAACTCTACTTCTTACCAAACCGAAGATCAACAAACACTACAATATAGTATAGATGATCATCTCACAAATTTTCTAAGTAAAAAAGATGCAAAACCAGCTGAGGCCAACAAACACAGAGACACAGAACATACATACATAAATGAATATATGTAAATTTCTAAAATTGCAATATATTATTCCATAGCATTGATTTCCATGTAACAGAGATCTACAGTTTTTGAAACGTGTTCCAAAAAACTACTGACTCCTGCAGACGAAGGCGTTGAAGGAGCGCTCTGGCAGCTCGCAAAAGCATACATTGCAATTTGAATGATTCAGGATACCATCAGCTAATCAGCCACTGGTGAACAACTAACGAATTTCAGATGCATACATATAATTGAATGACAAGATTTTCTCATATTATACCAATTTGGGGGTTCTATTTCCAGGCTTAGAACTCATGCAGCTACTGAGCCTTTTATAATCGCAACAAATAGACAGCTGAGTACTATGCATCCAATTCACAAGCTACTGAGCCCCCATTTCCGAGACAATGAACATCAATGTCTTTGCCTGCCAAATTCTCATAATTGCAGGGGGCATTCTTGAAAGAACAGTATTTCCTAGAAAATATGCCATGGAAACGTCAGCCGTTGTCTACGAGGACTGGGACTAAAAGTTCACACATAAGTGTCGAAAATTTAGAATCTTTTCCTATTTTTGTAGATCAGTTATTTTTTTAACAAATAAAAATAATTTGTGAGAAAAATAAGGACTGAAAATAAGGACTGAAAATAAGCAGCAACTGCTTATTGAAAAAAGTGATACATCAATTTTCTGGGCACAAACCACAGATACAAAATTAATTCAGACATTGGTGCTGATTTTTTGGCTAGCATTTTGGTGGCAGGTGTACACAAGAATTTGGCCGAGGAGCTCTGTAGGCATCTCTTTATTGATAGCTACCTTCTGGGTCTGCATGAAGCAATAGTGAATGTTGATTCGGATCTTACTACTTTGCTATAGTTATGTCTGCCGGGTCTCCATTCCCGGGCTTTGGCTCCAGCACACGGCGAAACTTTTATGGTGGTCCTCCACAAAGGCTTTTTATCTTATGGAGCTGGGAATAGGAGAATCAACCTATCAAAGACATCCATAATGAAGAAACGCATCAACCTATAAGGACCTGCCCTTAGCCTTTGAAAATGTTAGTAGATTCCCTTCTTATTTTCTAATCTATATTACTTATCCCTAGCATCGACGATTGCAATGTGCTGATCACTACTGGCCTTAGCTTCGACGAATTCAATCAATAATGATATTTACAAATTTCTCGATTAAATCTCTGAAGGAGGAGGAGCACGAAATTTCTAAATAACTCTATTTCAAATCTCTCCATTAAATCTCCGAGCAATAATGTTTCGAACAATAATGTTAGAAACTCCTCTCTCCCCTTCTTTTAATGATAGTAACACTAATTTGTTTAGTGGGCATGGCAGGTATGGCAGTAGCTAAAGAATATGTTGATCCCTGCGCTGATGATAATCTCTGCAAGATTGATGATGATAGTGAAGACGATTCTGCATGCGTCAGCCTCGGAACATGTGATGACGGAAATGGATATTGCTCTGATCATCCCTGCGATACTCTTCCCTGCAAGAATGATAATGATTGTGACGACAATTTTGAATGCATCGACATCGGAGACTGTGGTGATGGACTTGGATTTTGCTTTGATGATCCCTGCGAAGCTCTTCCCTGCGAGAGTGATGATGATTGTGACGATGATCATGCATGCGTCGACATCGGAGAGTGTGATGGGGGACTGGGATTTTGCTCTGATGATCGCTGCGATGTTCGTCACTGCGAGAATGATGACGATTGTATCGACGAAGATCATGTATGCTGCAACATCGGAGATTGTGGTGGCGGACTGGGAAATTGCTGCTAATTTCTTCATTTGCTGCAATGGGACTTTGCTCACTTGAACTTCTCGAAATAAATAATCTATTATGCTTTTTTGGACATATAGAAATATTAATTACCATTTATATTATTATATTATTAGATTGTAAGAAGTTTGATATTTTTAGTTGTAATAATGTCACACTTATAATTACCGTAATACAATAAAGTTTTGTTTAATTACACTGTAGAATTTTTATCTAAGATTATCAGTCATTTATATTAGATTGTTCATTATTGCTGTTGATCTCTTCATTTGCTGTAATGGGACTTTGCTCACTTGAACTTCTCAAAATAAATAACCTTTTATGCTTTTGGGGACATGTGCAAAGATTAATTATGTTTTATATTAATAGATTGTAAGACGTTTGATGTTTTTAGTGGTAATAATGTCACACTTATAGCTACAATAATACAATAAAGTTTTGTTTAGTTACACTGTAGAATTTTTATCTAAGATTATCGGTCATTTATATTAGATTGTTCATTATTGTTGTTGATCTCTTCATTTGCTGTAATGGGACTTTGCTCACTTGAACTTCTCAAAATAAATAATCTTTTATGCTTTTTTGGACATATGCAAAGATTAATTATGTTTTTATATTATTAGATTGTAAGATGTTTAATGTTTTTCATTGTGATAATGTCATATTACAATAAAGTTTTGTTTAGTTGAACTGTAGAATATTTATCTAAGATTATCAGTTGTTTATATTAGATTGTTCATTATTGTATAAATTATTCAAGTTAGAAGGAAATTAAATTATGATAGTTATGAATTTATGACATCTTATATCTGTATTTTTTTATTGTTGGCATGTATGGTTATCTAACTTTAAGATTTACTCAATTATACAATCATCATAAATAGAAGGGAGATGGTCACTTTATTGCAAGTGGTATCTTATTTTTTTAGAATGGGCATATATAAAAGGGGGATGATTATCTTTTATTGTGTACTATTTCATTTTCTTACATTGATTATATATAAAAGAGAGATGCTTATCTTTTATTGTGTATTATCTCATTTTCTAAGAATGAGCATAGATAAAAGGGAGATGATTATCTTTTATTATGTAGTGTCTTATTTTATTATAATAGTTTAATATATAAAAGGGAAATGGTTATCTTTTATTTTATAGCATCATGTTTTCTTATAATGATCTGTAGATAAAAGGGAAGTGGTTATCTGTTATTGTTTATTATCTTTGTTTTCTTACAGTGAAAATAGATAGAAGGGAGACTATCACTTTGGGCCCACTCAACCTGTAGTACCTCTCCCACTCTTCCTCAGTAAGAAGCTATTACACAATTGAGAAATGATGACACCAATTAGACTCTGATGACCTATGTGACTCTACATTGTCAACTTCATGGGGATTAAGATAGCGATTCTCCTAAAGAAACAATTAGTTTCTTTTGTGAATGGTTATAGGCAAAGAGGTGTGACTTTTCTTATGAAGGGGTGTGTGTGTAATGTAGCTCTTTGTATAAAAATGAATGCCAACCCTTTTGGTCAGAGGTGGAAATCAGTTATAAAAAATGGGTAGGAAGAGTTATAAGAGGGAGGCCAACATTCCTATTGGGATGTGAGGCCAATGAGGAAGTTCCAATAGAAGGAAATATGTGGGACAAATCGGCGTCTTCCATATCCTCAAACTACTTTCTATGCACCAAAAAATCCCTCGATTGTGGAGGAAGGTGAGGAGAGACAAGCAAAGGCAACTCATATAAATGAATTAACACTAAATTTGCAGCAACAATCCACATAACTCCAATTTTCTACTTTTGGGAGGGGAGGAATGTGAAAGATAAGTAACAAAATTATTGTGGTCTGAATCTTGTTTACTCTGTGGTTTATTTTATTTTCACATTTTATGCTAGTTAATACACATCTCCTAGTAAGGCATTAAATTAATAGGTATAGCCACACCAAGTTTCAAAACATGAAGAATGCCTTCATAATCTCCATTTGTTATAGTACCTAGGTTGACTTGTAGTGACATTTTAGTTTCTCCTAGATCTTTTCTCAAACAAACATATTGATATTAACATGGTGCTTGTATCTTCTATAAACATTTCTTTTACAATGTGTTGCCTGAGTATCATGCCCTTACATTTAATCTATAAATATTTTTACATTATATGTGATTGCAATAACCTAGTAGATTTCCCTAAGGAAAAGGTGGAAGTGAACTTTGAAGAAATGTTATTTTCTTATGATATCAAACATATAGTGTAAGAGCAAAGGGACAAGTCCCATTCTACAATAGAAAATGTATCATTGCCCCATAATATTAGTCACATAATTTTATTTTTTAATTTGACACATTATGGATATCAAGACATATTTAAATCCTTTCATACAACAACTGGAAACACTCTCCTCTAGTAATATGGTCTCCTCCATGGATGAAATAATGGACAAAGTCTTTCAAGTCATTAGTGTTTGTCTTCAATATTACTCTTTGTTGTTACAATCTTATAGACATATACAATCAGTATGGTAATGTGTTTGGAATAATTTAATAGTATGGTAAAACATTGTTTCAAATCCTTTGCTAAACATTCCCTAATCATTAAGATAGATGCCAAGCCAAGAAAGTAATTTCTTGAATCATTTTGTGAATAAGTCTTTCAGAAGTGGTCTTTTATATTTCTATTTTAAAATAAAATATTAAAACTCATAATCTTTGGCATTGCATCGATAAATATTTCTCTTGGTCAAGTAGTCCAAATAGTGAAACAAATATTGTAGTTTCTCAATAGATCACATAATATCAACCATCCAAATTATAATGGTGTGAAAGAATCAGATTTGGATTAAGTTATGAAAGTGAATTATGACTTTCTTTAAGGTTGTTATAAATTGATATATTTGTCTCTACAAACCAGCTCATGCCTAATTGAGTTTGTTATTTTAGCTTGTAAAATTAAGCTTAGTTTAATGTTATGTTATCTATGAATTTTTCTGCATGCAAATAAAAATGGAATAAACAATAAGAATACAAGTTTTCTAAGGTCTAGTCATGTAGCTTCAAGATAGTGTTGGTATAGATTGCTCATATGAAGTTGAGTAACCATTTCATTTGGACAACATGTACAATTTAAAATATCCTTGTTAATATATAAGAATAGATTAAGGTGTTGTATTAACTAAATAACATCAACCCTTTGATATAAAGATTACCTCTTAAAGCTTACAATGGATTTAAGGGTAAGTGCACAAAGATGGGGGACCAAAAAGGGGGTATAAGATGCCACTTTTTTCCTGAAATCAGAAAACTCTGAACTTCAACAAGAAATTGAAGATAATTAGACTCAAAATTTTAAGATGCGACAAAAACAAGAGTTGTAATACCCTGAATCTAGTTCCTAAACTACTAACTTATTTTGAAAATGGTGTAGATTAAGGCCCTCAAAAAGGGGGAGCACAAAAAGTGGTCCTATTTTTTGTCCAAAAACATAACATAGCGTCTGGTGTGCTCCCCCTAAAATGTTAACTTTTTTTTTGAATTTTTTTAATCGCTCTAGTGAGAAGTTAGCTAACACCACGTAGTTTATCCTGGATTTTTTTGATAATTTTTTGATCAACGTATAATTTTTGATGAATTTACGAAGTGCACACATCCTGAAAACATGAAATTTTTGTGTATTCCCCCTAGAAATCATTTAAAACTAATCGAAAATTAAATTTCTTTTTTTTAAAAGTGTGTAGAATGGAGTCTAGTTTCTAAAAATGTAACTTATTGCAAAATTCAATGAACGAGCCAAAATCTATGCGCAAAATACTGCATGTTGGTTTTTTACAAAAAAGGGACATACACAAAAGAAATTAGAGTTGAAAAACTTAACATAATCAGAATTCAAAATAAATTATATGCTTAGATAGCTAACAGAGAGATCTGCAATATCACGTCGTCTAATTTTTACGTTCTTGAGCCACGAGTAAACCTGACGAGGAGCACACAAAAAAAGAGGTCATTTTTTTGTATGTCTACTGGAAAACACGTTTCAGGCCTATTTCAATTGTCCAAACCTTTTGGTTGGATCTCCAAGGCAAATCCAAGCCTTAGGATTGGTAAATTCAAATCCTTTACAAAGCGCGCACGCCCTATAGGGCGTGCGCGCTATGTAAATTTATGATTTTCATAGCGCGCATGGGCTATGAGAATCATAAATTTACATAGGGTGTATGCCCTATAGGGCGTGCGCCCTATGTAAGATATGATTTATATAGTCTGTGAGAGAGAGAGAGAGGGGGGGGGTAATTTATAAAAATATAACATTTAAGTATAAGTTTGATAATATTAATTTCTTATACTTTAAGTTATATTTGTATAAATTATAAAATATAATGCTTTCAGGATGTTTGCGATAGGTTATGGCTTCATAGGAGTTAACATGTAGATTCTAGATTTGAAAAATTCTAGACTTAGCCAAATTTCAAGATTCAGCAAGCCTTCAGTAGGGTTACCTCCCACAATCCATCATGGATTTCTAAGGTCAAACTGAAGCTGGCAAAAGGATTCCCAAAGGCTTTTAACTCAATTTATCACAAATCACTTGGTTTTGACCCCATCTCTACGACAGACTTAGCTTAGCTCTCACCCAAATCTCTCTCTCTCTCTCTCTCCTCTCTCTCTCTCTCTTCTCTCTCTCTCTCTCTCTCTCTCTCTCTCTCTTCTCACATCATCCTATCTCTCTGCCTTATCTACTCTCTCTTTCATTACCCTATCTCTCTCACACACACACATCACCCTCTCTATCCCCTCCCTCTCTCTATTTCTCTCCAATACTCTCTCTCTCTCTCTCTCTCTCTCTCTCACACACACACACACACACACACACACACACCACCCTCTCTATCCCCTCTCTCTCTCTCTCACACACACACACACACCACCCTCTCGCTCTCTCTCTCTCTCTCCTCACATCACCCTCTCTATCCCCCTTATCTAATATCTCTCTTTCATTACCCTCTCTCTCTCTCTCTCTCTCTCTCTCTCTCTCTCTCTCTCTCTCTCTCTCTCTCTCTCTCTCTCTCTCTCTCTCTCTCTTATCTCTCTTTCTCTCCAAAGTCAGAGAGTGAGAGACAGATAAGGGAGAGAGAGAGAGGTTTGAGAGAGAGAGAGATTTGAGATGAGAGAGAGAGAGGGTAGTGAAAGAGAGAGAGTAGATAAGGGGGAGAGAGAGAGAGGGTAATTACTCTCTGTCTCTCTCTCTCACATCACCCTCTCTCTCCCCCTTATCTACTCTCTCTATTTCATTACTCTATCTCTCTCTCTCACACATCATCCTATCTCTCCCCCTTATTTAATCTCTCTCTCTCTCTCACACACACACACACACCCTCTCTCCCTCCCTTATCTCACTCTCTCTCTCCAAAGTGAAAGAGAGATCGACATTAGAGAGAGAGAGAGAGGTAATGAAAGAGAGTAGATAAGAGAGAGAGAGAGAGAGAGTAATTACCCTCTCTCTCTCTCTCCCTTATCTATTCTCTCTCTTTAAAGAGAGAGTAGATAAGGGGGAGAGAGAGAGAGAGAGAGAGGGTAATTACTCTCTCTCTCTCTCACCCTCTCTCTCTATCACCATCTCTCTCTCTCTCTATGGAGAGAGATGGGAGAGAGAGAGAGAGAGAGAGGGAGAGGGAGAGAGAGAGTGAGTGAGAGGGGGGTAATGAAAGAGAGAGAGTAGATAAGGTGGAGAGAGAGACAGAGAGACAGAGAGACAGAGAGAGAGATAAGGGGGAGAGAGGGAGGGTGATGTTTTTTTTTGTGTGTGACAGAGAGAGAGAGATTAGATAAGGGGGAGAGAGAGGGTGATGAGAGAGAGAGGAGAGGGTGATGTTTTTGTGTGTGTGTGTGTATGTTTGTGTGTGTGTGTGTGTGTGTGTGTGTGTGTGAGAGAGAGAGAGAGAGAGAGAGAGAGAGAGAGAGAGAGAGAGAGATTTGGGTGAGAGCTAAGCTAAGTCTATCGTAGAGATGGGGTCGAAACCGAGTGATTTGTCATAAAATGAGTTTAATCCCTTTGGGAATCCTTTTGCCAGCTTCAGTTTGACCTTAGAAATCCATGATGGATTTTGGGAGGTAACCCTGCTGAAGGCTTGCTGAATCCTGAAATTTGGCCAAGTCTGAAATTTTTCAAATCTAGAATCTACATGTTAACTCCTATGAAGCTGGAACCTATCCCAAACATCCTAAAAGCATTATATTTTATAATTTATACAAATATAACTTAAAGTATAAGAAATTAAAATTATCAAACTTATACTTAAATGTTATATTTGTATAAATTACGCCCCCCCCTCTCTCTCTCACACACACTATATAAATCATATCTTACATAGGGCGCACGCCCTATAGGGCGTAGGCCCTATGTAAATTTATGATTTTCATAATGCGCACATGCCCTATAGGGTGTGTGTGCTTTGTAAAGGATTTGAATTGCCCAAGCCTAAGGCTTGGGCAACCCAAGCCATAGGGCGTGCGCCCTATAGGGAAGGCGCCCTTTAGTGTGTGCGCACTATGCGCGATGGGGGGCCAAAAAGAAAAGTGGCATCTTTTTGGTCCCCCATCTTTGTGCACTTACCCTTAATCTCTTTTTTCATCTATAGATAGATATGTTGTTTATATGTAAACACATAAGAGAAAGTCAAACCTCATTGAATTGCTTCATTCTAATTTAATGTGGTTAACTTTAGATCACTTCATCTTAATTCAAAGTGTAGATTAAATTATGTCTTAAACTTGAAATTAAGTTTAGTGGTTGGAAAATGGTTGTCAAAGGAATGTATTCACATGTGAGACAATAATATCTTCATGTAAGACTTAAGGTTGATGTTTCTTCTTAATTAATGTAGTGTATATAATGATATAGAATATAAAAAAACATGGTATCATATTATAGTAAAGTATTCGGTTATAATTGAATAGACTTTGCATGTTAAAAGTTTTAAAGGAAAGACATATTCAAGTGGAATCAAATGTGCTAATAGAATCATGGAAGAAGATGAAAATGTCTCAAAGATACTGAGATCCTTTCCACCTTCTTACATTGACAAAAAAGTTCTTATAAAGACAAGTACACCAACACAACTGAGAGGGGGATGAATCATTTGTGAGCTTAATTAACTTAAATTCAACACTATCAAACCTTAAGCTTGTAATAAATAACAACAATAACCACAAGATAATAAACATATATTGTTGGAAACTGCAATTGAAGCAATTGTTGTGTTGTCATTGATGTCAAACCTTAACTGGTAAGACTGTTGCTACTTAGGAAAGTACTATATCTATTGTATTGTTGTGAAGAAGGGAAAGAAAGGATGGTAACAATAGTAGCTAAGGAAAGGTTGAGTTATCTTGATACTACAAAGTGTACTTGACTATGTTGTACAATGATGAGACAATGTATTGTTTATCTTAGTAAGATTGAAGACTAAACTGGTAGGCTTGACCGAGAAAAAATGGAGAAATCATGTTTAAGCCGAGTGATGTTAGTGTCGACCAAGTCAGTATATGCCGAGAAAAATTCTAGTGTCGACCGAACATCAGTTAATTGCCAAGAAAGACAGTATAAGCCAAGGAAACATTTTTTAGTAATGAACGAGCTTTCTACATGAAGACTGAGTAGTTGATCACAGTATTGACCAAGCATCAGTATTTTTATATTTGAAGAGAATTCAGATTTGGAGCCGACATTGTTGAATTCTTGGATTATGTAAAACATGTTGACTTTATTTATTGATTGTTTGAAAGCATTGAATGCACTGAAAATTTTTTTATTGTAAATCTTTAAGAGATTTGAGATGTTTCTAGAAAAGGAGCCGAAGAACATAAAGCGGGTAGATTCAATGAATCTGACCTAACCCTAAGATCTACGAAGGAGATTGAGTGGAAAAAGATGAGTTAACCTAATTGAGGAAGTATTAAGGGAACCTAAGCATTAGATATGTGTGTGCATGGGTGAAAAGAGGATGCTGGAAGATCAGTAGATTTTATTGACTATATAAGCAGAAAAGGCTGAAGGAGAAGTGTGGTGATTACTTGAAGAAAAGTTCTGAGCAAATCAAAGATGCAGATGGAAAAGTTGCAAAGTCAGTAAACCAGCATTTGTGTACGGAATTAGATCTAGTATTTGCAAAGTGAGTTGTATGTTTTTTAGATCAATACTACTACTACTTTCTAACCATTGTAATAGTCAAAATCCTTTTAATAGAGGTTGACCTAACAAGCATATGTTTAAATCCTTTGAACAAGGTTGCATTCTAATGGAATGTATGTAAGTCCTATAACAAGGCTCGCTTCTAACAGAGTGATTGAAATCATTTAACCGGGTCACACCTAATAGTGTGTATTGTAACCTTTGACAGGGTTGGATTTTAACCAAGCTCACTTCAGAAGAGTGAAAATAATAGTAGCATGTTACAAAGTGATTTTTCCTAGATTGGGTTTCCACTATAAATCTTAGTGTCAATGCTTGTGTGAATGTTTTGATTTAAACATTTCTGTGTTTTACAAGTTAGATACAGTTGGGTAGTGGACTGCAATGTTATATGTTTCTATTATAGAATCAATGATGATTGAGTTGGTTTTGGTTGTTAGATCTGATTTAAAGAAAAGTTTTTGAAGTTTGTTTTATACATCTGGACCTGAGAACAACGGATTCACCCCCCCCCTCTGTTGATCTAAATCATATTAACAATCGGTATCAGAGCTGTGTTGTTTATTATTGGTGTTTACAAAAATCAAGTTTAAAAGGACTTGAAGCAAATGATCAGGATGTATAAGAAGAAGGTACCGAAGCTGAATAAGGAAAACTTCCCTGCATGGCAAAGCTTAATGAAGGTGCATCTAGCCGATATTGGTGATTCTACAAAGTACTACATTGAGAATGACTATGTCTCACCTGTCGCACCTTTGACTGCCAAAGAAATGATAGCTAAGAAAGAACATAATCAGGCAATGCTAGAAATTGCATCTGCCTTAAGCTATCCAGAATTTGAGGACATTAAGGATTGTACAAGTCCTAAGGAGATGTGGGACACTCTTGCAAAGATCTATGGTGGTGACATAAATATACTGAAAGCTAAGGCCAAGAGTCTCAGAGGTAAGTTTGATGAAATGAGAATGCAAGAAGGTGAGAACATTGCACAATATTGTGGTAGAATAAAAGAAGTTGTTAATGCTATTAGAGGAGCAAATGGGACTATTGATGATGATAATATAATTGGAAAAGTACTAAGAACTCTGCATCCTATATATGCTATTAAGATCTCAACTATTCAGGAATCTAGATGTAACTTTGTAAATGTGCTTACTTTGGAAAGTTTGGTTGGCAAGCTAACTACTTTTGAACTCTCTAACTATGATAACTTCACTGTTGGTAGTATTGGTAATGTTGAATTTGCTTTTAAGTCACAATTAGTTCTGAACAGGCCAAAGAAAGAAAAAGAAAGATGCATCAGTGAAAGTAAAAGTGAAAATGACAGTGACACTTTTGATGAAGAACTTGAAGATCTAGAAGCTCTTATGGCTAGAAGACTGAGAAGGGGAAAAGGAAAATATAAAGGTAAACTCCCTATTATATGTTTTGCATGTAATAAAGTTGGTCACATAGCTACTAGATGTCCTGACAGGAATGATAAAGATGAAGAAAGAAAAAGCAAACACAAAGACAAAAGAGCTAACAAAAGCTACTGAAGGTACAAAGACTACAAAGGAAAAGGTAAGAAATCTTGTTACATTGCTGAAGAAGAAATTGACATTGATGGTAATGATTTTGAAATTGAGGTAGTCTATGTTGCAATGAAAGATGAATCTGATGAGGATGAGAAAATTGCATTGATCTCCTATGTGAACAAGAATGACAAATGGATTATTGACAGTGGTTGTTCACATCACATGACTGGTGACAAGAGTAAGTTTGAGACCTTACATCATTATAGAGGTAAAAGTGTGAATGTCAAAGTTGATGAGTATGCAGAAAGAAATGAAGTTGACAGCAAAAGAGAACCAGAAGATTATAGATCTTTTATGTATATTGAAGAAGAAGAAAAGGCAAGTAATAGACTTGCACCTGACGCCGAGTCTCGGGTAAGCAATGCTGAGCGACAGGAAGATGCTGTTGAGCATTAGGAAAATAGTGTCGAAAGAGAACAAGAATATGCCAAGCGATAGGATAATGTTGTCGAGTATCAGGAAGAGGTTGCCGAGCATTCAGAAGCTGAATCTGACAATCTTGTTGAGAAACCTGATGAAATAGAGGAGAGAAGAGCTGAACCTATTTTGGAAAAATATGTAAGAAGACATCACAAGCCTAAATAGATAATTGGAGACAAACATACTAGAATTCTGACCAAAAGTAAGAGAAAGGATCCAACATGTTTACTATGTGAATTTGAACCTAAGTCAACTAGAGAGGCATTAGAAAATGAAGACTGGATACAAGCAATGAATGAAGAGATAGACCAGATAGAGAAGAATGATACTTGGTCTTTGGTGCTGAGACCTGAAAACAAAAATGTTATAGGAACAAAGTGGGTATTCTAGAATAAGCTGAATGAAAAAGGTGAAATAACTAGGAACAAAGCTAGACTGGTATGCAAAGGTTATGCACAAGAAGAAGGAATAGATTATGGGGAGAAATTTTCCCTTGTAGCTAGATTGGAAGGAGTAAGAACTCTGCTTGCATATGCTGCTTATAAAGATTTCAAGGTATATCAAATGGATGTCAAGTCTGCATTTTTAAATGGTATAATAGAAGAAGAAGTTTACATAGAACAATCAGAAGGTTTTATTGATCCAAATAGAAGACACATGGTATGCAAACTGAACAAAGCACTATATGGATTAAAACAAGCTCCTAGAGCATGGTATGAGAGATTGCATATCTACTTGATAAAGATTAGATTTTCAAGAACAAATGACACAAGCAATTTGTACATGAAAGATGAAGAAGGTAAAGGTATCTTGTTGGCAAAAATTTTTGTGGATGATATTATTTTTGGTGGACAAGATGCTTTGTGTAAAAGATTTTCAAATGAAATGCAAACTAAATTTGAAATGAGCATGTTTGGTGAGATCAAATTCTTTGTTGGTTTACAAGTATATCAGATGAAGAAAGGAATTTTCATTACACAGTCTAAGTATGTTAATGAGATACTGAAAACTTTTGGGATGGAAGATTCTAGACCAGTGAGTACTCCTATGGTTACTGGACAAAAGTTATCTAAGAATGATGATGCTGCAGAATTGAACCAAACTTTGTACAAATCCATGATTGGAAAATTGCAGTATGTTGTACATAGTAGACTAGATATTGCACTAGTTGTTAGGATTGTGCCAAGATTCTCTATCAATCCTAAGGAAACACACATGATGGCTGTGAAAAGAATTATGAGATACTTGGAAGGGACTGCTGACTATGGGCTATATTACAAGAAGGATGAAAAATTTGAACTAAGAGTATATACAGATGTTGATTGGGCGGGAAATATAGATGATAGAAAGAGTACTAGTGGTGGAGCTTTCTTTCTTGGACAGAGATTAGTCTCCTGGATGAGCAAGAAACAAATTTGCATTTCCCAATCCACTGCTGAAGCCGAGTATGTTGCTACTGCAATAAATTGTTCAAATTTGGTATGGATAAAACAATTGTTGGTAGGCATGAAAGAAGAAATCACTAAACCTATTGTTATTTTATGTGACAACACAAGTGCTATCAACATTTCTAAGAATCCAGTGATGCGTACTAAGACCAAGCACATAGCAATCAAGTATCACTACTTGAGAGAATTGGTACAAGACAAAGAAGTCCGAATGGAATATGTGAATACAAAGGAACAATTAGCAGACATATTCACTAAAGCTTTACCTAAAGAAGCACATGAGTATTTGAGAAGTCAATTAGGGGTCCTCCCGCTAACTGAGGCTACCTAGTCAAGCTAGGAGCACTGCATCAAATATGCTACAGCAGAATATCTGACAGATTGATGCAGAAGATTATCACACTTTAGGACTGGCCTAGAGTTGTGAAGAAGAGCAAAGACAAGGAATTAGTCATAAGCAAGATGACAGAGGGAGAAACACTAACGTGCACAAATAACATCTACATCTGATGGATGTATGCTTTAGTTGTTGCTTTGGTATTTTTGTCAAAGAGGGAGATGAACTGAGATGATATAATAACACATGACACTGAAAAGAAAAGTAAGGGAGATGATGAACTGAGATGAAGGATCAGGTTAGAGGGAGATCTAGATATTTCTGATGGTCACAGAAGTGAAGCTAATAGATTCTAAATCAAAATGAAGCTAAAGATATTACAAATTTTTTTTCTGATGGACAGATAAGTTTTTGGATTGGTTGGTAATCCATGTGTTATTCAAGTGATATCATATGGTGTTGCCATCACTGCCAAAGAGGGAGATTGTTGGAAACTACAACTGAAGCAATTGTTGTGTTTTCATTGATGTCAAACCTTAACTGGTAAGACTGTTGCTACTTATGAGAGTACTATATCTATTGTATTGTTGTGAAGAAGGGAAAGAAATGATGGTGTATCATCTTAAAATGGAAGCACTTCCATGTTAAGAGTGTTTAGCCCTCTGAGTAAGTGGTTTGGGGTCATGTCAAGCATCTTGTTCGGGTCTTTGCATGTATTTGTCTTTTCTCCCCGCTTTCCACTTCTACCCCGCACTTGATTTCTTCATTCTAGGTGAAATTAGGGCTAGGATCTTAAGGATTCTCCTAAATTTCTCTCTTCTATGGATCTATTTTCTAGGTAGGGTTTAGAAATGGATCCTCCTGGGCTTGATCATAGTAATCATAGGATTTTATGTCTATCTCTGACATTCTGTCCTGTTCTGGCATCAGTATTAGGTTTTTGGGCATCCCGAGGACTTCCTGACTTGGTTAGAACCTGACTAGGTCAGGGTCGAGCTAAGACCCTGAATAGGTCAGGTCCAACCTCAACTTTGACCCCTTCTTTCAAAATTTCAATTTCCAGAATTTTCGGGCTTCGAGCTTTTGGGAGATTTATTTTCCTGCCTCCGGGTTGGCCATTTTCAGTTTTGGGATGGTAAATATTTTAATTGCATTTAATCTAGGTATATTTTCTAAAGGTGAGGACCTAATTTGGATTTAACTCTCCAAGGTGGCCCATCTAGAGGAGTGTTCCCTAGATCACTATAAAAGGAGGCCTTCCTCTCTCATTTTCACATCAAGTTTTCTCAATCAAGTTTTCAAGCTCAAACACTCGATCAAGCTCTCAAGGTGATCAAGCAAGCATCCATTCAAGCATCCAAGTCTTCTTCTCCATCCAAGTTCTCCATTGAAGATCGAGGATTCAAGCATTCAAGGCATTGAAGGGATTTGGTTCAAGCATTCAAGATTTATCATTCAAACCCTAGATCTAGCCATCATGATGGTGTGATCTTTCTTCAAGATCCTTTGTTCATCTTCAAGATCCATTTCATTCTTCTCTCAAGGTGGATTCCAAGCATACAACCATGGAGGTTTGATTTACATTTATTGTTTTGTTCAAGCTTTCATATCAATATACTTGTTTACATTCAAATACAATTGCATATCTATTGAATTGCACAGCTTCATTGTTAGATCTACTTCTACTACTTGCTAGCATTCTCCATTTCAATTTCAATATTAAGGTTGATTCCAAACCGGGGTTTGACCAAGGAAAACCCCCCAAACAAACAAACAAAACCATTTTTCTTGCAGGTACAGGTGTGAAATTTTAGATCTGAGAGTAGATTTGGATACCCTTTTCGCCGAACTTCCAGGATCTACGAATAGAATCAGAATCAGACTTCAAATAAAAAATGTGGTATTTGACCTTTTATGACGGTCAAACTTGAGCTGAGCCATCTTGAGGAAATATTTCTAGGTTTTCTCTATCTTGACATTTCCAGTCTAGAACAGGTTTTAGATTTTCTCGAAAGTGTACACAGACATCAGAATTCAACATTTTCCAGATCTACCCTAATTTGAGGTTAGTACTTGTATTTCAATTATTCTATATTCTAAACATAATCTTCCACATAGGGAAATATTGGATTTACTCTCTCTTCCTACTCTTTTCCATAAATTGATTCGATTGTGCATTAACCTTTTGGTTGATCAAATCGGATCTCTTCTTTGGGGAATTTGGGTTTGAGAATAGGTCTCATATTTCCCCCTTTACATTTGAATAGGGGTGAATCCATTTTACCACTATTCAGATGGTAACAATAGCACCTAAGGAAAGGTTGAGTTATCTTAATACTACAAAATGTACTTGACTATGTTGTACAATGATGAGACAATGTATTGTTTATCTTAGTAAGATTGAAGACTAAACTGGTAGGCTTGACCGAGAAAAAATGGAGAAATCATGTTTAAGCCAAGTGATGTTAGTGTCAACTGAGTCAGTATATGCCGAGCAAAATTCTAGTGTCGATCGAACATCAGTTAATTGCCGAGAAAGATAGTATAAGCCGAGGAAACATTTTTTAGTAAAGACCGAGCTTTCTACATGAAGACTGAGTAGTTGATCACAGTATTGACCGAGCATCAATATTTTTATATTTGAAGAGAATTTAGATTTGGAGCCAACATTGTTGAATTCTTGGATTATGTAAAACGTGTTGACTTTATTTATTGATTGTTTGAAAGCATTGAATGCACTGAAAAATGTTTTATTGTAAATCTTTATGAGATTTGAGATGTTTCTAGAAAGGAGCCAAAGAACATAAAGCGGGTAGATTCAATGAATCTGACCTAACCCTAAGATCTACGAAGGAGATTGAGTGGCAAAATATGAGTTAACCTAATTGAGGAAGTATTAAGGGAACCTAAGCATTAGATATGTGTGTGCATGGGTGAAAAGAGGATGCTGGAAGATCAGTAGATTTTATTGACTGTATAAGCAGAAAAGGTTGAAGGAGAAGTGTGGTGATTGCTTGAAGAAAAGTTCCGAGCATATCAGAGATGGAGATGGAAAAATTTCAAAGTCAGTAAACTAGCATTTGTATATGGAATTGGATTTGATATTTGCAAAGTGAGTTGTATGTTTTTCAGATCAATACTGTTGCTACTTTCTAACCATTGTAACAGTAAAAATCCTTTTAATAGAGGTTGACCTAACAGTCATATGTTTAAATCTTTTGAACAAGGTTACATTCTAATGGAATGTATGTAAGTCCTATAACAAGGCTCACTTCTAATAGAGTGATTGAAATCCTTTAACTGGGTCACACCTAATAGTTTGTATTGTAACCTTTGAAGGGGTTGGCTTTTAACTGAGCTCACTTCAGAAGAGTGAAAATAATAGTAGCATGTTACAAAGTGGTTTTTTCCCAGATTGGGTTTCCACTATAAATCCTATTGTCAATGCTTGTGTGAATGTTTTGATTTAAACATTTATGTGTTTTACAAGTTAGATATAGCTGGGCAGTGGACTGCAATGTTATTGTTTCTATTATAGAATTAGTGATGACTGAGTTGTTTTTGGTTGTTAGATC
The DNA here is from genome assembly GCA_027943335.1 of Chamaecyparis obtusa. Taxonomy (NCBI): domain Eukaryota; kingdom Viridiplantae; phylum Streptophyta; class Pinopsida; order Cupressales; family Cupressaceae; genus Chamaecyparis; species Chamaecyparis obtusa. The sequence continues at coordinate 1,734,622 of BSBK01002599.1, read as the reverse complement.
TGATTTAAAGAAAAGTTTTTGAAGTTTGTTTTATACATCTGAACCTGAGAACAACTGATTCACCCCCCCCCCCCCCCCCCCCCCCCCCGCCTCTCTATTGTTCTAAATCATATTAACATATATAATAACACTTGATATGTTAACTAGAGAAACCCTTGATCAAAGGGAAAACCTTAGTGGGAATGATGCCCACAAGATGATGTACTAATATAAAATTTCCTTGTGAAAGGATAAACTCTATTAGGAGTATTTTACAATACAATCAATACATATGAGTCCCTATTAGGAGACTTTGGATCCCTTCTAAAAGATCCAAACCCTATGAGGGTTTTATTGAGAAACACAACGAAGACAAATGAACCCGGGTAAAAGCACAATCAGGTGTCACCTTTTTGGCTAACTTATCAGCATAGCTAAATTTTAGTATTTCTAACTAAAAACTAATTTTTGTCAAACATATAGTCTAGCTAGATTCATTATAGCTAAATTAGATAAGTTCTTTAACTTTTCCAATTGGAATTATCTATTAAATGCATGTTTTATACCACTTTGGGTCCACTTACCATAAAAATAAAATTATTTCAGAAAAGTGGCGTTTCAATAACTCCTAATATTTTTAATGACATTTTTTTTTAAATTAAAAAGCACCCTTTTGTAGAGATCAGAGTCAAGAATATCCTCATATAGATTTTATAGTGTTTTAATTAGACATAGTTTATTGTAATTAAAAAATATTACAAGTAGGTATTTTAATAGTCAAGGAGATGTTGATTCAGAAAAAGAAAAAAATAGGAAATCATATTAAATAAATTTGAAAAACACATGGTGCACTAGAGGAGAGAGTCCTCTTCAAGAATATATATTTCTTTTTTTGATTGGGATAGATTTGTTATGAAAAATATGTTGCGAGATGAAAATTGTCGATTTCAGTGATTTGGAATTTGAATTGTTATAAAAGAGAAAATATAGGTCACAAACCAGTTTTTATTTCTTTATGCACTAGATATATATGTCATCTATGACGTATTTTGAAATTAGGGGAAAATATGTTTATTTACATATAATTTTTTTGGTGGGAACTAGACCCCTAATTTTCAACATTTTTTAGTAGCTAAAAAATTGTCTTTAAAAATTAAAAAAATATATCAATTCTTATTCAAAAAAAATATTAAAAATATTAATCACAAACTTCATCTATTTTATCACATTTAATTAGTTTACATAATCTTCAAATTCCAAACATAAATATCATTTTTATACTATTGAAGTTGAACAGCTTTGATTTTGTTAGCCTCTTCCTTTGTAAAAGGGTGACAGCTTATTGTGCTTTTACCCACCCACTATCCAAATTGCTTCAAGACCGTCTTCACTAAACAATCTTCAGGATAACATGTATCCAAGGGTGAACTAACTAAAACAAAAACTCCATTTTCCTATATAGTTCCTTTGAAGTCCTCAACAAATCAACAACATCATCTTTTTCTCTAATCATAAATATTTCACATTCAAATCTTGCACAACATATCATGACCGCATGATATCCTTATCATACCCCTTTTTATCTATTTACATCAAATAACCTTCATTTCCTTTATACCACATCCTAATGATTATTGATTCAATCAAAATGATTTCTCAATTTATAATTAATAATATAGGACATCAATAAGAATTTACAATATAAGTTACATTACATCTAAACACTTCCATAGAATTATTAATATGTAGTCAAATCACAAAGAAGTAACACGCTTCACATCGACCACAAGTATTTGTGGAATGAAAAATAGATTTTTCCATGTTTATCCAAGAATCTTGAATATGTCATCAACAACATATCAACCTTGCTAAACTAGCTTCAACCTCACCGAAACAATAAATCTTGGATAACTTTCACTAGTTCCTGGTAGCTCTCACTATGAATAGTCTTCGCTAAACTTCACATAACTTAAACATATAGATACATAACTTTTTTTGTGCTTACAAACACATCATCAAATCATGTTTTTGAATTCAAATAAAGCTTTACATAACTCAATTCATTAGTATAAAACCTCATGAAACAATTATGTGTCTACAACTCTGTTAACTCTGTCCAGGAAATCATAGATGTTGACATTAATGACAAACCCAGTCATGAATGTAACATATAATAAATCAATCATCTCTAATAAAAATCCAATCTTTACTACTACCAACATTCATAAACATTCATGATAACAAAAGTTCCTACAATTGAAGAAATCAGAACTATATCTAAGGTGAACCTCTTGGTTGGTAAGTTATCTACTTTTGAAATGACTAGATTTGGTGATAATTTTCTTAAAGTTGAAACTACATTTAAAGCTACTATTTCTAAGGATAAACAAAAGTATTAAATATGGTGAGATATATATTCAAGTTCTTCTAAGTATGGATCTAGATATGCTAAGGATTTGGAAGAGAATGAGGAAGATGAAAGGAAGTTCAAAAGTTGGAAGCCTTGATTGCTAAAAGAGTATCTAAAGGTGTAGGTAAGTATGAAGGGAAATTGCCTTTGAAATTCTTTTCATGTAATAAGATTGGTCATTTTTCTTCTAGATGTCTAGAGAGAGTACCAAAGAATAAGCCTAAAAAATTTCAGCCTAAATATCATAAGAAATGTTACTATGCTAGTGAAGGTTTGACTAATGATGAATCTAAGAAGAGTGAAGATGAAATTGTGTTCATTTCTATTAGAGATGAGAGTCCTACTTTTATAAATGAGGAGAAAGCCCTAGTTACACATGTTGAAAAGAAGGACGAATGGGTGATAGATAGCGGATGTTCACATTACTTAATAGGAGATAAGAACACATTTGTAAAGATAGAAAGATATGGTGGTGGTGTTGTCAAATTTGGTGATAACAAACCTTGTTTAATCAAAGGATGAGGTTCTATTACACTTGATGCTAAGAATAACACTGATGATGTTCTATATGTTTAAGATTGAATTATAATCTCTTGAGTTTTAGACAACTTGTTGATAAAGGCTACAACTTACAATTCAAAAGTGGAGTGTGCACAATCATTAATAAATATGGAGTTGATATTGCATCAAGAACCAAACCCAAGTATAATTTTTTTCATTTGAATAGTGTAGAGAATAGGTGTTTGATTTCTAATATTGATGACAGTTGGTTGTGGAACAAAAGATTTTTTCATATTTAAGTTGTGATAACATTGTGAAGATAAGTAATACAAATAATACTATGAGAGACTTATCTAGATTGTTGAAGCCTACTAATGCAATATGTAAGGAATGTCATTTGGGAAAGCTAACAAGATCTAATTTTAAAGGAAAGAAATATTCTTAAAATGGATTGTTAGATTTGGTGCATACATATTTATGTGATCCTACAAGAACAAAGAGCTATTATGGAGATAAGTATTTTATTCTTTTCATTGATGATTATTCTAGAATGATGTCAGTTATATTTTTGAAAGAAAAATCAAAAGCATTTGACAAATTAAAAATATTTAGAGCTATGGTTGAGGCTAAGACATAATTGAAGTTGAAATGTCTGAGATCACATTGAGGTGGAGAATTTATATCAGGAGATTTTATTGCTTATTGTGAAGAACATGGAATAAAGATATAGATGTCAGCTCCTTGGACCCCTTAATAGAATAGAATTGTGGAGAGAAGGAAAAAAAATATTCTTGATACAACAAGGACTATGATATTGGAAGGAAAAGTACCTCAGATATACTAGAGAGTGGAAGTTACTACTGCAATATACACATTGAACGGAGTCTAGATTAAGCATGGAACTAGTAAGAATCTTTATGAGATATGGTATGGTCATGTCCCTATTGTCAAATATTTTAGAATCTTTGGAAGTAAATTGTATATTAAGAGAGATGAATATTTAGGAAAGTTTGATCTTAGAAGTGATGAAGGAATCTTTCTTGGATATTCAACCAAGAGCAAGGCTTACAAATGTTATAACAATAGATTAAGGAAAATGATTGAAAGTGATAATATTAAAGTGGATAAAAGCTATCAGATAGAGGAAAGATCTTGTAGTTATGAATTAGATGATGAAGATTAGAATCAAATTGTGGCTGCACAAAATCAAAATCAGAGTCAAAATGGATCGGTTAAACAAGTTGATTAAGATGGTAATGATAATGAGGTTGATACACAAGAATTTTCTACAAAGTAAATTCAACCCCAAGGTATGTAAAGTTCAATCATGCAGAGGATAAAATTATTGGTGATAGTAATCATGGAGTTATGACAAGAGGAAGGATTGCAAGGAATGAAACTTGTTTGATTTCTCAAGTTCAACCTAGTAATGTTGGCAAAGCATGCAAACATTAAAATTGGATTAAAGCTATGAAGAAAGAGTTGGATCAAATTGAGAAGAACGAGACATGGGTTTTAGTTCCCAGACCTAAAGATTATAAGAATGTAATTGGAACTAAATGGTTTTTTCAAAATAAGTTGAATGAAGATGGTATGGCAATGAGTAAAAATAGACTTGTTTGCAAAGGATGTTCACAGATGGAAGGTATAGATTTTGAGGAGACTTTTTCCCCTATTACTAGAATTGAAGAAGTTAGAACGTTTCTTGCATATGGTACTGTAAAGGATAAAATAGTGTATGGGGTCCTAGAACAATGGATTGCACATAAAGAGACCCCAAAGCCAATATTTTACACTTACATGAAATTGTATTGATATAGAAAGTAAATGTAGATGACTAATATTGAAATGAAGAGATAAAGGTACTTACCTCCAAAAAAGAATCGGCTGAAAACCCTATCAAACGGTCTCAAAAATAATTGATTCTCATGATTCTAAATGAAAATTGCGAGATCTAAAAAACCCAGAAATATTTTTCCAGGATTCACACAAGTCAACTTTGATCTTTTAAAAGGTCAAGGATGACATTTCTTTTTTGAAGTTTGATTCCGATTCTGTTCGTAGATCCTGAAAGATTGCCGAAAAGGGTATCCAAATTCACTCTCAGATCTAAGATTCTGCACCTATACCTGCAAGAAAAAGAGGGTTTTTGGTTGTTTGTTTGGGGGGTTTGCCTCAGTCAAACCCCAATTTAGGAATTAACCTTGAAATTGAATTGAAATTGCTGGAATAAACAAAGTAAACAGAACAATTCACCTTGCTTGAGTTGAAACCCTTGTGGAGGATTCGAATCCTTGAATCCACAAGAATGGATGAATGTAGAATCAAATATAGGATGTCTCCAATCAATTTTCTTTTGATCTTCAACACCAATCTTGAATGGATCTTGAACTTGGAAGAGGCTTGGATAGAAATGGAGGAATCTTCAACAAGAAAGCTCCATAGAGCTTGAATCCTTCAATGGCTACTAATGGATCTCCTTGATGAATTAAATGCTTGAATGCTTGAAGGCTTGAATTCTTGATCTTCTTGCTTGCTTTCACTTGAGAGCTTGAGAGATTGTGAGATGAGATGTGTTGTGAAAATGAGAGAGGAAGGCTCCCTTTTATAGTGATCTAGGGCACAAGAGGGGCCTCATAGAAAACCATAATTAAGGGCCCATGGCACAAAACTCTAGAGAGGTACACATGGAAAGGAAATTAAATTAAAGTCTTGACATAAAACTCTAGGAAGGGACCACCCTTAATATAGAAATGAAATAATTATTTAAGAGGCTTGTTACAAAATTCGAGGTGAGGCCAACCCCAAAGTTAATTTGAGCATTAGGCGCAAAACTCAAGAAAAGCTAATCTCCAATAATAAATTAGGATTCCTATACAAATATCGAGAAAGGTCTATTCTCAAATATTAATTTAAGAATTCGATGCTTAATCCGAGAAATAATGGCCCCGAAGAGGGAAAAGACAAATATATTGATAAAGTCCTGGAACCAGAGGCTAACCCCAGAGACCCCAAACCTTAGGGTCAAGGTCAAGCTCATCCCTGACTAGGTCAAGGTCAAGGTTGACCTTGACCCCATAAGGTCAACCTTGACCTTAGGGTCCAAAACCTCAGGTTCACAGTTCAGATTGCCAAGAAAGTGCTGAGAAGAAGTGGAAAAAAAATGGGGTAGAACAGGGGGGAAAAGCCAGATCCAAGTCAAATATCCATTCAAGGCATTCGACATGACCCCAAACCACTTACTCGGAGGGCTAAACACTCTTAACATGGAAGTTCTTCCATTTTAAGATGATATAGCTACTTACAAATATTTCAAGGTATATCAGATGGATGTTAAGCCAACATTCCTGAATGATGATCTAGAAGAGGAAGTTTATGTTGAGCAACTTGATGGTTTTCCTTTGAATGATTAGAGTGATATGGTTTTTTAGTTGAAGAAAGTTTAGTGTGGATTGAAACAAGCACCAAGAGCCTAGTATGCAAGGTTAGATAAATATTTATTGAGACTTGGTTTCAGTAAAGGAACTGCAAATTGTAATTTGTACTTCAAGATTGACATTGATAATATCTTAATGCAAAAAGAATTTGAGATTTCAATGATATGTGCTTGATGAAATTTTTCTTAGTTTACAAATCATACAATCAAAAATAGGAATTTTCATATCACAATCTAAGTATATGAAGGAGATGCTAAAGAAATTTGGTATGGATGATTCAAAGCCTAGTGGAACTCTTATGGTAACACAATAGTTTTCTTCACTTAGCTGTCATATAGCCATTATCTTACTAGTTTTCTTACTTATCCATCTTAGTTATATTTTTTTGTCCTTTTCTCTTTATGTACAAATAAATAAATATATTTTTGTTTTTGTAATTCATTTAATTTCCATTCATTCTCAATCAAAGAGAGAAATTCATCTACTAGAATTTGGATTATCAAAGCATCAGATGATTAAAATCACAAGAATAAACATCCAAACCAACAACTTCACAAGTACCCACCACAATGCAAGTGGTTTCCCTAATCAATTACGAATTTCCTCAAAGAGGGTCTATCAATGTAATATATAATCTAAATTTTATAGGAGATTTTTTCTTGTTGATTAAAAGTAACTTAAACTCAGTTTAGTGTGCCACACTCTTCTTTCTTTAGACATGGTTTTCCAAGGATGAAGTAAACTATACTTGCTTCTCATGTTGATGTACTCCCCTATTTTCTTTGTAGTTATTAATAATAATTAATGTATATTGTCATGCAAAGAAGGGAAATTGCTTTTTTTCTCTATGTTTAAGATGTTTCCATAAAGAAATTCAAGGGATTATTTGGATTCTCCTTAGAGAAATTTATAACATCATCATCTCTCTCTCTCTCTGAAGAAAAAAATACATTATTTATTTATAATCTTATACTTGTCTGACAATGATTAGATGAATAGGCAATATGGTTACAAGAATATAATCACTCTCTTACACTTACGAAGAAACCATAGTTTTAGCATGATTCTATTATATAGTCCTACACATGCATATATAGATAAAATAAATGTAAATATCATATTGCATGTTTATAATTATAGCATGTTTTGACTTAGTTCACATATTTACTCCACGATGACAAAATATGTTTATTTTTTACTAGACTAAATAGAGTTCTCATCGAAATTAGCAAAATGTACTGGAGAGAGATGGAGGTGCCCTAGTTTGGTTGCAGGTCTGCATGCGTGGGATTTGTGTAAGCGTTTTAGCAGTGGGGTAATTTTTAATTTTTTGCAGTGGATTTTGTTTCTGATTGGTGTCTGCGGGGATTTTTTCTGTTTGTTGGCAGTTGTTTTGGTTTTTTTTTTTTCTTGGCTTCAATCTTTGCATGGTAGAGATTTCTATGGCATCAGCTGTGGAGCTTTCTTTCATGGACAAGGCTCATAATGGGTCCTCTTCAAGCATGCATGCACAACAAGCAGATACATTTTATACGAGTGCTAATCCTAAAATGAAGAAGGTTAATGGGTGTCTTCCTAGAACCCAAGATCACCCAGTTTTGGTCATTTCTCCTGATTTGGTGGAAGATGTCTCATATTGGAGCAAACATGCTTTGATCTATAAGTTTCTTGGCATTTGCATTCCTTTGTCCACTCTGGAAGCTTGGATCCGGCGTTCTTGGAAAATTGAAGGAGATATGGAAATTATACTTGCAACAAATAACTATTTTATGGTTATTTTCTCGAATATGGCAGATCGCAATAGAGTTTTTGAAGGTGGCCCATATTTTTATAATCAGGCTGGATTATTTATTAAACCATGGCATGTGGGTTTTAATTCAACTGAAGAGATGCCTTCTCGAGTTCCTGTTTGGGTTCGTCTTCCTCACCTCCCCCTAGAGTTTTGGAAAGAAGATATCTTACATAAAATTGCTAGTCTCTTGGGAAAACCTGCGGTGGTTGCTACACAAAACCTTGATAAAAAGGTAATTTATTTTGCCTGAATTTGTGTTGAGATAGATCTGAATAATCCCTTGTCGGATTCCATGGAAATTTTTTTGGGATCTTCATCATGGATTCAGCAGTTAGATTATAAATCTCTACCTTTTCGATATCAGTTTTGTCATGAGTATGGCCATCTCCTGCGACAATGCCCTAAAGTTTGTAAGGAAGCTCATTCCCCCTCTTCAGAACCTCCTCCTCTGGGTAAAGAGGACAAACGGAAAGCTCCCATGATGGTTGAACCTCAAGGAAAGGACAAGGAAGGATTTGTACCAATTAAAACTAAGGCTAAAGGATGAGGTCAGAAGAGGACATTCAAGGATAGACAGACAGATGGAGGCTTTAATAGGTTTGAGGTGCTGGAGAATTTAGCTTTGGAAGGAGTCCCACATGTGGTCACTTCTAATAGTGTTGGGGTCAGTATGGAGGTTGTATCAGCTCTTGAACAAGAACTAGTTCAGGCTATTCAGGGACAACAAGTGGCTGCTCAGGTGACTTTAAATAATTCCATAGAGGATGACATTATTTTGGTGAATTTAGCTAAAGAAGTTTTAGTTTCATCTCAAAATAAGGGTTCATCTCACAAATTGGGAGTGTAACAATGACCCCTTAAGAAAGGTCCAGCTAATAGCTCCTCAAAAGGGTGGAAGATAGACCTTGAGAAGATAAAAATGACTGGAGATCTGTTTGTGGAATCTGGGTTTGTTAAACCTATTGATGCTCACTTTTCTCAAACCCCTCCATGATCATTCTCTCTTGGAATGTGAGGGGTTTGAATAGCACCTGTCGTCAAAAAGCTATTCATGATTTGATTGTAATTCATTCTCCGGATGTCTTTTGTGTTCAAGAGACTAAGGTTTATGTTGAGGTTATGCATCAATATGCTCCACGCATTTGGTATGCTGGTCATTGTCAAAGTATTGGTTCACAAGGGAATTCTGGAGGTTTGGCTTTGTTTTGAGACCCTCAAAAGATTTCTCCCCGTTGGTGGATTTCTAGTCATTACTCAATCTCTATGGTGGCTACTGCCTTAGTTAGACTCTGGTGAGACTATTCTTGTGACAAATGTTTATGCCCCTATTGACATTCGTGGGAAGATTCATCTTTGGGATCACATTAGGTATGTGCGTTCTTGTGCTCCTTATTTTCCTTGGATTTTAGGAGGTGATTTTAATTCTATTTTAAGTCTTGAGGAGAAAAGAGGAGGTTGGCCTAGGCTTGGCCCTGCTTCTGATCTTTTTCAAGCCCAAGTGGATGTTCTTTCTGTTATTGATGTTAAGCCTTCAAATGGAATTTTCACTTGGAACAATAGATGAAGTGGTCAGGAAGCTTGTTGGCATTAAGTAAGATTGCCACTAGTGACAACACTTATTTGCATTTTGAGTGCAAACTGAGCAGAACAGTGCAAACCGAGCAGAATAGTGCAAACCGAGCAGGACAGTGCAAACCGAGTAGGACAGTGTAAATCGAGTGACATTATGTCTACCGAGTCACAAGTATCTACCGAGTTCGAAGCTTACTGAGTGGTTAGTATGAACTGAGCCTTCACTTCTACCGAGTGCATGACAATGCCGAGTAATGCAGTGGACGCCGAGTATCAGAAAGTCACCGAGTTAGTTTGCAGGAACCGTGTAACCATACTTGGGCCGACTTAGTAGCACTTATGTTTATTTGTCAAGCCGACTTTGTAATTGTAATTAATTGTTTATAAACAATGTTGTACAAATACCAAGTAGAATGAATGTGAAACAAAAAGGAAATAGAGAAGTATGAATATGGAATAAAAAGGTAGAGATAAGTGAATTACAAAGGGCTACAACAATATAAGGAGCAGCAAAGACAAAGTCATCATAGAAGGTGATCAGTACATCAGCGAATCTCATTCAGCAATCCAGTTGCAAGTAAGAGATCTACTGTTTCATCCTAACAGGTGAATCAGCTTGAAATCCTTTAACCGGGTAGACTTAACAGTCTTTGTAAAATCTCTTAACCGAGTGCATACTTCATTGTATGTTTTTAAATCCTCTAACAAGGTGGACCTAGCAGTCCTTATTGCTCCTAGTAGGGCAAATCATAAGAAGTGATCAATGTAAGCCTTAACCGACCAACTTTATACTGCAGTACTAAAGCTTTGTGGGTTTCATCCCCACCCCAGTTTTACTTTCTTTTGGAAGGTTTCTGGGTAACCAAATCTATGTGTCATTGTTGTGAATGCTTTTAAGTTTCATGCTTTCTATATGCAAAAGGATAAAGTGAACTATATGTAATACATCTGTTATTGAAAGAAAATTTGGAGTTATTGATTCACCCCTCCCCTCTCAGTAACTTGGTTAATTCTTGAATATTTCCAACAATTGGTATCAGAGCTGTATTGGTTCTCAAGATAAAGCTTAACTAGCTTGAGCAAAGATCCAGGACAATGGAGGTATTCAAACTGAACAAGGTGATTGAAAATGAAAAGCTAGATCTGGAAATGGCCATAGCTAAACTTAAAGAAGCAAAAGAACATCTTTCCCAATCCCTAAGAAGAAGGAAGGAACTTGCAAATCAGATGAATGATCATAATTACATTGAAGAAAAGATTGAAGATCTTTTTCCCTCAGATAGCTCAGATGAAGCAAACAATGCTGTCAAAGAACTCCTAGAAAAGAATGGGTCTCTGCAGGAAGAAGTGAGAAAATTAAAAAGAGAACAAGAACTACACTCAACAAGATTTTGTGAGATCTTAGAACAAAGAAACAAGTTGAAAGATGAATTAGATGGAAGGAACAATGAAGTCCAAAATAAAACCCTTCAGCTAGAAAACCTAATTGATCAGATCTCCCATACAAATGAGGAAATTCTAACTCTAAGATCAGAAATAGAAAGCACAAGAGAAGAACTAAGATCTGAAAAGAAAATCAATCTAAGATTGATGGATGACCTAAACACCGAAAAACAAATCAATGAAAGAATGCTGAAAAGCCAAGAAGACTTAAATCAGCTGTATGATCGAAATCTTCATAGGCAAAAAGGAAAAGCAGGAATTGGATACAAAGGAGAAGGTGAATCTTCTAAGCAAGGTACTCAAAGGAATCAAAAACCTACTTGTAATCATTGTGGTAAAATAGGACATACTTCAAATAAATGTTGGAGCAATGAAAAAGCAGAATTCAATGGAAAATGCTACAACTGCAATCAGCATGGTCACAAAGCAAATGAATGCAGGGAAAAACCAAGATTCAAAGGTAATTGTCACAAATGCAACAAACAAGGTCACAAGGCATCTGAGTGTAGATCCAAAACATTCAATCCAGCAGAACAAATTATGAAAGCAATGTTTGGATGGGATTACAACACCTAGTGTAGATGTCATTACTATGGAGAATATGGACACATTGGCATGAACTGCATAAAACATCATCTAAGGAAAAGAGATACTACCATAAGATGTTTCAAATGCACTAAACTTGGTCATATAGCCAAAAATTGCATGAATGCTAGTGAAGTTGAAGATGGAAAGAAGAATGAAGCAACTAAGGTCAGGAAACAGATGAGACAACAGTGGATTCCCAAATCTACCGAGCAATCCAGTCCAAGTAATGGAATGGGTGGCTCTACCGACTCAAACTAAATTCCCAAGAAAGCACTGGAACTGTATTCTCATAGACAAATTTCAAGCAGTTCCAGAACTGAATTAAAAGAAAGATCTAAATCGGCATACAAGATGCAATAAGATCACAAGAAGGTCGGTATCAGTTTTCACCGAGCAAGGTCGGGAGTGATCTAATATGATTACCGAGCGAGGTCGGAGCAATATGAATTCTCAAGTTCACCGAGTTGTGAATTCTTTACCGAGCAATTAATTCATAGTGGGTGACAGTCTGTCAGAATTCATACCCTAATTTCTACCAAGCATTAATGACAGAGTTGTAAACAAAAGGCAAGAAATCAAACTCATTCTTCACCGCGAACTTTAGCATTTTGAGAGCAGAAAATTTCCAGAGCAATCAAGCGATTCAAATACTTTTGCGAAAAGAATTCTCTGTGAGCTACCATGGCATCATCCAGCACTTCAGCGAAGAAAGGATCAGAAATGATAATCAAAGGGGAATGGAGAGCACCAGATTTCAAACTCGTGCCCGCAATTGCAGCAGCCCTAGACCCGAACGGAGCTCAATCTTAGATTCCTCCTAAGGTACTACTTGTTAACGATATTCGCAATCATTTCAATTGTGCAATTCAAGAGATGGGAAACCTAGAGCTAGATATTGTGCGTGAGGAACTGTGTGTGAATGGTATTCTAAAACCAGAGCACAAACATCTGGAAGACAAGGGATTAGTTCACATTACACATTTACCTCAAAATTTTCGGGAGAAATGGGTTAGATACATTCTCAGCCGTGTAGGTGAAGGCAAGATTTGGCTTGAGCAACCCATAGAGATCACTAAGAAGATGATTCACCAAATCACCGGTCTTCCCATGTTAAACAAAGTTAAAACTACCAAAACCCTAGGTCGGCAGGAACTGGAGAAGAAAACCCTAGCCAAGTGGGACGGTAGAGGCATGAAAGTAAGCAGCATTACTGATGCTGAACTGAAGTTTGGAACACACATTATTGCTCACAAAATATACAATTCAAGTTGACAGAATAGTGTTTCCTGCGAAGCCATAGACCTAGCATACAAAGTGGTCAAGAATAATTTATCATTTGACCTTGCAGACTTGTTGTTAAAACAGTTTAACAAGAACATGGAAAGCATTCAAACTTCCAAAAACAATCCATGTAAGTTTGGATCTCTACTGGTCTGTTTATTTTTCTATGTTCAGAAATTCTTCCCTTCCAAAGGAAAAGTAGTATGGAGAAAGGATGTGCCAATTCTTTATGAGATAAATGAATATATTTCAGAATTGGGTGAAAATTTTGAGAACATCATGGATAGTTATTTTGAGTCTTTCAAGGAGAAAATGAATGACAGATTCTGGATTCCATAGAAGTTGGTGGAGGATTATAAGAATGATATTTGTTTCATGGTGGACTGTGACAATGTATACATTCAAGCAGCTAAACCGAGGATTGTACATGTGAAACCTCTTCCTTATGAGGTAAACATTGATGAAACAAAGAGTATCATTGAAGCCCTCCTTAATCAGCCTATTGATCCCAAAGCTCCATATTTTGGAACATATGAAGAAGCAAAAGTGAGAATTGAATTAAGTATAAAGCTTCCACAGGCAGTAAATAAAGGAAAAAAGAGGATAGCCAAAATGCAAATGCTAACCGAGGATAGAGGAGAAGACACTGAAGAAGAAGAGAAAAAGGATGAGAAAGCAAAGGAACCAGAACCTGCAAAGAAGAAAGGAAAGGTATTCATCACCAAGGCACCTAAGCCTCCCACTGCCGTATTTACAAGGAGAAGTGCAAGGGGTAAGACAGACAAAAAGGACAAAGATATAATATTCAAAAAGCCTCCTCTAACCCTTCAAGAGAGGATCAAACTTTTGAGAGAAGGATCAGGATATGGAGTAAGTAATATAAAATCTTTAAAATATGAAACAAGATCGGAAACAGAACAAAAGGATATTCAAGATGCTGTCATTGAAAAGATGGGACAGTGGAAATACTCTCCTGATGAAATAGCCCCACAGATTCCAAGAGCTTTATTAGATCAAATAAAAATGAGATGGGCCAATGCAAAGAAAACTGTAAAAGACATATTTGATCAAACCCTGAAACAGTTAATGCCGAGCTTGAAAAATGATGAAATAAAGAAGGCATTGAAGGAGAATGAAAATAAGATGACACTGAAGTTCAATACTTGTTTAATTCTGATTAACAATATTGAATCAGTTGTGAAGAGTGCAAATGCCACATGGAAGAACATATACCATCTTCACCAACTGAGTACTGAATCAGTTATAATAAAAGACATTGAAGATGACAGTGATGAACAGGAAGAAGCCATTGAGGTAGATGATACTGTGAGGATAGCAGCAGAAGTCATTGCATCACTTCCTACCTCTCCAGCAAAAGTTACTACATCTAGCCTGGAGACATCTTCAAGCATGGTTGTGACAACTTCAACATTTGTCCAATCACCTACAGCAACAACAGAAGTAACTACCATTTCTTCTACCGAGTTGCAGTCTCCTATTTCATCAAATTTTCCAGCAGTAAGTATTCCAGTTTTTTGATTCTACAAGTGTAAATACTTCAAGTTCTCCAGTAGACAGTATACCATTGTTTATAGCCAGTCCTACTATGTCTACTGTCACTACTACTAAGGCATTAAGTATAGATAAGCCTAAGACTCAACCGAGTATAAGATTTTTGGGCAAGAATATAGTAGAGGATATAGACCTAGATGAGGAAATAGAGATTCCAACATTGGATTTTGCAAATCTATCAGTGGATCAAATGCAAAATATAGGTGAAATCCTCCAAAGGAAAGCAAAGCAAAAGAAACTTAAAGAGGAGAGAGATAAGGAATATAAAATCATTAAGGATGCTAAGGACATTTTGTCAGAAGCATTAGGTATTGAAGTAGACTCCTCTCAACATGTTTTGTTACAATTAGCAGAAGCGGTAAATAAGTACAATGAGGATTCATCTGGGGCAGACAAGTTAGTTGAAAAAGCCGAGAAGAAATTCAACAATAATGTGCTTGAGCACATTGCTCAGCACATAGCTATTAATCAAGCAGAATTGTCTTCAGTTTTGACAAACATTGAATCTTCCTATTCGAATGTTACCTCTCTTTTGGCCAAACTATGCAATGTTGCCGAATTCACCAAGGATGTCAAGGATAAAATGAATAAAATTGATGAGGATTTGAAGATTAGCATACAGAACCTGCAACTTGAACCAAGTTCAAACTCTGCTCATCACATGAAAATCTCATTCCTATCAAATATGCAGTTAGAACTACTAAAAGAAGACACAAGGATCTGGTCCACACTGCTAGACATTCAGAACATGATCCTTCCCATCATGAATACAATGTATAAGCACATTGAACATTCCAAAACATTAATTCATGACAATCAGTTCTCAATAGTAGATCACATGATTACACTCTCTGTAGAAGTCCAAATTGCAATCCAAACATGCAAGATTCTGTAAGAAAATTGGGACAGAACCCTGGCACTGATAATGAAGGTACATTCTATTTTTCTATCAAATTTTGGATTCTCCCTGTAAAACACTTGTATATACACCTTTGGCATTATCATCAAAAAGGGGGAGATATGTATAGAAGAAAAAGTTAGTGCATTGAAAGGGGGAGATTGCATTGAAAGGGGGAGATAATTTATAAAGCCCTATGACAAAGACAAATTTTGAAAAATCAAAATAAATCTCAGCATGGTTCATGTATATAAGTTTTGGGCAATAAGTGTTTTTGTCACTAATGCCAAAGGGGGAGATTGTTGGCATTAAGCAGGATTGCCACTAGTGACAACACTTATTTGCATTCTGAGTGCAAACTGAGCAGAATAGTGCAAACCAAGCAGAACAGTGCAAACTGAGCAGAACAGTGCAAACCGAGAAGAACAGTGCAAACCAAGCAGGACAGTGCAAACCGAGCAGGACAATGTAAACCGAGTGACATTATGTCTACTGAGTCACAAGTATCTACAGAGTTCAAAGCTTACCGAGTGGTTAGTATGAACCGAGCCTTCACTTCTACCGAGTGCATGACAATGCCAAGTAATCCAATGGACGTCGAGTATCAGAAAGTCACCGAGTTAGTTTGCAGGAACCGTGTAACCATACTTGGGCCGACTTAGTAGCACTTATGTTTATTTGTCAAGCTGACTTTGTAATTGTAATTAATTGTTTATAAACAATGTTGTACAAATACCAAGTAGGATGAATGTGAAACAAAAATGAAATAGAGAAGTATGAATATGGAATAAAAAGGCAGAGATAAGTGAATTACAAAGGGCTACAGCAGTATAAGGAGTAGCAAAGATAAATTCATCATAGAAGGTGATCAGTACATCAGCGAATCTCATTCAGCAATCCAGTTGCAAGTAAGAGATCTACTGTTTCATCGTAACAGGTGAATCAGCTTGAAATCCTTTAACTGGGTAGACTTAACAGTCTTTGTAAAATCTCTTAACCGAGTGCATACTTCATTGTATGTTTGTAAATCCTCTAACAAGGTGGACCTAGCAGTCCTTATTGCTCCTAGCAGGGCAGATCATCAGAAGTGATCAATGTAAGCCTTAACCGGCCAACTTTATACTGCAGTACTAAAGCTTTGTGGGTTTCATCCCCACCCCAGTTTTACTTTCTTTTGGAAGGTTTCTGGGTAACCAAATCTATGTGTCATTGTTGTGAATGCTTTTAAGTTTCATGCTTTCTATATGCAAAAGGATAAAGTGAACTATATGTTAATACATCTGTTATTGAAAGAAAATTTGGAGTTACTGATTCACCCCTCCCCTCTCAGTAACTTGGTTAATTCTTGAATATTTCCAATAAAGCTATCTCAGAATTTTTGGATAGGTTTCTTGTTTCTTGTTATTGGGTTGGAGGTGGCTTGATTATGAGTTCTGAAATTCTTAATTGGAGAGGTTTTGATCATTGGCCAATTAAGTTCTCTTCTTCTCTTGTTGCACTCCCTAAGAACCCTTCTTTTAGATTCCAGCTTATGTGGCTCTGAGACTCGTCCCTTTATGATTTGGTGGCTAAGTGGTGGAGAGAGGGTGGCCCAGCTTATGGCACAGCTATGTTTGTCTTTGAGAAGAAACTTAAATATGTCAAATATCATCTTAAGAGATGGAATACATCTTGCTTTGGAAACCTTCAGTCTAGAAAGAGGAATGCTCTAGATCATCTTGCGGTGATTACTCGCCAAATCAGGGACTTTGGGCTTACAGAGGCTCTTGGCAGGGTAGAATCCCAGGCTATGCGAGATGTGGAAGAATGGGAACTTCAGGAAGAGATTTACTAGAAACAAAAGGCTCGCATTGATTGGCTACAGGAAGGAGATAGAAATACTGCTTTTTTTTATCATTATGTTCAGGCTTGTCGTAACAAAGGGTATATTTCTTCTCTTGTTACAGCAAAAGGACTATAGATCTCCTCTCAGTCTGCTATGACCAAGGAATCCCTTCAATTTTACTCTACCCTTTTTGCTGAAGATTCTCGGCCTACAGCTGAGGAGGAGAACTTGATACTTTCTTGCATTCCCTCTCTTATCACCAATGCAATGAATGATTCTCTTATTCGTCCAATTTTGATGTCATAACTTGAAGAGGTTGTGTTTCAGATGAATAAAGGTAAAGCTCCAGGCCCAGATGGCTTCCCTGTGGAATTCTTTTAGGAATTCTGGGAAATTATTAATATGGATCTCTTGGAGGTGGTTAAGGAATCCCTTCAGAATAAGCAAATGCTTCGTGCATTGAACTCCACTTTACTGACTCTTATCCCCAAGAAAGAAGGTGCTGACAATCTTGACTCCTTTCATCCCATTTCTCTTTGTAATGTTGTGTACAAAATTATCACCAAATTGATTGCTGGAAGACTCAAGATATGCCTTCCAGTTATGATTTTGGAGGAACAAGGCAGTTTTGTGGCTGGTAAGCAAATTCTTGATGGGATTGTTATTGCTTCTAAAGTTATTCACTCTATGCATACATCAAAAGAGAGAGCTATGTTCATTAAGTTGGATATGGCTAAAGCTTATGACAGAGTCAAATGGAGTTTTCTCCAAAAGATCCTCTTGGCCTTTGGTTTCTACCAACAGTGGGTGAACTGGATTATGAGTTGTGCTTCTTCAGCTTCTTTTTTTGTTCTTGTGAATGGTGTTCCTTCAGAGCCCTTTGGTGCCTCTAGAGGACTTCGCCGAGGGGATCCTATTTCACCTTACCTCTTTATCATTCTGGCTAAGGGTTTGGGCCGCTTTCTTAAGCTTTGTGCTCACCAGGGTTTGATTCATGGGTGGAAATGGGGTGCTAGCTTGCCTCTTTCACATCTTCAGTTTGTGGATGATACTTCATTTATGGGACATGACCGACTTCAGGAAGGTACTTCTTTTAGGAATGCTTTGGATGTGTATCTTGCAACTTCAAGTCAGAAAGTTAATGAGAAGAAATCCTCCATTTTTTTCTTCAATACTCCCGAGGCTATTCAGAGGTGTATTGCTGCTATTTTGAGGTTTTAGATTGGGTCTCTTCCCTTTGTTTATTTGAATATTCCTCTTACTGTTGGTAGACATCGACCTAGATCTTCCTGGCAAGTTTTTCTTGATAAGCTACGACAAAAGGTTAACCATTGGACTCATTGATGGCTATCAATTGCTGCTTGCCTGACTCTGTTAAAGTCCGTTATTCATGCCCTTCCTATTTACAGGTGTTTTGTTTAGGCTGCTCCTATGTATTTTCTTCAGGAATTTGATGCTCTATCCCGTCAATTCCTTTGGAGTGGGAACCTTTCAACTTCTAAATGGAGTCTAGTTAAATGGGAAATAGTGTGTAGACCTCAGAAGGAGGGTGGCCTTGGCCTATGATTAGCTATTTTAAATGGACAGGTTGTCACTGCAAAGCTTTATTGGCGTTGGTGTACTAACTAGCATCAACTTTGGGCTCGTATTCTCACCCATAAGTATTTTCTAGATATTGATGTGGTTGAAGTTCACCACTTTCCTTTGGAAGGGAGAGGATCCATGATTTGGAATATGCTAAAGTTTGGAGCTCAGTTGGTTAAAGATGGTCTCTTTTGGATTTGTCATTTGGGATCACAAGCTTTATTTTGGCTTGACTCTTGGGATGGGTACCCTCCTATCCTTTCCACTCATCCACAACTCCATGCCCTCTATCAAAATTTTAGTGTTGTTGGTTGGGACATAGTTGATTTTTATAAGATAGGGTGTGTTAGAGGTTTGGATCCTTCCTTTCATTGGAAACACCCTTTTGAATGGCCTCCAGGAGGATCTAAGGAGAATAGGAAGGAGTTGTTTCAGATTTTGCAGTCTCGTGAGTGTACTACTGTGGTTGGTAATGATGTTCTTTCTTGGGACAGCGAGGATCTGTCTGGGAAATTTTCAGTGTCTGCAGGATATGTTGAGCTTCTCCGACAGACATTGGGGGACATCCAGGTGCCTTGGTGGAAGCAAGTCTGGTACAAGTTTTCCTGGCCCAAATGCAATTTTTTTATGTGGTTGGTGGTCCATAGTTGGTGCCTTACATGGGATAATTTATGCAAGCGTGGCTTCCAAGGACCCTCAATGTGTATTCTATGCCAGACTAATGAAGAAAATGTCTCTCATCTCTTTTTCCAATGCTCTTTCACTAGACATATTTGGCACTCTTGGTGGAATGTGTGGAACCAATCTTGTTGGCATGTTTCCTCACTAGCAGAATTCTTTGCTCACTGGGATAAGGCTCCTGTGAAGACTTCTTTTCTTCAAGTTGCCTGGACTCTTGGACCATCCTTTATTATTTGGCATATCTGGTTGGAGAGGAACCGTCGTATCTTTAAGGATGAGTTTTTGGAGGTTCCTCACTTATGGTAGAAAATTCTCCATTCTTTGGGGGAAACTATTTTTGCAAAATGTGACACTTCTGAGGCCATGGAACCAGGGGAGGATATTTTCAATAATCACCTAAATATTCCCCCCTCACATGGAAAAATGCTAAGAAAGATGTGTAGACATCCCTTGCGAAAGATAAATAGGGTGGGGAAGTGGAGTGCCCCTCTGCAGAGTGTTCTTAAAATCAACACGAATGGGTCTTCCAAGGGCAATCCAGGCCCTGCTGGTATTGGTGGTGTTGGCAGAGATAGTACGGGGGATGCTCAATTTCTGTTTTCAATTTATAAAGGTCATCACACAAACAACCTGATGGAGGCCATAGTTATTTTGTATGTTGTGAAGAATGCTTGTGACCTTGGTTGGAGAAGGCTTATCTGTGAATCTGACTCTCAAGTGGTGATACGTCTATTGAATCAGCAACATTTTGATGTTGTTAGTTGGAAGTTAGCTTTGATTGCGAACCAGATTCATAATTTGTGTACTTCTTTGGAGTCTGTTACTTTTACTCATATTCCCAGGGAATGGAATAGTGTTGCTGATTGTCTGGCGAAGTGGGCTTCTGACCATATGTGTAATTGGAACATTGTTGATAAGACTCAACTTCCGATGGGCTTGTCCCATCAATTTGATCACTTGGTTGATCTTGATAGGGCTGTTTGATGCCCTTTCTTTGTTTGTTCTTGTTTCTCTTTTAGTTTGAATAAATTTTCACCCCTCCTTTATTTCAAATAGAGTTCTCATCCGCATCTAAAGAAATTTAAAAATTTGTATATAGAAATAAATGTAAATTCAACATCTTAATTAATTAATTAAAGATAATTAGAGATACTATAATAAATGCAAGATCAAAATCTTTTTTATGGTAGTTTTGTTAATTTCAAATTATCTATGAAAAATAATGTTATTCCTAATAGATAATAGATGTCTAAATTCCATAAATCTTGTTTATTTTATACAGTGTTGAAATTTGAATATTTCACACTTGATTCTATAGGTAATGAATAAATAGATTGAAGTTAACTTGGGCCATAGGTATATGTGAACTTAGAAAATGAGGTTTATTGTTATCCTAGGGATCTAGAACCAAAATCAAGGTTGCCAAGAAGTCTTGACTTTAAATTAGGTGAAGAAAATTTCCAAATATTGTATATAAATATGTTGTGTGATCAATTATACTATTGCATTATGGACAAAAGATCAAAACAAGCAGAAAAAAGTATTAATTAATGCACTTTTATATGTTTACTTGAGAAAATAACATGTTGTCATCATTGTTTATTTATATTAATTTTACTATCAATACACACACACACACACACACACACACACATATATATAGTCCACATACATGAATTCATATGCTTCTTAAGATAATCATTATAAAGTATGCTTCTTAAAACATCTGTGTGTGTGTGTGTGTGTGTGTGTGTGTATACCTATACATTTATGAATATGTATGTATACATATACATATACATATATGTATATCTATACATACATATACATATACATATACATATGTACATATACATATACATATACACACACACACACATAAGCATGTTTTTAATGGAGTTTGATTATCTCTCTCATTTAAAGGTTTTATTTTAATTTTATGTACTACACAAATTTATGCAAAAAAAAGTAGACCAAATTGTACCCTATTTTTGACATACTCGTTGCGCACAACCAATGTATGATTGCTAGTATAATTCAAATGGAAAATCTCAAAATTATAGAAATTATTTTCTAATAATTTGTTCTCTCATATATAGATGATAAAGCTACAAGGAATATGTCAACCATATTTCAAGAAGTTAAATTCTTTGTCATAATGTGTGAGAATTTGTATATGTTTTCAACACTATAGAGTAATTGCTGCATATATTTATATTCAGTGTCGTGATAGTGGCACCCACCTTATTTTTGTTAAGGCTGAAGTGTAGGAGAAGTTGTTCTTTATAATCACCCTCATTTATTAGACATCTTTTCAATAGTTTTCAGCATAAGATCTCATAACTTTATAGAAATTGTTGAATAAAGGTAAGGCTAAAGTGTAGGAGAAGGTGTTCTCTATATATCTATCTATCTATCTATGCTAGTTATTACATAGATTGGGGTATGTTCATATATTTACGTTGGAACTAAACCAACATTTGATTAAAATGCATTTGATATCTAACTATGGTGTATGAATTGTATTTGAAGCTTATGATCAACTAATGGATGTGATTTAAAAGCAAGATTGGAGATCTCATATCAAGGGAGAGGATAAATTCTCTATATTATTGTTGTATGAACTCGATGGTTTTCAATTCTCCAATAATAGATATGTCAACATGGCCATTACCAGTAAACCCTTGAGATAGAGGTTTGGGTTTAAGGATGACCTTGATATTTTGGTGGGAGGTTAGAATATATCATATGAACATGACGTGGAGTTGCTACCATGAGTATGACTATATTAAGATTATGAAGTTGGCATTTTAAGATGGATAATATTGATGTTACTTGATTAATTATGATATTACTTCAATTCAATGAAATGAAAAAGTAATAGTAAGTAGAATTGATATTACAAGTATAATAGAATTAGATACTCTTAAATCTCCTTATAAAAATTGTATAATAGACAACACATAATAAAGAATGCAACCTCAAAGTAGGTCATATTTCTCATATGAAGGCAAAAAACAAAAACAAATACAATAAATAAAAAGTACATAAGGTTAATCTAATATAAAGTTGTGACACCTTTTGTAACAAAAACAAACTTAGATAAAATGTAGAAGTAGAGGCAATGGGATTTTACTATTACAAGATCATGTAAGTATTTACAATGAATGGTCCATAAGGCGCAACACTTGACAAAGGTTTTACAAATGGGGCAGCAAGCTAAGTGGACTTAACCTTGGAGGAAACTCCACAGTTAAGTGTGCTTGAGTTGGAGCAATATTGGAATGCATGACATCCCTAGAAGGCATCACTTAGATGTGCTAAGTGTTCCATTCATTCTCATGAGAGATAGGTCTTGTGAACCACTACTCATGAAATATTGATCAATAAATTTGACTCAAAATCTATACACTTGAATTGTGATAGAAATATCACAAATATTTCTAATAGCATTACATTCTTAAACTTGTTTTACAATCAAAATAAAAAAAATGGGTTTTATGTTATAAGAAATTGTGGAAGGAATTTTTTCAAACAATTTAGGTTTTGAAGAAAAACTAGGGTGGTCTCAAATTGGAAAACTCATCCTAAGAGTCTTCAATTCCAACGGTTGCTTTAGTTTAGAAAAATGAAAGCGGTGAATGTTGAGCGAGGCTCTCAAACGCATCCATCAAGCAAACCTTTCATATTCTTGAAGAGCTTTCTCACCTTTTCGTTTTCATATCTATAAATCTGTAGGCATGAGGTAGATTTTGTTCAGTTCATATACTACGAAGATCTACAATAAAATTTACAGTTTACAATCTGTTCTTGAATTGCTTCTGAGAAAATTGGGAAATACCAGCAGCATTGAATCTTTCTAAGGTATTTCTTTAGCAAAAACAGTTCACATGTTTCGACTTCATTTCATTTTTTCCTTTTCAATTGGGTGATTTCAAATTGGCATGGTAGATTATAATAGAAATTTATTTCTTTGCTGAATAGCTGTGTTATAATTCTGTCAGTTTTCAAAATGGATCTTGGGGATGTAATACCCGTTGTCTGTGACAATGGCTCAGGAATGGTTAAGGTGAGTTGATTATGTTTTAGTTCTGATTCTTTCTTGGTGTTATTTGGTGCCTGCTGGACTTTTCTAATGTCTGACACAGTGTTAAATAACTTATTTGGGTCTTTTTAATGAAAAACCCTGCCCTGAGAATCCATCATTCTTTAACAGGTTGGATTTGCTGGAGAAGAAGCACCTAGGGCTGTATTCCCTAGTGTCATAGGCAGACCAAGACACACTAGATCCGTGGTGACTATGGCCATGAAGGATTCTTATATAGGTGATCAGGCTCGGTCAAAAAGAGGTATACTTACCCTAAAATATCCAATGGAGCATGGTATTATCTCAAACTGGGAAGACATGGAGAAAATTTGGCATTACACATTTTCTAATGAGCTCAGAGTAGAATCAGAATTACACCCTATTCTCCTTACAGAAGCCCCTTTAAATCCAAAGGCTAACAGAGAGAAGATGACTGAGATTATGTTTGAGACTTTTCATGTGCCTGCTATGTACGTAGCCATTCAGGCTATACTGTCCTTGTATGGCAGTGGCAGGACAACTGGTGGGTAATTTTTTTCGCCCTTTGAAAAAATTTTATATGTAAGAAATTAATTTTTTACAATTCATAATAGATATTTTTATTATTTTTTATTTCAATTGTCTATCAATATTTTGGATCATATTTCATTATCTTTTTACTTTACAGTTGATAATTCTATTCTATCGTCTTAATAATATATCATGTAATATGATTTGAAATGATGATAAAAATTAAAAATAAACAAACCTAATTACAAAACCTTTTTATTCCTATCCTTTTGGGTTTTGAAGAAATTCTTTAAGTTGTGATTCTAAATGACCATCAATTGTCATCATTTGCAGGTGTTGTTTTAGCTTCAGGGGATGGGATTACTCACACTGTACCGATTTATGAAGGATATTCACCTCCTCATGGTATCCTTAGGTTGGATATTGCAGGGCAAGATTTGACAGATTGGTTGATGAAGCTCCTGACTGAGAGAGGATACTCATACACTACAAATGCAGAAAGAGAAATAGTTCGTGACATGAAAGAGAGGTTTTCATATGTGGCACTGGACTATGAGCAGGAGCTTGAGACAACAAAACAGAGCTCCTCAATTGAAAGGGGTTATGAACTTCCTGATGGGCAGGTTGTAACAATTGGCAATGAGAGATTTAGATGCCCTGAGGTCTTATTTCAGCCTTCTTTTGTTGGAATGAAATCTGGAGGCATTCATGAGATTACCTACAATTCAATCATGAAATGTGACATTGATATAAGGAAGACCTTGTTTTCAAATGTGGTTCTCAGTGGGGGATCCACCATGTTTCCTGGTATTGCTGACAGAATTAACAAGGAAATAACTGCCCTGACTCCCACTGGCTTGAGAATCAAAGTAATTGCACCTCCTGAGAGAAAATATAGTGTTTGGATTGGTGGCTCTGTTTTGGCATCCCTTCCCACATTCAAACAGGTATGATTTGTTCTTGCAAAATTAGTTTATGAAACTTAAATAGTTTTTTGGAGCTGAATGTTAATATTCTTGGCTGCAGATGTGGATAACAAAAGCTGAGTATGACGAGTCAGGTCCATCAATTGTTCACAGGAAGTGTTTCTAAAGCTGCAGTATTGTCCATAAATATAGTGAAATAATGTTGATATTACTAATATATAGGTAAACAAAAAGTTTGTGTTGGCATCACACCAGACATGAGATAGGTTGCAGAGTAGAGATAGAGACAGACAATTCGAAAGGACAACTACTTTAATGTGTGGGGCAGTTTTTTTTGTAGTGTAAACGACAGTTAATTTTTTATGGAGACTATTAAACCAAAGGTCAAACTTTCTAAAGGTCAAATTTTTTGTAAATTTTGAAGGATCATAATTTAGTCTTTAATATGAAAGTTTGTGTAGTAGCCAGCATAAAATTTGATCAACTGCCATTAGTAGAAACACTATTAACATTTAAAAGCGTCCTATACTCATTTAGGGCAATGTCCAACCAGCACACTTTGGATGGATGGCTGATCGCAAATATCAATTAATTGGAATTCAAATTTTATAAGTTTTCAATTTTAATTATTATTGATAGTTAAAATTATAGTATTTATTATTTATTAGTATTTATGAAGTATATGTATGTGAAACTCTTGTTATCTAATTCTATTAGATGAAACACACTTTGGATGGATGGCTGATGGCAAATATCAATTAATTGGAATTCAAATTTTATAAGTTTTCAATTTTAATTATTATTGATAGTTAAAATTAATAGTATTTATTATTTATTAGTATTTATGAAGTATATGTATGTGAAACTCTTGTTATCTAATTCTATTAGATGATTTCATCTTGTTCTCTCCCTTCTTCAAAAAGATAGTCTATGAGCTTGGAGAATGACATATATGTGCTTAAAGTCTTGGTATCAAGAGTTCAAAGCTTTGGTATTCTTGTTCTACTTGTTGTCTACCCCCATCCCAACTTCCTTCAATATCAAGGCTTTTTCAATATATGTTAGCAACACATTAGCGAAACTTAATTCAACCTCGTATGAAACTTGACTCAAAATATATTGAATTGGAGATTGATTTACCATGAGAAGCAAATTATTAAATGGTGATTAGTTAGTGGATTATAGTTGATTGATTTAACAAAGGAGAAAGTCTTTTACCATAATATTAGGGCATAAATGATTGATGCATATTAACAACTATAATATAGAGATGGACAAGAATAGTCAAATTTAGTATTATTTAGATAAGCATAGACGTTAATTGATCTAAAGCTTGTAATATACTTAAATAATTATCAAGACTATAAGAGGATACAACACAAATGTGTGATTCTACTTTTTGAAAATGAATATTAAATACTTGTGTTGGTTTATATGGTTCTCTTTTTGCTTTGCTATGAACTAACGATATATGATACTTGGTACAATAGATATTTTGAAAAGTTATATCAAAGCTTCTTTCATGTTGTTCGTGAAAAGTTGTATCAAGGCTTCTTTCATGATGTTGGACAATAAATAATCAAGGTTTTAGGTAGATGTATATATTAATTATAAGATATCTAAAATAAAAAAAGACAATTTATATGAAACATTTTCATGATTTGTTGTGTGGAGGGAAAACAAACAAATGGTTGTTGTTGTTGAAGATACTTCCTATTAAAAATAGAAATATTATACTAAAGGAAAAATAGAATTTTAGAAATAAAATTAGAGAAAAATAAGAACTCGTGGGTTGTTATTCATCATTGGAGAATACACATATATATAGATTAATTTGAATTCAACAAGATCGTATTATTATGCTTATGACATGATTGATAACTAACTAGAATTGATTAACAATTAATTGGAAATTGTTGACAACTAACTCAAATAGATCTACAAATCCTATTTGATTCATTGTCTAACTCTACTATTGGAGCATTAAATTTTAACACCCCCTCTTAATACTACAACATCAAACTCACATACAACCTAAATTAACATGAAATTGTTAGAATAACTGAGAGGGGGGGTGAATCAATTTGATTAGTTATCCTATAGTCCCAATCACAATTATTCAACTCTTCAAACAATTCCAATTAATTCTGTAACTCAGTAACATAAAATACTACACTGTTTGTGTCTTTACCGATTACCAGTCAAATATCTGACTATGATTACCAACAAAATAAAATATGTAATATGTAAAGTATGATAACAAAACATTCACCATAGAAACACATAACACAATGATTTAACGTGAAAACCTTGTAAAAGAAAAAAATACCTAGGACCGGTAACCCAAAATATTTTTCACTCTTCTGAAGTGAGCTCGGTGAAGAGCCAACCATGTTAAAGGTTACAAAACATACTGTAAGGTGTGACCTTGTTAGAGAATTTAAGACTAACATTTATCATCCAACCAGCATTCACTATGGGGTTGATAGGATAACAATGTACATTCTATGAATGACATAGGGCATAACATAAGATAATTAAGTCCACTCGGTTAAGAGATTTTTCTGTTACAATGGTTAAACTGAAATAGTAGGTGATTTGATTACAATAAAACTCGACTTTGCAGATGTTCAGATCTATTCTAAACCCATACAAATCCTCTGATCAATATTTCAATTCAGTTCTTCAATATTCAATAACTTACTGTCACTCGATAATAGCTCTCTGACGCTTGGTTAACTTAGTAGTTCAGTTCTCCTTCAACCAGTCTAATCAGGCATGCATGAAGTTGTGTTCACGCGAAATCTCTACAGTCTTCTTTCTTCCGGCATATTTTCAACAATGAAACCAATGTCTCTTATATAAACGAGTAAACCATTTTCTTTTCATCCATCAGATTTTGCCGCTTAATCTCCTTCATTGATTTTGCTGCTTAAACCTTCCTTGGCAGATGTGTCAATAACTCATTTCAATTACATCCTTAAGATCTTCTTCAAATTTTGTTAGCCGTGGATCTCATAACAAACATTATCTTCAACCTTGAAATCATACACATTCCAATTCATCAATTTCTGTCGACTAAACTAAACATTTAGTTCCTTTATCCATGCTCGATTAACAAAGAAATGTGTCAGTAAAAAAAAGCTCAGTTGGTACTGTCGCTTGGTATACACTACACTAGCTCGGTGTATACCGAAATGCTTCATTTACCGACCACACTACTTTGTACAGTTTTGCTCTTTTCTTCATCATAGATGAATGCAACATAATTAAGTCAATAAAATAAGGTAATAGAATCATCAATAAGTTACCCAAAGTATTCCTTATCCTCATCTATCATATCCATCTTCCTCATGTAGATATTTATGTTCTTCATCTCTTTCTCCCTTCTACAGATGTTTGTAACTTACAAGATAAGTACTATCAAAACTAGTTGACATCAATGACAACATATTACTGATTTAATCATCTTACATATCTATTCAGTAACTCGGTGATCTCTAATCACTGATCTTCAAGTCATTCAAATATTCAATCAGTTGTAGTTCATCAATCTCTCCCTTTGGCATTGATGGAAACACAAGCAATATGAAATATGCCATACACATACCAAACATATGTTCCACAACTATATAAGTAAATGTTGTAGCTCGGTAAGCTCTCCCTAGCTTGATTTTTTATATGTTTAATCACTACGTTACATAACAACATTACATATGCAGACTTTCCTTTGCGGATTTGATCTTTTCAGCTCTCCTTGACTTTTTCAGTTTATCTCTCCCTTAGATAGATATATCATGATCTCTATCCATACTAATCATATTGAGATCTCTCTCCCTTTTTCATCCATGTTTCATAGTGGGATCTCTCTCCCTTTGACAACAATGCCAAAGAGCAATAGAAAACATACAGCTCTATAGTAGCCTAGTAACTCACTATTGTTCGGTGCAAACAATTGTATCTCGGTATACTAATTTGCCAATTCAAATCTTTCCTTCACAACTTTAGACAAAATCCAAAGTGTGAGCTCTGTTGCATCAACATGAATGATTTTCTGATAAGAGTAGGCTGATGCAACCTCCAGATCACATTAGTGACTGATAAACAAGGGATGGACCCCAAGTCTAGTCGTCAAGTACTCAAAAGTGTCCTTCAGTAAAGGCTTGGTAAAAATATCATCAAGTTGCTCCTTTGATGTAACATATTCCAGTTTTACTTGCTTCTCTTGTACTTGCTCTCTTAAGTAGTGATACTTGATTGATATATGCTTTGTTTTGGAATGCATCACTAGATTTTTAGAAATATTTATTGCACTAGTGTTGTCACAATATATAATCACCGGCTCAGTGATTACCTCATTCATACCTTCCAACACTTGTTTGATATAAACAATGTTTGAACAGTTTGTAGTAGCAGCAACATACTCTGCTTCGGCTGTGGACTGAGAAATACAAGGTTTTTTCTTACTTGTCCATGTTACAAGTCTTTCACCAAAGAAAAATGTTTCTCCATTTGTGCTTTTTCCGCCATCTATATTTCTAGCCCAATTAGCGTTGGTGTAAACTCTTAGTTCAAATTTTTCTTCCTTAGGATACCATAATCCATAGTCCTCTATTTTCTTCAAGTATCTCAGGATTATTTTTGTAGCAACCATGTGTGAATCCTTAGGATTGGCCGAAAATCTAGCAACAATCCCAACTGCATGAGCAATATCAGGGCGACTGTGTACCACATACAACAGTTTACCAATCATAGATCGGTACAGTGTTTGATTTACCTCTGTGGATTCATCATCTTTAGTTAATTTACAGCCTATGACCATTGGTGTTCCAACTGGTTTAGCATCTTCCATGCCAAATGTTCCCAATACTTCCTTAATATACTTTGATTGTGTGATGAATATTCCATCATTCTGCTGAATAACCTGCAATCCTAGAAATAACTTAATCTCTCCAAACATTGATATTTCAAATTCTTTTCTCATCTCATTAGCAAAAGATTTGCATACATGATCTTGTCCTCCAAAAATTATATCATCCACAAATATTTCAGCAATCAAAATAGTATCATCAGATCCTCCTTTCATATACAAATTGTTGTTCTCACTAGTTCTTACAAAACCAATACTTAACAAATAAGTATGCAGCCTTTCATACCAGGCTTTCGGTGCTTGCTTCAAACCATATAAAGCTTTGTGTAATCTACATACCATGTCCTTTTTATCTGAATCAACAAATCCTTTTGGTTGTTCTATGTAGACCTCCTCTTATAGTATTCCATTCAAAATGTTGACTTGACATCCATTTGGTATACCTTGAAATTTTTATGTGCAACATATACCAGTAACATGTGAACTCCTTCTAGTCTAGCAATAGGTGCAAAATTATCACCATAATCAATTCCTTCCTCCTGTGCATAACCTTTACAAACTAGTTTGGCCTTGTTCCTAGTAACTTCTCCATTTTCATTTAGCTTGTTTCTGAAAATCCATTTAGTACCGATAACATTTTTATCTTTCAGTCTAGATGCTAAAGTCCATGTCTTATTTTTCTCTATTTGTTCAATCTCCTCATTCATTGCATTGACCCAATCATCATTTTCAAGTGCAACCTTAACATTCTTTGGTTCAAAATCACAAACTAAGTAGGTGTTCTGTCTCAACTTACTTCTAGTCTGCATACTAGCTTGCTTGTCTCCAATAATTAGGTTCTCAGGATGATGTCTCCTGACAAATCTAGTGAACACTTGATCTCTTCTTTGTTCCTTAGTCTATTCAGGTTCATTTCTTTCCTTGATAGCCTCTTCCTGATCCTTGGTTTCCCTTTGCTATTCCTTGGTGTTGTTTTCCTGATGCTCGGTCAACTCAGCCTATAGCTTCGGTAGGTACTCTAGATGCTCAATGTAAGTGAATCTACCATAGTATTTCGGCTCCCTAGTGCTTTTTTCATCATTTTTGTCAGCAAATTCATCAACTCTGATATTAGCACTTTCAATCATTTTATTAGTAACTTTATTCAGACACTTATAAGCTTTTCTTTTAGTAGAATATCCAAGAAATGTCCCTTCAACACCTTTTGAGTCAAACTTTCCATTTCTATCATCTTTTAGAGTAAAGCATTTGCTACCAAAAATTTTGAAGTAACTTACACTTGGTATGTGTCCAAACCATAACTCATAGTGTGTTTTGTTTGTGTCTTTATTTAGTTGTACTCGGTTTAGTACATATACAGCAGTGCTGACTACTTCTCTCCAGTACATATGTGCAATGTTCTTTTCTATCATCAGTGTCCTTGCACAATCAACTATAGACCTATTTCTCCTTTCTGCAATCCCATTTTTCTACGGTGTTCTTGGTGTAGATACTTGTCTCTTAATTCCATGCTCATTACAATAGTTAGTGAATTCATCAAAAATAAACTCACCACCTCTATCAGATCTCAGACATTTTAGTTCCTTTCCTATTTCCTTTGCATCTTTAGCTTTGTACCATTTAAACATCTTAAATGCTTCAGATTTATCTTTTAAAAACATAACAGTCATTAATTTAGTGTAATCATCAACAAACAGAATAAAATATCTATCTCTATAATAGCTCTGTGTTCTCATGAGACCACATAGGTCAGTGTGAATTAACTCCAATATTCCCTTTGTTGAATAATCTTTACTTTTGAAACTAGATTTTGTCATCTTACATTTCTGACATTGATGACACATAACATGATCTGGTTTAGTTAGGCTAGGAAGACCTCTAACTTTCCTCTTTTTACTGATCTTGATCATATTATCAAAATTTACATGACATAACCTTTTATGCCACTACCATGCATCTTCATTCTTAACCATCAAACAAGAAGTATCAACATTGTCAAGATAAAATAAGTTACCTTTAGATTGTCCTCCTGTCCTGAAAAGCTTTCCATTTTCATTGTAGATCTTCACCTTCTTCCTCTCAAATGCCACTAAGTGACATGAGTTGTTAAGGTTTGCCACACTTAGAAAATTATAGTTCAGTCCCTTTACCCAATAAGCATTATCACATCTGATTTTATCATTTATCAACAAAGATCCTTTTCCTTTAACCATGCAAGGTGTATCATTACCCATTCTTACTGATCCTCCATTATAATGTTCTAGATGATCAAAATTTTCTTCATCACCAGTCATGTGATGTGTATAGCCACTATCAATGATCTATGTATCATTTTTACTAACCTTAGAGATGAGTGATGTTTCTACATACCTTTCTTCTTCCTCTGTGTCATCTTTCATCGCAACAAATACTACCTCAATGTCATCATTTGTGTCGGTGTCGGTATCCTCTTCTTCAACTAAGTAGCATGCCTTTTTGCCCTTATCTTTGTTATCTTGGTTACTTCTATTGTAGTGTCGATAGCCTCTATCGTTTCTTCTTCCATAGCTTCCATCACTAGATCGTTCTTGTTCTTTGTCTTCTTCTTTCTTGTTGGGACATCTAGCAGCAATGTGGCCAACTTCTTTATAGTTAAAACATGCTAAAGGTAATTTACCCTTATATCTACCTTTACCTTTAGGTGATCTTCAGGCCATAAGAGCTTCAAGCTCATCATCAATATTACTATCACTATTATCATGTCTACTGCTAGACTTACCAATCTTCAGAGAAGACATAAAAGAAGACTCAATAGAGGGTACGACACTATTATCAAAGTTGTTCAGTTCAAAAGTTGTTAGTTTACCAATCAGATTGTTAAGAGTAAGAGTATTACCAAGTATAGACCTCATTTCATGTATTGCAGATATTCTGATTGCATAAGCAAGTAATAGGGTTCTCATAATTTTTCTTACTACTGTATCTTCATCAATGACACCACCAGATCCTTAGATAGCATTCACTACCTCCTTGATTCAATTTGTATATTGCACAATGTTCTCTCCTTCTTTCATTTTCATATCATCAAATCTCCCTCTTAAACTTTCAACTCTAGCTCTTTTTACATTTGCATCTCCACCATAAACTTGAGCAAGTTTATCCCACATTTCTTTTGAAGTAAGGCAATCCTTGACATCTTCAAATTCACCATCAAACAGAGCAGCAGCAATATCCATCATAGTAATATTATGCTCATTTATATCTGTTAATTGGTTAAGAGTCAAAGGTCTTATAGGTGGTGCTAAGTAGCCATTGTCCAGTAGGGTGAGGGCAGAATTCCCAATGCTAGATATATGAAGTCTCATTCGGCTTTGCCATATTGTAAAGTTGTCTTTGTTTAGCTTTGGCACTTCCCTCTTATACATTTTGTGATCTTTCTGTTGAAGTCCTTAAAACTCTATTCCAAGCAACTAGTGCTCTGATACCAATTGTTTGAATAACTAAGAGGGGCAGTGAATTAGTTATCCTACAGTCCCAATCACAATTATACAACTCTTCAAATAATTCCAATTAATTTGTAACTCGGTAATGTATAAAATAATACACTGTCTGTGTCTTTACCGATTACCAATCACATATCTTACTGTGATTACCGACCAAATCAAATATGTAATATGTAAAGTATGGTAACAAAACATTCACCATAGAAACACATAACACAATGATTTAACGTGGAAACCCTATTAAGGGAAAAACCACCTAGGACCGGTAACCCAAAATATTTTTCACTCTTCTAAAGTGAGCTCGGTGAAGACCCAACCATGTTAAAGGTTACAAAACACACTGTAAGGTGTGACCTTGTTAGAGGATTTAATACTAACAATTATCATCCAACCAGCATTCACTATGGGGTTGATAGGATAACAATGTACATTCTACGAATGATATAGGGCATAACATAAGATGGTTAAGTCCACTCGGTTAAGAGAGTTTTTTGTTACAATGTTTAAACTGAAACAGTAGGTGATCTGATTACAATACAACTTGATTTTGCAGATGTTCAGATTTATTCTAAGTCCATACAAATCCTCTGATCAATATTTCAATTCAGTTCTTCAATATTCAATAACTTACTGTCACTCAGTAATAGCTCTCTGATGCTCGGTTAACTCTGCAGTTCGGTTCTCCTTCAACCAGTCTGATCAAGCATGCATGAAGTTGTGTTCATGCGAAATCTCTGCAGTCTTCTTTCTTCCAACATAGTTTCAACAATGAAACTAATGTCTCTTATATAGACGAGTAAACCATTTTTTTTTCATCCATCAAATTTTGCCACTTAATCTCCTTTGTTGATTTTGCCGCTTAAACCTTCCTCGGCAGATGTGTCAATAACTCATTTCAATTCCATCCTTTAGATCTTCTTCAAATGTTGTTAGTCGTGGATCTCATAAAAAACATTATCTTCAACCTCGAAATCATACACATTCCAACTCTTCAATTTCTATCAGCTAAACTAAATATTTAGTTCCTTCATCCATGCTCGGTTAACAAAGAAATGAAAACAAGCTTGATTGATACTATCACTCAGTATACACTACACTAGCTCGGTGTCTACTTAAATGCTTCATTTATCAACCACACTACTTTGTATAGTTTTTCTCTCTTCTTCATCATAGGTAAATGCAAGATAATTAAGTAAATAACATAAGTTCATAGACTCATCAATAAGTTACCCAAATTATTCCTTATCCTCATTTGTCATATCCATCTTCCTCATGTAGATATTTTTGTTCTTCATCTCTTTCTCCCTTCTACAGATGTTTAGATGTTTGTAACTTACAAGATAAGTACTGTCAAAACTAGTTGACATCAATGTCAACATATTACTGATTTAATCATCTTACATATCTATTCAGTAACTCGGTGATCTCTAATCATTGATCTTCAAGTCATTCAAATATTCAATCAGTTGTAGTTCATCAGAAATATATTATGTATAAACTTTCAATTGAAAGTAATTCTTCGACCAAATAGACTTTTTCAAGTTGCTCCCCAACTATAGGTATAGTCATGTAGCTATCATCCAAGTTCCCAACATCATTGGACATCATTTGCACAAGAAGTGTCTCATTACCCTAGTAATTGTTTGATGCTTAGACACCAACTCTCACAAATATGTCTCATAACTCCAATGAGGTATTATTTTTTCAATATGTTAGCACCACAAACTAAAGAGCATCTAAATCTTCTACTACATCCTTCCTTGTCTTCAAAGTATTGGTCTCTTCAAAATAGAACAAATGTCTTATCCTCAATGAAACTATCAATATTTAGTGGTTCCTTTGCATACCTCATTTGACAATTTGTTTTCTTAATCAATGCTACTATTCTTGTAAAACAAATCTCCTCCTTTCTCTTCCACCATTTAGACTATGACTGCAACAACTGAAGTGGATAAAAAATCTTTGATACCATATTAAAAATAAAAAATATTACACTAAAGAAAAATAGAACAACAAATAGTAAAACTAGAGAAAAATAAGAACACAACTTGTTATTCATCATTAGAGAATACAAGTATATATATTCATTTGACCTCAACAAGATCATATAATTGAGGTAATAAAAATAGCAATAAACTAGATATAATTGACAACTAACTAGAACTTATTGACAATTAACAAATTATTTATTTAACTAATTTACACATCTTTTTTTACTATTAATTAAATAAAAAATTTTATTTATTTAACTAATCCATGATCCTTATTTTATAATTTCAACCAATTAAATTTACACCCACATGGATCAGTTATGAATTTGTAGGCATATGACAAACGTCACTTGTCTCTTTATTTGACATTTTCTTCTAAATTAACTAAAAGTATGTTGTTATTAATTTAATCAATTCATTTATCTTTTTCCTCTCACACCTCTCAACATGTCTAAATCCAATGTATTTTGTGATATAGTGCCACAAATAAATCAAGTCTTAACTACTATTTAATCTCATCCCTCCATTTCTATTAACCTCTTAATCTCCTTAATTTTATTGTTTCTTACCTACCTTTCTATCTTAGTCATTCATATTTTCATATCTTAATCTCCTTAATTTTTATTATTTCTTACCTACCTTTCTATCTTATTCATTCATATTTTCCCATCTTAATCTCAACCATTATTTTTTAGGAATTCTATAAAAGAACATCTCTCTCCTCATTTGGATTTGATGTGAACATATCTATCTTGTGATTTTGGAGATCTTTTGAGATCTTGCTATCAAATCATTATCATTGTCTTTGCATCAATCAAACACGCTCCAATTTTTCAATGTCATAGTGTGCATGTGTTAAATAGTTGAGAGAAAATATATTTCAATACAAAATCCTTGAAGGATAGGAGAATGATGGAATCAAGGGTTTCATGATTGTATTTGGTATAAATTTTTTTGTTTTATGTTTTGCATTCATGAAGAAGTGTTTCATTGGTATGTTGATGAATTAGTATGTAGATTTAGACTAGTGGTTGAGTTAGATAGGTTTACAAGCATGATTTTCATTTCACAAGTGTACACTTAGACGTAGTAACGACAACCATTGTAGGACCTATTATGCTTGCAAGGGTAAAAAAATGGTCATTTAAAGTGTCGTTTGATACCTACTTGAAGATGCCTCAATAACCATGCATTACAACCAACTCAAAAAATTGCACAACTAATCTAATACATATTCCTCTAAGAACCAATACATTTTAAAACTTATATTTTTCTATAATTATGCACAAATCCCCAAAAGTCATGTGTTATACAGAGATGTGGATATATTTTCTTTTATATAGTGGATTACAACTATATAAGCATATATCTAAACTGCAAGCCTCCTTCGACTTAGCATCCACATGCAAGGGGATCTGATTCGTCAAAGGTTCGAACCTTAGTGGATGACCTCCTATATCTCATGTCATCATCCTCACCAATTGTGCCCAACCGATTGAACTATAACCTTTTAAGAAAAGTCTATAAATTTTAACTACTAGAATACAAATAGATAACTATTGATACATATAAATTTATTTATAAATTTTAATTATATTTTTATATTTTATGTTGAAGGTGTTTTCTATCTGAAAGCGAGCAGCTCAGTATTTCATCCAACAATAGGAAATCTTGCTAAGAGAAGTGACTACCAGTGAAACAATCTGATGCGTTCATTTGTTTCTCAAATTTTGTCTATCTATTGGCTCATTTTAATAGTAATTGATGGTTTTCTTGGTGGCCACATCATACGTTCATGCAATGTATCACAATTTGACAAACGACGTGGATTTGATTGTCAAAAAATGGAATAATTCATTATGTTAAATTCTTATTTGTTTCCTCTCATACACAACTCTAATCATATTCTCTCTATCAAAATTTCACTCATTTTTGCCAATACGAACATTACTAGAAATGATAGTATGCCATCATTACCAGCTACAGTACCACTCTTTTATATTTGGGAGTGACTGACTCTGGTTAATTATTATTTTATTATTAATAATTTTAAAAATATGTATTTTAAATTTAATTTCAAAGTATTGTCTTCAACCATCAATTTATTTTTCGTCGATCTGAAAGCTCCCAACTTTATGAATTTTTTTAATGATTTTTTTTAATGAATTTTGAACTCATCGTTAATTCTCCCAGCTATGGTTTCGCTTAGAAACCCATGGTGCTTTAAAACTGTTACATTTTCTTTACATATTAAAAAAATATTATTTTTAATTTATATTATTTTTGTTAACTTTTGGCTATTCCGTAAAGCACTTTTTCAATGTCGTATTTTTCCTAGATCTAACCATTTTATTATTTACATTTTACCATTATATGCAAATTGTCAATTTTCAAGGTTTAATGCAATTTTTTCGTTGTTATGGTGAAGTTTATTTTATTATATTTTTATTTGGTGATTTGGATTGTCATTGTTGGTCTTCTAAATGGCTATCCACTAAGTTATTAATTATTTTCTATATTGATTTGTTTTGCATTTTCTATTTCTATTTTACATTTTAATAACTATCATATTATAATGTATAAATATAATTCAAAAATGAAAAGTAGTAGCTAAATAATAATTATATGTTTAATTTTTTAATTTAATCTATTTTAATAATTATTAATGTATGTTATATAAATAATTGATTTAATATACATGAAAAATTATAATATTATTATTTGATTTTTAAATGTAGATTACTATTATATTATAATATACAAATTTAATTACAAAATGTAATAAATAATTAATAGATTACTATACTATACTATCTAATTAATTGATTTCTATATATATATATTAAAATTTAAAGATAATATTATTTAATTTTTATATATACATAATCTTAAATAAATATATTAATTTTTTTTAAATAATTCTATTTATAGTTCTTATTATCTATATAACTTAAATTACTAAACTAGAAATTATTTTATTTTATTTTAACATTTTGCTCACATAAAAATTTGTATAAAGGTATTAATTATTGATATTACAATAAATATAATTTAATTATAAATATGTTAAAATTATAAATTAGTCAATTTTTAAATTTAAATGGTTTAGAGTTTTTTTTAGATCTATTTAATCTTGGCAAATTAAATTATTTTTAGGTAATAAATAAATATAATAATAATAAAAATTGTGCTTTCAAAATAATAGTATTGTTATCTATAATATATCTTATTATATGTTTGAGATTTACAAAATAATTATTTTCTTTGAGGAAGAGCTTTGAAGGTAAACATCATGCCAATATTTATGAGAATATATAGCTAGTGAATTCACCTTCTACACAAGATGAGAATGTCAAAAATTGGTTGCACAAGGTGAAAGACATTGGTAGGGATGAAGTTTCACTTGCTGCAAGTAGCAGTCTAAAATCTGTAGATTCAATTTCTATGAAGATGAGAAAATGAAAAATTATTTGCACAATGTGAGGGACATTGCGTGGGATGCAAAGGACATTGTGGAAATGTGTTATGTTCAAGCTCTTTACAATAGCTTAGTGTGACTCACTCTTATGTTTGCAATTATCTTGAATTACTTTTTTGGTATAGAATGGAGAAAATAATAATAAAAATAAGATTGGGGATCATATCCATCATAAAATATGGAGAGGGGATGCAACTTTGGAGAGAGAGAGAGAGAGAGAGAGAGATTATCTATGTGTAGTGAGATATATGGAGGCGTAGATAAAGAGGGAGAGAGAAATAAATACATAGAGAGGGAGAGGGAGAAATAGAGACAATACATGAGAAGTAGAGATATATAGAAGTAGGAAGTGATAGGGAGAGAGGGAGAGGTAAGGATGGGAAGCTATCACTTCTCTAGTGAGATTTTTATGCAAACACTACAATTTTGGAAAAAGGGCATGGAAGAAATTTGTCATTTTATGTAATATCTAGTGTACATTTTTTAACTAAAATATCAAAAGATGAATTTTAAAACCTTATTCACACCCTTCCTGCATACACACTTGAATGGATATCCTTGTAATTATCGCCAATTTGATGTTGCATACTAAACTGACAAGAAAATTGGAAACTACCTCTAGGACACTATGGTTTCCAAATTTATCTTAGGTCCATAGTTATAATAATGATCTGTATATACCGGGTCTATTACAAGACCGATCTAGAGTAGATTTATCTACAAGTCCGATCCATGATATATTTATTTGCATTTACTCACACCATGTTGTATTAATGAGTGGCTTAAAGATGTGATGTTGATATACAATAATTTCTCAACAAAGCTTTAATATTTTCTTCCCTACATAAAATAAATGATGTGGAAGATCTATCCCCCCTAATTGCATGAGATAACATTTTAGCTGATGGTGGGTCCAACTGATGTGCATGCTACATTTATCTCTAACAGACATGCAATTGAGTTTTTGAAGTTTGTTTCCATTCTAAAATTTGCAAATGTCTTTTTTCTACGAACGTGCAATATGTTGACACTTGTAACCCTTAAAAATAACATATCTACAACCTGCTAATTTTCATTTTTAAAAAATCTAGAAAATGATACATGCAAATCGACAACCATAAATCTAAAAAAACCATATTCATGTTTCAAATGTAGAATATCATATATTTGCAATAAATGGATGCAGAAAAATGAATCCACAATATGCATCCAAGGGTTGTATAGGAGCTCTATGTCACCACCTGACCAACTCCTCATCCTTAACACATAAAACTATGAGTTGTTACACTTGAGATTTCAAGTCATTTTTAGACTGTACACTTGAGTTGATCCGGTGGTCCTTTAGGCTATTTGGCCTCGTAGACGTCATTAAAATCATTCATTCATTCATTTGACCGAATGGTGCAATAAATTGGGTGAATGGTTTTCATGTAGACGGATCGTTTTCATTGAGGAAGGGTTAAAACACTAGATGAGACCTGCGGGTGGCAATGCATTGGAGGAGGCCTGTAGACTGTTTCGTTATTGTGCCTGACTACAAGCAGTGATCATAGGTTCGAATTTCTAGAGCGTCCTATTGAGCTCAGCCATGAGGCCAGTTAAATCTGCAAAATTTGAGCGCTGTCTAATTGAATGTAAGAACTCTTGCACTTGGGTGGATGCCCCCCGCAACCGGATAAACAGAATAGAATCAGTTTGGCACGTCACAGCGCACAAGATCAGTTCTTTCCATTCGTTGTCGGTCATTTGGTAATACTGAATGCAATAATGGTTCATACCAAAACGAAATGGAAAGAACAACAAAACACAAAATACTGAAACATGGCATTATCACTCTCAGCAATTTCATTATCAAGTATGGTCCGATAAAATGCACTAGGGCTCTTGGAGTTGTGGCTTTTGAAAAGCAATGGACAGAAGAAAACGAAGGCGTTATAACCTCTGGTGTAACCTGTGAGGATGTGATTGCATTTTCTAAGGCAGGAAAACTGACACAGGCATTAGAAGCATTGTCTGCAGTAGGGAATTTGGCAGGTTTTACTGTCTATGGTAGTCTACTGCATGGTTGTGTCATTGCTAGGAATTTACAGGTGGGTAAGAGACTTCATGCCCATTTGATAAAAACTGGACTAGCCTTAGATACTTTTGTTGGAAACAATCTTGTCAACATGTATGCCAAATTGGAAAGTTTGATAGATGCACGTCAAGTGTTTGACAAAATGCCTTATCGAGCTGAAATTGCATGGAATTCGTTGATTTCGGGTTATGTGCAATATGGTTTAGGTGAGGAGGCCTTGAGAATGTTTTGCCAAATGCAGAGGGCGGGCGTACTAG
Organism: Chamaecyparis obtusa; assembly: GCA_027943335.1. Classification (NCBI taxonomy): domain Eukaryota; kingdom Viridiplantae; phylum Streptophyta; class Pinopsida; order Cupressales; family Cupressaceae; genus Chamaecyparis; species Chamaecyparis obtusa. Next base: position 1,693,381 of record BSBK01002599.1, on the reverse strand, counting down.
GGAATGAGTTTACTTTTGGCAGCTTGCTTCGTGCATCTGCCAGTTTGGTGGCCTTGGAAGAAGGCAGACAGTTGCATGGGAATATTATCAAAACAGGGTACCAGTATGATGTGTATGCTGGAAGTGCTTTGCTTGATATGTATTCTAAATGTGGGAGGACAGATGATGCTCGCACAGTTTTCGTCGTGATACCAGAACCCAACTTGGTTTCTTGGAATGCTTTGATAGCAGGATATGCTCAGAATGGTCATGGAGAAGAAGCCTTTCAACTTTTTAGGGAAATGCAAATGGAAGGGATGAAGCCTGACCAATCAACCTTTGCTAGTGTTGTTACAGCGTTTGGTAACTTGGAGGCTGCAGATGCACAGGTTAAGCTAGTCCATGCAAAGATCATTGGAAATGGATTAGAATCAGATGTTGTTATAGGAAATGCTCTTACTACTGTGTATGCCAAATGCAAGAGAATAAAGGATGCAGAGTTAATATTTAAAAGGATGTGTAAGCAGGATTTAGTATCCTGGAATGCAATGATTGCCGGCTATGCATATAATGAAGAAGGTGGGCAAGCCCTGAAAATATTCAAGCAAATGCATCAAATGGGTATGAAAATGGACAAGTTCACTTTGACTAGCATGCTTAGTGTTTGTGGTATTACAGATACCCGGAAGCATGGGAATGATATTCATGCCCATTCAATAAAAATAGGACTTGAAGCAGAGACATCTGTAGGAAATGCTCTAATTACTATGTATCTGAGTTCTGGATGTGTAGAATATGCACACAAAATGTTTGGAAGAATGGAAAAACGAGACAGTGTCACATGGAATGCGTTGATTGCAGGATATGCCCAGAACGGGTATGGTGAGGAATCTCTGAAACTCTATTGCCAAATGCGACATGTCGGTATCAGGCGAGACAACTTCTCCTTATCTAGTGTTCTGAGAGCATGTGGAATCCTAGCGGCCCTAGAACAAGGCAAGCAGATCCATGCCCAAATAGCTCAAACTGGTTTTGAAATTGAGGGTTTTGTTGGTAGTGCCATTGTTTACATGTATGCAAAATGTGGGATTATAGAGGATGCACACAAAATTTTTAGTGAAAGCACAAGAAAATGCACTGTTCTGTGGAATGCAATGATTGCTGGATATGCTCAACATGGGCAAGGTAAGGAGGCCCTCCAGCTTTTTGAGCAAATGCTAGAGGTAGGCATGAAACCAAATCACATTACCTTTGTTAGTGTCCTTTCTGCGTGCAGTCATATAGGCTTCATAGATGAAGGTCTACGCTACTTGCATTCAATGGAGAGCAATCATGGTATCACACCAAGAATGGAACATTATGCCTGTACAGTTGATATCCTTGGACGTGCTGGGCGCCTTGATGAGGCAAAGGAGTTTATTTATCAAATGCCATTTAAACCTGATGGTACAGTGTGGCGGACATTACTTTCTGCCTGTGCAAACTTTGGCAAAATTGAGCTTGGCATTCATGCAGCAGAATGCCTTATTGAGTTAGAACCAGAGGAAGATGCAGCATATGTTCTTTTGTCAAATATTTATGCCAGTGCTGGCAGGTGGAATGATAGATCAAAGCTAAGAAAAGTGATGAGAGATAAGGGGTTAAAGAAGGAGCCTGGATGTAGTTGGATTGAATTTAAGAACATTGTACATGTGTTCAATGCTGACGACATGTCCCATCCACAGAGAGAGGAGATTTATAGTAAATTGAAGGAATTGATGTGCTTGATTAAGGCTGCAGGGTATGTACCTAATACTAATTTTGTGCTGCATGAGGTAGAGGAGGAGAAGAAGGTACACAATCTTTGCTACCACAGTGAAAAACTGGCCATTGCTTTTGGGATTGTAAGCACACCCAAGGGGGCACCGCTTCGAGTCATCAAAAACCTTCGGATTTGTGGTGATTGTCACAGTGCTATCAAATTTATTTCTAAGATTGAAGAGCGAGAAATCCTTGTAAGAGATGCCAACCGGTTTCATCGTTTCAGAGCAGGAATTTGTTCTTGTGGGGATTATTGGTGATCTTTGACGGCAAATACTAACAAATTGAAGTGAGGATTGTTATCATGGTTATGGACAATGTAACAATGAGGAGTGTATAAGCTCGTGTTTCTTGGGTGCTCCTCTGCAAGTAATCTGCATGCGATATCGTTCCATTCTAAAATGGATGATATGAGTTTGGGCACAACCACTAAACTGCAAAAATTGGTATAACTCGATTCTTAAATGGATTGGATAAATTTTGCATCATTTGGAGTGGATAAGTTCTATAACAGTGTTCACAATCTATATCTTGAAGATGCAGAGTTTAAATCACGGTGTCATAAAGGAAACTGAGGCTGAAAATTGGAAGAACCTTACAATTGTATCCAATTGAATATGGATCATTTCCTGTTTATAATACCGTATTAACCTTTCTGTTCAGAGACTCTGTCATAGAAACATACTGCTGTCATGGATAAATAGGTAATCTTGCAGAATGAAGTGGAGTTTATATATCTATTGTCTGTTATGCATTATCAACCAATTTATTTTTACTAATACGCTTAAAATTTGCTCATCCAAAATCGATGTGAAAAGTAGTTTGACTTGGTAAATTCAAGGTAACGTATAATCTTATCTGATCTTATTATCAAGAGCAAATATACTAGCACTTGTATGAGAAGGAGGTGCAACGATTATGCTAATAGAAAAATATATTTAAATTAATATGTTAATGAGATAAATTATATCAAATATTTATTTGATTACACAATTTTGTGACATCATTTTTTATGATAGGGGAGCATTTATTGTTTATTTTATTGGAGTTCTCATTAGGGCATGTAAGTAGAAGAAATTAAATTTCATGTCTAATTATGCCCACAATACAAGTTGAGATTCATTGGAGAGTTAAAAGGGAAGGGTGTGAATGACATGATGGGTGTGGATTTAATGATGCCCCACCGTAGTAATAACAAGATGTGAAAATAAGGTTGGGGTTCTATGGAGGGGGCTTCCTTAAAAATAGAATTGTGTTGGTTGAGATTTTTTATAAGTTTTAGCTTCTAAATTTAAGGAAAAACTTTTTAAATTTATTTTTTTAAAGAATTTATTTTATTTTATTTTCTAAAGTTTCACAAGTTGGTGGGGCAATTTCCAGCCCTGCCCCATTTTCAGCAGCTCAAATTAAGAGGCCTAAAAAATAGGGGCTCCTATTTTACAGAAAAAGATTCTAAATAATCTGGTAGCATAAAAATAAATCCAATGGGACCTCTTGTACCTAAAAAAAAAGACTTGCAGCCCCCCCCCCCCAATGGGACCCTTGTCTAACTCTCAAGTATGACATAACAAAGATTGTTAGTACAGTGAAAATAGGGTGAAGATCAATAAGGATGATATACATAAATGTTGCATTCTCCCTAATAAAGACAATATTTCAAATCCTTGATGTTTGTTTTACCTAGCATGAGACAAAATTTCTAAGATGCATGCCTTTATTTAATGGACAACTACAAATTTGTTTTAGAATGAAAAAATATAACAAAAAAATGATCTACAACACATAGATTTGAAAAAGAAAAAGAACTCACTAAAACCATGGCAAGTGACTTATATCAAGATTTTGCACAAGTTGTGACTTGCTATAAAAAAATTGATAAGAAAATGACAGTTTTTAGAAAGTTAAGAAACCTACTACAACAAAAAAAATTTAAAATGAGATTAACCAAAACCAGTTTTTGTACAACTATTGCTTCAATCTATTCACAATTCCAATATGGATCATTTGGAGAATTGTTTTTCCATTTTTTCTTAATACGAGGTTGAAGCATCATCAAATAATGTTTTCTTAAAAATAAAATCAGATTTCACATTTTAAAGCAATATAAAGAAATGGCTAGAAAAATAAAATTAGATTAAATAAATCATTTATATTCCTAGGCTTTAAAGCAATACTATTATATTAAGTGTATCCTAAAAGCACATAAATTATTACTTGAATAATATTTGATAAATTTAAAATCTAAATAAGTATTAATTATTTTACTCATAACATTGTTCATACAAAAATATATATTAACTTCTTTATTTACACATTTACTTTCTTCTTATTTTTCTTTATCCTTTTTTTTAATGATATATATAATAATTATTAACTAAAAAATGTTTAGTGATTTCAATAAATAATTTTCTATGTTTAGTGGTCTCTTCACAGACTCAGGGGCTTTGCGGACTCCGTTGATGGCAGATATCGTTATTCTTACTTGGCTTATTGTTCCTTAGCTTCGATTGTTGCCTCGGATCCTACTGGGCATACTCACTGCTGGTATGCTCAAGCCTCCAAGCTTCTCAGCATAGTTGGTAGTGACATTGACCGCCTTCCCCCCTTTTAGTATTCTTTTGGTGCCCCCGCTCATCTCCTTCCCCCTCGGTTGGAGTTGAACAAGATCACCAGGATGGATATTTACAGGAGGTTTATCCACGTTACGTGGGTGGACCCGTCGGGTGGCCTCCGTCCCCGTATGGCCTTCTATGCGGAGAACTTCATTGACATTCAGGATGGTATCATTGTCCAACCTTATTACTCTTCCCGTCGGTGGCCCCACACCCTACGTATCTAACTTGGTTCTTTCAGAGCGGGCTCTCACCAGCTCCGTATTCAGACAAATCATCAGACCGGCAGAGATGAGAGGATTTGTCAGTGTTGTGACATGGGTGTGGTGGAGTGCAAGATGCACTTCTTATTTTATTGTCCGATATACTATGAGATTAGAGGGAGATTCCATTGCTTATTCAGAGAGTGCAGGTCCCTGTCTTCTTTCTTCAGGTATGATGATCAACAGTGCCTTGCTCTTTTTCTTCAAGAGGCCTTCCGTCTTCAGGATCGCACTCTTAGGGAGTTAATCCCCCCTAGGTCTGTATCTCTCCATCCCCTTATCACTCCCTTTTTCACTCTGGTTACCTCTCCTAGAGGAACCAAATGGCTCTGATGCCAATCCACTTATATTCACTCCAAATCGATGAGACCACGCAAAGACCACACTCACACGCACTTGCACCATCAGCATCGGAAAACATCTTCTCTCTAGCACCAGATTCAGACTTCTTCGCACACAGCTAGCTACCCTTCTATTTTGAGTTACTTTTCCACGAATACGAACCGCTAGTTGTGCGGCTTCGTATTCCCCCTGCTTGGTTATTCTACTCTTCTTCCCTTGTTTCTTGCTTTGTTGGTTCCGTTCTATTTTGTTTTTCTTGGACACCGTTTGGTGGTCCTGCTGCCTTTTGGCCTCTGTCTGTACTCTTAGTCCCTTAGGCCCGTTTGTGGTCTCTTGTTGGACATTAATAAATTATCTTATCTTATCTTATCTTATCTAACTGATTCGTGTCTATGCAATTGCCACTATTTTTCATTACCCATTCTATTAAAATGGCTTTTCTAATACAATACAAACTAAGCATAACTAAAATCAACTGATTTTCAGCTCTTCTTCAAGGAACATAACCTATGAAATCAACCTAATCAAAAGCTTCAATAATGAAAAATGTTTCACTACAATTAAACCAATTCATACATGATATGGAAGAACAAAAATAACCACAAGAAATAATTAATTAGAAAATTGAAAGTACAAAATATAAGATAACTTTAACTTTGTTGAGAATCATCTAAGAAAAACACACACACTCAAGTGATTTGACAGTTAAGACAGAAAAAGTAACAGTAACTTAGCATTAAGAATTCGACATCCTGTAGACCAGCTATAAGTAGTACTTTCCATGCATATCATGAGAAAAGTAATTCATTGTGCTCTCTCATAAGACTTTTTGGCCCTATTGAACATATAACTTGGATAGTTCAATTCTTAATGTAATTTCATTTTAATTACATATTCCTTCCTCTTTATATGCACTTGTACAAAGTGATATATAGTCCATGATAATTAAGGTATTGAAATCATTCTTAAATTACTAAGTTCTTTAAATCATCATCTATCTATCTATCTGTCTATATATATAATTTTTTACTTCTATATTTTATCATATTATTTTTCATCTATTTTCTAATTATATCCTTAATATAATTTGTTAGAAAATAATTATATTATTACTAACATTCTTCATAAATACAATTGAATTGATGTACATATCATATTTGTAGTAACTTAAAAAAAAAAAATCTTCCCTTTTTCATTCACAAGTTATACTCATGTCAAGTATATTTTAATATTTTAAAAACAAAAAGTTTTAAAATTGAATCTAAATTTAGATCACTTAAATAGTTCAAACATCTAAATTGATCAACCATCAAAATCATTTCAAAATATTAACTTTTTTAAATAAATAAGTGAACATTAATAGATCTTTATTTCCTTTGAGCCATTAGTTTATTTGAATCTGTAACAACATGATTTCCTATTTGCAAACTTAAATTATAACAAGATCAACATTACATCCTCAAATACACTCACTTATATTTTACAACTATTTACATGCTTTTCAAACAAATTTGAAAAATTATAATAGAACAGTTGCTCTCATTTTACTTTACTAATATTTTAACCAATTAAGATGAACAAAACCAATTAAAATGAACAAAGTATATGGAAACAATTTTGTTGTAGAACTTGTGCAATCAACTGCATTATCAATGACAACTCAATTATTTTCTTTATTAGAAAAGTATAATGACAACTCATATATTTCACTCCTCTAAGAATCCTTATTTTCCTGATTAATTTCTCCCACCCAACGTAGTTCTCCTCCCACCCACCCAACAATAGAAGGAAGGGTGGCCCCCCACTTTAGAGGATGGGTGGGCCAAGTAGATAACGTTTAGATGAAAAATGGGGTTCTTGGCAATATAGATTTTTGGAAGGGCACTCCCCTACTTGGAGGAACTAAACTAAACTAAATGCACCCCCCTTAAGAATCCTTATTTTCTTGATTAATTACTCCCACCCACCCACCAATATTAGAAGGAAGGGTGGCACCTCACTTCAGCGGGTGGGTGAGCCAGGTAGATAACGTTTAGATGAAAGCTGGAACAAGAGTGCTTCCCCCCAATGAAACTAGGGTCAATGGGAGGGGAGATAAATGGGTGATCAGTGTGTGCTAAAGCACTCACTGATTGAATATCTCATTGTTTGTTTTAAGGCCATGATTGAGTTGGTACTGAAAGGTGATGAGCCTTTAAGGAGAGGATGCTAACATCAAATTTGTTTGTTTTTTTTTTTCAATCTCAACACTCCATTTGAGAAGCCTCTCTACATCCAAACACTTTGTGCCATAGTTAACTCATTCTACTATTAGTGTAATGAGGAACAACCATAGGCCAACATAAGGATAATAAACACAATGCAAAAAACCAAGATATCCATTTGATTCTGATTATTAAGATACAAATAGATAATATTTTAGGGCAATACCCTCTAGTTAGAGGCTTCTCTTCACTTTCAAGTTGTATAAGAAAATGATAATCATGGGTGGAGAGAAGAGCCTAGAGGTGCATGTTAGATTCAGTGAATTATAGGAGTAGTGGATGAATGCACTTAATTCCCTCTAGGAGAATGGCCTAGTGAGAAAGAATCAAAGATGTGGCTTTTTTTTAGGTGTACAACTGGACTTTGTCAGTTCACCTTGAGACATCTGGTGTTGGCTAAGTTCCATACAAAATGCACTAAAAGACAAAGAATTTTTTTTAAGAAAAAACTATAAATGCCAAAAGCACACTTTTTTTTTGTAATTTTTTTTGTGGATTTACAACATAGGGGATTTAGATCATGAAGATGATATGATGAAATTTTCATGAAATTCCATTGTGTTTTTGCATTTTCAAAAGTACATTTTGCAAGGAGGATACCTAGGTTAAAGACATCTAGCATCAATACATGTGCAATCACCACATCCACATCCATGCATTATTTCCATTGATATGTCGTACTTTTTCTAATGTTCTTGGTAATAAGCGCAACCACTGGTTACTATCAATTCTGCCTAATGGTACTTTGGAGAGAATGAATTGCATAGTGTTGTATGATGATCTCATCTAAGAGGCTAATTATGGACAGTTAAGGAAGCTAAATTCACTATTTTCATAACATCATAAAGTTAAGGCTATTGAATAAAATTTCTGTATACCGAGCTAGATTGCCTCAATGCATGCTCACTTTGACTATAGATGGTCAACTGCAAAAACAACTTGTTGAAGAGAATTTTTGCTACAAATTCGGGTAGTAAATGGGTATTTGTACTTTTTTTCAAATCCATAGTTAATTTAAGATCTAATTCATTAATGAGTACATCATGGTTTTTCTCCAATTCATAACTTTTGTTTACCCTGACATTTTGGCAATTCAAGCCTACAACTTCAAGAAGCAAAAGAAGTATTGGGAAGCTCTTTAACATTTTGGTGGGCAACATGTTCCTCCCATGACTTGTGAAGAGTAGTATGGGCACACAAACAAATATGAAAAAACAAAAAAAATTTCAAATCAAATCTCTCAAATAAAATGAAGTCTTACTACAACAATTACAATGAAAAAAATCAAATCAAAATCTCTCAAAAAAATTAAAATATTACTTCAAATCATACCTTCTATAGCTACTCTGAGTATAAATTGTCAAAATTCTAGTTGATGTGGATATCCACTACCTAAAACGAGCTAAGCCCTACTAAATCTAGTCATAGTGTGTTGCAAAGCAAGTTTATTTCTCAGGATTAACTAAATGAATGGATGTGAAAAGGGATTCACAAGAAACTTACCATGAAAATTCTTCAAATGCAAAATAAACCAAAAAACTAGATGCCTTGTTAGATATATCTATGGAAAAGATACATGTGTCCATCCTTTCTCATATGTATCACCAATTAACTTAATTCTCTATGTACAAATGAAAAAATAGCATAGAAAGAGAAGTTCATTTCATTTTGAGTGCATTCCATCAATGAGATGAAATATAATAGATAATCAAATAGATAAATTATCCTCTAGGATTCATGCATCCACCAACAATTATCTTCGAACACACAAATTCAATTTTCATTTTTCATGGTTGGCATACACTAATGTTAGTATTAAATTTAAATTGTTTTGAAACCACAATAACTATGATCAGTTCAAACATGTATATGCTCAAATCCATAATCAAATTTAATAAATAAACTTCATATTAAAAAATAGACCACATTCATGTATATTATTTGAACATAGAGAAGAAAACTAAACAATAAAATAACATATTCTTCTATAAAAATTTATTCAATATATAATTTTTTCATCATGTCTTTTACCTATATCTAAGAAGAAGAGGTATGAAGAATCCCAATCTTCTTGAAGTGACTTATTGATATCATTTTCAAACAATTAAAATAAATATTCAATATGTTCCTAATAATTAAGCTAATGTCCTAGGCCATCTTTAGTCAATGCACTTAACCTTGTTAATTAGTTGTATAATGGAAAATGGGAGAAGTAAAATAGAAGCTACTATAACCTAGATCCCACATACATTGGAATATAAAACCCTCACAAAGAAAATCATATTAGCACAACTAAAGGGAGGATGGGTGCCAATGCAAGAACTATGCCTAACGGGGTTTGTATATTCCTTAATAGGGGTTTGATAAAGTAAATGATACTAAATATGATCTATGCAAGTAAGTTCAAAAAGTGCACCTAGAAATAAGATAGAAGAAATGGTACTTTGAAGCTAGATTTGACTGTTGTTGGAATGTCAAAATTTGTTGTAACTTCGGATTTAGCAACCTAAGACCTATAAGTTCCTATTGTACAAATTTTAGCTAAAAAGTCCAAGGACAAGTCAAGATTCCATAGACAAGTTGACAAGTCAACTTGCTCCTAACAACTCTGAATTTGATGAAATTTCCTAAGGACCTATGATTGTTCATGTACCTTTCGCTTTTAGATATGCAACTTTGCCAATTGTTCCTACACACAAGAAAGAAGGGGAAGAAGGTTGAAGGGAGGGGTTGCCTCAGTTAAACCCCTATATAGGAATCAACATCAAGAAATGAAATAAATGAAATAGAAAGTGTGTTGTCATGTAGCATAAGCTAGATCTAAATAATGAAGTATATCGTACCTTGTAGATGCAATTACCTCTTGAGATGTGATCAAGTATGTTAATGCAATAGCTTTGACTCAACACAAAAACCAAAAGGAAATTATGTAAGGGAAAACCTCATGTAGAAGATGTTGTAATTTTCCACAATGTTTGATTGGGGAATAGAAAGAGGATGAAAGATTGATGAATGAAAGTGGATCTCCTTGCACTAGTACAAAACAACAATATATGACTAAATAAACTACTAAAAATTGTAGATAAATGACTAATTTTGGTCACGTGACCATTAGTAGTTTATTGTTGGTCATTTATCTCAGGACCAAATTTATGACTAAACTATTTTAGTCATTGATTTGGTCATTTATTTGGTCATTTACTTGGTCATTTTTTTGGTCATTTATTTGGTCATATATTTAGTGCTTAATTTAGTCATATATTTAGTTATTAATTTAGTCAATATATTTAGTCATATTAGGGCACAATGGAATCAAACCATCATCCTCCTACGTGTAAAGTAGGTGCTCTTTCATTGAGCTAGTACCCTTTAAAGAATAATCATACCATGTATACTAGTACTTTTCATTAAACATGATTTCAAGTTTTTCCATCTATAGTTCAAGGGTTTTTTTGTTCATTACAACTTCAAATGGAGGTGACTTCTTTCATGCATTTAGTAGAAAATTCACATGATAGTGAAATGAAAAGGAGGTCTATTCACTATTTTCTATGCTCCATTCACTACTCGAAAGATTTAATATTTTCTATCATATAATGCAACCACTAATACTTGATAGAAAGGAGTAAAATCACTAAGGTTAATGACAGTGATGTATCAGAGACCCATAGTAGTGATCTATGCAATGAAGATAAAAAAGAAATGATTTTTAAGTTGGTACTTTATAGTGGAAAGAACACTTGACTACTAATATTAACTATCATAGCAGTAGGTCATAAAGTTTATAACAGTCACCAAGAGCACCAATATCAAAGCAAAGGCAACATGTGACCATGCACCAATAAAAAGTAGTGATGTTAATGGAAAAATAAAGAACATGAAGGACACAGAATAATAGACATCATAATGCATCAAAGATACATGGGAAGAATGTAGTCAAGTACAAAGCAATGAGATAAGTAGCAATGTACAAGAGAATGAGAGGATATTTATCACAATGTATGGAGATGGTCCTAGTGATACTATCTACCATCAAAGAAAAAAATGATTCCATATTGAAGATGATCCAAGAGGGTCATGTTATAATGAGGACAGATGGAGCATGAAGATAGTGATGTAGTCTAGGGATAAATATTTCATGTGGAGAAAAGATTATTGTTCCAAGAAAAGATATTATAAGGACAAAACTATATCACTGTCCTTATAGAAGTACAATGATTGGTCCTAGGATTATACTCAGAATTAAAACATAAGGTAATTGTGCTTCATGGATCAAACTACTCAATGGTTCCTTTCTATTCATAGATGGATCATGCAATTCTCTTCAAGCCATTTTCATCCTTTAGAGACATATGTATTGTATTATCATTTTTCTCATTGTTTCAAAGTTACTTTCACTTTTTTAAAGTGCACCTTCCATCATGGATAGATAATTCATCAGTAATGAAGTAGAGAGAAAAGGTAAATGAGTATCAAAAAAATGACAAGAACCTCTTCTAGGGATCATATCCATCATGGTTCCAAGATCTCTTGGTTATCCTTCAATTGTATTCATTGTTCATGGACTTTTTGGTTATCCTAAAATCATTGCAGTCCATGAGACCACATTTATTTGAGGCATTTCATCAAACAGTTTAGGTGCCTTGTCAAATTTATATACATAAACTCGATGAAGCTACAACTCTACATCATTTATGCTATTAGGTGTACAACAATAATAGGAAAGTTATGATGATTTAATTGTAGAACTAATGGTCCATGTAAAGAATAGAGAGTACATATTTGATGTTATGAATAGAGGATCAAAGCAAGAACAACAATCATGAAATTGATAAGACATGGACATAAATGATACAGAGACAAAGAACACAACAAAGGAAATCATTATCATTGAAGCACAATGACACGCTAGTAAAATAGAGATTTCCAATAAGTGCATATAATGGATATTAGAATGACAGTCAATAGAGATGAGACTATAGCTCAGTCGGTAGACTGCCTGAACTAGAATTTGGTAGGTCCTAAGTTCTTATTAGAAGCTCATATGTAACTGAATTTGGTTGTGTGAAGCTTACAAACTTGAAGGTTTAAGTTAAAATCCCAAATTGAAAAATGTTTGACATATCAGTTTGCAAGGACTCAAACCAGCATTTGGGAGATCTTAGGTTCCAAGTCCTCAACAATCCACCTTGCCTGGGTATCAAACACAACTAGGTGGAACCTCACAGATAAATTTAATTTGGTTGTGTGAAGCTTACAAATTTGAAATTAAATTGATGCCGACAAATGACTAATGTACATCAATAGCACTCAAAAGTGACATTCAATTACAGTAGAAGTTGTACTCTTTAAAATTTGAGTGAAAAAAAAGTAAAATTTGAGTGAAAAGAAAGATGAATATTTAGACTTACTATTTTTGGGAGCTTCAGAATTCAAAGATTTTTTATTCCTTACACCACAATCTTGTAATTTACTTTTCAACTTTAGCTGCTTCAAAACCTGTTTCTTCGTAGTCAGGGAAGAGAACTCCAAGCCTAGAAAAGAAATTGGATCTAATTCAAGTACTTCATCCAAAACATTAGCTATGCAATGTATTTAATTAAAAAAATGACATATTATACATACTTAACAAATCAAATGGTCTATAATACATGAAGTTAATAGAAATATCAAAGCTTCTCTGATATGTCAGTCAGGTAGGAAAAAAGGACCCATATTATGAATACCAGCTTTTCCAAGAATTTTTAAAGAGCATTTAGCAGTTGAACCTAAAAGCGCTTTATCACTACTAGCACCTAATATTATTTTTTGAACTTCTGAATCCCAAACAACTCAACTGTGAATCAGCACACAAGATTTGGGCTCATTTTATTTCTTTGAAATTCATAGCCTTTGTGGTGACTTTGTGAATGCTACCCACTATTTGAGTAGATCATTTAATGCTCCAAAAAAGATAATTTGAAAACCATTGATCATTTCTATTGAACAAAAATATTTTCCAAGGCAACCAGTGAAAGCCTCTCCTGCACAGACTTTTTCTTATAAATGAAAATGAATAATTTATTTGCGGGGTCGTCAAACTCTATAAACAACAAACATAATAATCAACTAGTTGATAATATGTTTGAACTAAAAAAATAAGCACAACTAACCAAACACAAACTTACTTCCATCAAACAGCTTTCTTAGGTAAGTTGGAATATTACGTCTTAATATAGTAAATAATTGGGTAGTACCAAGAGTATTTGACCATGCTCAGATTATTTCTAAAGGACTCAAATTGTTAACAATATTCAGCTACCAGAGTTGAACTAGTACACTTGTTCCAAATAATTAGGTAGCATGATAACTTCAAATGATTCTACTTGTTTAATTACATTCTTGTAAAGAAAATGTTTGTTGCCTTATTCTAGCAAAGATTTCTAAAGTAGTCATAGTGGAAGCAACTTCTTTTTGTTTCTCTGATACTTTTTTCTTTTCTTCTTGTTCTAACCAGTCAAAGCTGGCTCCTAAAGCTGCAATCTTGTTATACTTAGTATGGAGTCTTTGATCAATCATTTGGAGTGATCTAATGAATGAAGATTGTTAAAAAATTGCTAAAAGATTATTTTTATTTCAGAACAATCTTTTCTTATTGACTTTATCTAATTGCTATTCTTGAAAGAAAACTGCAAACTTTTATCACACTTTACTTAATCTGTCAACAACATTCCTTAACTCAAAACATCATTAGATTCTTTACACAAGTCAAGGAAATTTTCTTGCAATTTTATGTGCAAAGGTCTGACAAAGTTAGCCTTTTGCAAGATATTAATGTGAAGGAAAGGTTCATGAAGGCAATTCAAAAGATGTACAATGTGTGTATGCAACCATCATTACTACAGAGCTGACTAAATTTTGCAATTACAAGATAGCCAAAAGAAGTAAAGATGGATAGGGGAATACTACACAAGAGGACTCAACACTATGGTGGACTATACACAGGTACCATTCATTAATAACCACACTGGACATTTGCATCTTGTCTTGAGTTTCAATTTTTGTTGCTACTAAAATATTCTACCTACAACATCATTCATTTTATTAAAAGGAACATACTTACACCTAGAAGAATGAAGAATATTGCAGCTATATATGGTGTCGTGTTTCTGATTGACCACAACACACAAACAAGGAGAGTTCAACAGCATAATGGTTACAAAGCAAGAGGAGTCAACACAAGTCAATGATATGTCAGTACACACATGTTAAGTCAATGATAAGGCACATACAGGTTTGGTCGATAATGATTAGAAGTCCATTGAGCGCAATGAGTCAAGCAATTCCAATGACGAGAAGTTTGCCACAACAATTGTATTTTCAATTTTGAAATATAATCAGACTATCGACATTTTGAGCATGACAATATTGATAGTCATCATATTGACATTTTGAAAATGATAATATATTGATAATTTCTATAACTATTTTTCAAGTATTATATCAGATGCATACCATTATCCCCAAATTTAGGTCGTTAATCCCATATATGGAGCAAACATTCCCATCTATAGAGCTAACAGAAATCAGGAAAAGTTTTCAGTAATTCATCATCCAAAGAAATCTTAATCTGAAAAAAAAACCCAACAATTGTACTTTACCCAAACAGTAGAAAATGTATTTAGGGAATCTAAAGATGAAACAATAGAGAGTTTGAAATATCAAGTGGACACAATTCTATTTAGTTTTAAGTGGCAACATGAAAAGAATAGCATTGATGGAAAATATGAATACGAATAGTATAACTACAGGAAAAACAAGAGAAAACAGCCCATGTGCAGAGAATTATGACACAATTGAACAAGGTCAAAGTCACCGAGTTTTTATTCCAAGGTAGAAAATGAGTTTTTCCAACCTGCATGTATAATGTCTCTGTAATTAACTATTGATAATCAAGA
This sequence comes from Chamaecyparis obtusa, assembly GCA_027943335.1. Taxonomy (NCBI): domain Eukaryota; kingdom Viridiplantae; phylum Streptophyta; class Pinopsida; order Cupressales; family Cupressaceae; genus Chamaecyparis; species Chamaecyparis obtusa. Next base: position 1,678,184 of record BSBK01002599.1, on the reverse strand, counting down.
ACATAACTCATACAGTGGCCCTCTACAACATGATATGTCTGCGCCAACCAAACCAGATACACAAACAAAATCACAAAAATGAGCTTTTTAACAATATCTCATTAAAGAAGTTTACATAATAGTTTTGTAAATGAAGGTAACAAAATACGGAAGGTTTCAAATGTATCAAGTCTTTCCAGTAGTATTGGAGTATCATTTGGTACTCAAAATAGCGAGAAACTTTCATGGTAGAAATTTCAAATATTGTTAAATGGAATAAAATCAAATAGTGTTAAATGGAATATGGGTAGATCTTATAGTAATTAGAAAAGTTGATGCAAATGCATCGAGAAAGCAAATAATACTCTACACATCTCTCCTACAAAGCTGGGATAGACAAGACATGTTGAATTGCAGATGGAAAAAATGCCCACAATCAAAAAATCAAAAGAGTTGCCTCATGCAATCAAATTTTATCTTATCAAAAGAAACATTTGGTTGATCTGAACAAAACTAGAACGGTTTCTATGAAGGCATTGAGAAAGTGAAAATGATACATGCATAATATAAAATCGGTGGACAAAGATCTAGAAAATTTGAGGGAAAGTATCCCGAGCCAGACTAGATATTTTATATGGGACAAATAGGAACATAATTGCAGACATTTTTCACAAGATAAATGACAAAAACAATAAATGTTTAACAGGAGTAGTAAATAAACAGGGGCTTGCTACCATTTTGGGCATGTCTAGATCATCTTTACTCACAAATGCATTAAAGCCAATGGCAGCATATACAATTAAACATGTCGAAAGATTGTTATTGTCACATTTTTTTCCGAGCTCACTCTAACATAATGACAACATTTAGTGCATTGTAGGTGATTTCAATATATTTTATATGAGCTTGAACTAATTTGGCATGTTTTTTGGTAGCATTTGAAAAGAATGTAACAATGTCCTTGCTCATATTTTTATTTGCAGATTTTTATTTTGTTTTTCCCTTTGGGTCTAGGGTTTTAGTTTGTTTTCTTGTTATTCAGCTAGCTGCTAGAATTTGTATCTTATAATCTTAAATTTTTATTTGTTTTCTGCTAAGGTTTTAAATCTAGTTTTTTGTTTGAGATTTGGCATTGAGAAGCAATAGAGTTGATGGCAAGTGCAAGGAACCTATATAGATTCATAGTTCAAAAACTCAGACTTGGCAATAACCTAGTCAACCCAATTTTTTTTAAAACTCAACACTATTTCAGTAATTTTTTGAACATATAAATTTATAATTTTTTCATTTAGAAACATGCACATTATTGAATTTATAGAGCATATTATTGATTTTGTTCATATATAGATAAAAAATGAGTTAAGTACACATCATAGGCCAAAAACAAGTTCAATACATATCAATTTTCAATGTAAATAAACATTACAGATATATATTTCTTCTACAACTAAAGCTTAGAAAAGTGTGCCAGCATTGTGTGGGGTCCTTAAACTAGATAGCTGCATCATCTTCAATAGGAGTATCAAATAAAGGATCATGTTGTGAATGTGATGAAGCCACCGATGATGGTTTGCCAACCTTGCCTTTTGCCTCCTCAAATGCTTCCATGTCTGCTTTCCATTCTGTTGTCTCTCTCCCCAATCAGCAATGGTATATGGATTGATGTTATTGAGGTCAAATGCATGATGTCTCTCACCACTATACTTTTCTTTTACAAGCAATTTAAGGTTGTATTGCACAAAAAAAATGTCATTCAAGTGTTTTTGAGTCAACCTGTTTTGTTTCTTTGAGTGAATATCCTAAAAATCACAACCCTCTATTTTTTTACCAGTAACTAAAGGTTGAATTGCCCAAAGAAAATGTCATTCAAGTGTTTTGAGTCAACTTCTTGTGCTTCTTTGAATAAATGGCCTAAAAAAATCCAACTGTACTCATAATTAGAAGTGCTATTGGGCTGGCACAAAATGTAGATGGCAAGCTTTTGAAGACGAATGGTGTTGCACCCAAATCACCTTCCCATAAATGTTTAGGGACAACATTTATAACTTTGTACAGATTTTACTAAACTTCAAATTAAGTGTTAAAGTAAATAAGGAATGAGAATTGACACGCATGTTTTTTTTCCACCTAGCTCCAGAGTAGCTCTTCTTTGAATTCGTAGAGGTAAAGAAAATGTCACTCATGTCTCTTATAATTTTAGTTCATGTATGACGTCTTTAAAGTTCTCATGATGACCATTCTCTTCATATATATGTTGAGGCCATCCATAGCCTTCTCATTTGCTTTTGATCAATAATGTGCCAGATGGGTTCATGTTTGTTTTTGTTTGACTTGTACAAATATTGGATGGCGTCCTTGACCTTGTCCATGGCCTCATATCGGAAAGCCATAGGGATTTTGTCTCTAAATGTTTTGCATTTGGCAAAGGAGAAATTGGTGTGTGCATATTTTTATGCTCTAAAAAGTCTATGTTACTATGGAAATGTTTGGTTTTCAAGCAATTGACCACCTCACACATTTGGTCAAGTAGGCAAAGGAAGACAGAATGTGGGGGAATCTGTGGAACACAAACAAATAGAATTCATATGGTTTATTGAATATTCATGTTTAAAGGCAATGATAATTTCAAAGTAGCTTTTCAAGATTTTTCAAGGATGGATCCCTGTATTTGACTTAAGAGGTTTCCTTCATCTATTGCAAAGAAAAACATTTGTTCTATAATAATTTTATTTATGTCAGCTAAACCATTTCTGACAATTATTGCATTATTGAAACATGATGTGAAAATTCATGGTGGGCATGGCCATGGAAATAAACATCTAAGGGATTTCATTGAAGTCTTGGATGTTTGAGGGAAATCTCCTGCACTGTTGACAGAATCCTTCATGAAGCAGGGCCAGCGCCAGGAAAGTGCAAGTTCAGTCCTAGATAGACCAAGTAACGAATATGTAGTTAAGCACCACCATGAATCATGAGCCCTTGATCAATTCAAGTTTTTGAGTGGCATCAATAATTTGGTAAGTGAAGGACATTATAACAATTGCTTGATTTTTTAGTAAGAGATCATTTCCATGCAAAAGGAAATAAAGGATCTTAGATTTTCTTGTAAGAGAGCAAGGTTTCTTTATTGAATTCCATTCCCTTATCATGGCATTACTTGACTTACAGAGAGGGTATAGCCAATCACGTCCATAGATTCTTGCTTTAGTTTGTTAAGAGTCCTAGGCCTATCTTTCATTGTCTAGAATAGGTGCCATGTCATTCATTAATTGTACATTTGTTGTGATAGTATGCAATGTTAATTTAATTTGTCATTGGTATATATTTGAAGCAGACAAATAATTTGTAGCAGAGTTTCTTTCCTTGGAGTATTGCATTTTTTTGAGGGCAGGAGTGCCATGGTGTTGAAAATTCATCATCTCTGTGTCTTGGAACTAAAATGAATTTTCTAAATAAAATGAGACCAGTTGTTTATGAACTTTTGTTTCTGCATGGATATTGAATAAAGTAGACACTATATATTCTTATGTCTTTTCAAATTCTGAAACCTTGTAGATAATCCTTCAAATCTTATGTGAGTGCTCAAAACTAAGAGCTCCCACTCAAGAATTAATAGAACTTCCCTGTTATATATTTTGTTTCTTCCTGAACATATGCTTCAGGACAAGTTGTTTCAAGATGTCTTTTATTGTAAGGTACTTGTTAATCTTTTTTTTTCTAAAAAATTTACTGCCTACCATCTCTGTCAAGGCACAAATGAATTCTAAGAGATTACAAAGCTATAGTAGCAATTTTCCCTGTTACACCTTAGTAGCAAGTGGCTTTACATTGTAAGGGACTCATGTATCGATTCTAAACATAACACATTAGGCTTGACAATTCAACAGATCTGTGTTGTCAATATTAAATTACACTACACAAATCCTCCATATAGCTATAAAATATCAAATTTGGGCCATTCGAATACATGATTCATATTTTCTTGTAGATTTTTGGTCTTTAGTTAAGTATTATTTTATCAAATATGCTCAGAATTTGTTGTTTTGTTTTGTTTTGGTGCATGGTATTTTGCAGAACTAGGTCCTATTGTGCAACTAGGATGTGGAACAATTTCAGGTGCTCTTGGAGCAACTTGTGTTTATCCTTTGCAGCTTATAAGGACACGGTAAATCTTAATCAGAGCTATCAAGTGCATGCACAATGTATAAATGTATTCTATTTTTATTGAAAATTGATGTTATTAATGTTAGTGCTTCAATCGTTAGCTAATATTTTAGTGGCTTGTAGGTTACAAGATCAACCATTGAATTCACCTTCAAGGTATGAAGGAATGTCTAATGTGTTTTGGAAAACCTTGTGGCATGAAGGACTAATTGCATTCTATAAGGGATTTGGGCCCAATTTATTGAAGGTGGTTCCAGCAGCTAGTATCACTTATCTTGTGTATGAGAAAATGAAAAAGGTGCTTGATCCGGATTGAGAAAGATATTTGAATCATAACCTCATTTAGGATATTTGAATCATAACCTCAAGAGGACAGTATATGGTGACAGTGAATCATTGAATGCAATTAGAGATTGAATGTGATCAGCATCTGGTATTTGATCAGAGTTGAATGGATGTTACTTTGTAGAGGGATGGTGGATCTTGGTGAAGGATGAGACCATTACTAGGTCCTAAATTGAGAAGGGAGTTTGAGTAGGGTCCATCTCCCCTCTGTTAACATCATTTACACATTAGGAAGTCTCAACTTTACATAGGACTTTAGCAGACTTAGGGGTGGTTCTATTATTATACACAATGTCAGATGGAACTTTTTGCAAAGGTTTCATGGGTTTTTGACATGTAGCTACAAATTAGTACATCACTATTCAAAATGGAATCAAAAGGCTTGTGGATCTAATGAAGAAACCAAACAAGGATGGAGTGGACAAACCTTTCATAATATACAGAACTCTGCAATGAAGATCATTGTCTGATTGTATTGAGACAGTGACTATTATAGTGATAACCAATATGTTTTCAGATCCATTGGAACAGGGAAGTAATTAGTTAAAGAGATTATTTTATTGGTCATTTAAAAGGTGTGGAGAACCTTCCTCAACCATTTGAAAGAGGTTCTAAATTATTTCAAGTATTTGATCATAGATAGTATAAAACTATCATGACTGTGATAGTGGCAATTAGGATAGTTTTTCTATTCAAGTGTAAATTGATCCCATTCATGTTCATTGTGAGTGTCAAGAAGGTTTCCTCTTGATTGGAGAAAGTCTTCTCCATTAATGGGGCCTCAAATAATTTATTTTGTCTGTATCTTTGTCAAAGGGAATGCTAATCAGATAGTAAGATATGAATATGGTAGATATGAATTCTATGTGATTATGTTAGCTATAGTCAAATGTTTTAAGCATAGAGTACTCAAAAGAGTAAGTATTTGATAATCTATGACTTTCAAACTACGAATTAGTGGGTTGTTTACAGGAAAATTGTAGCATAAACCTGATAAAAAGATAATCTATGACTTTCAAATTGCACCTTATGTATGTGCATGCAACAATCACTCCTTGAAATTTAAAATTTAATCAAGGCCTGGGAAATGCTACCCCTATGACAATCAATAAATTACTGAACTTTTACATGAATTGTTCAATTATATGCATAAATAGTTCATTTATCTTAATAAATGTTATGATAAAATCGTGCTTCCAATATGTCCTTACAACATTATTTTTTTTATTATATTTAAAATTAGTTGACTGCTAATCTCCCAGATACATTGCTCATAAGCTGACAAAAAAGTAGTTCTATGCCATAATGAATGGTGCATCATTTGATTTACCTTGCATGTTAATAGGTCAATCAACATGTTCATAAGACAGCTATATCGGATCCATTCACTTGCCCAGCTTGTCATAGGTGCACATGTAACAAAGAGAGACTCTGAGATTATTAAAATAAATAAATTAATAATAGATCTTGTATACAACAACTTATTTATAGATAAAAACAAATAAATTAATAATAGATCTTGTATACAATATCTCACCTTCACCAAAAATTTACAACATATTGAATAATCTTCTCCTACTCATCAATCTTTGTGGCCAGAAGTTTGTCTAATTGAGGAAGAATTCCAGTGTGATCCTAGCCCATAGAATTTGTGAGGTTTAGATATACATTTTTAAGCATTATTACAAGCTATTGCAATCACCTCCATTTTGATCTGAACCATTTAAATAGAAATAAGTCAGGTTTATGTACATCTCTCATGTGTAAATAGTTAAACCATTTGACAAAGTTTGTCTTTTGTTATTAAGTTATTAACCCTGTCCTAAATTATATTAATGTGAATTACATGTTCAGTTGATGCTAAATTCAACACCTTTAATTTATCAAATTGTGTTTGAAAAAGAAGGCTTGATATTCCTTGTAGAATTTGTTACCTCCTAGATGTTTCTTCCAATTCCATATCAGGCAATAGTTTAGATGACAACATTACTGGCAACTCTAGAACATGGCATGAACATATTAGAGATTTGATACCATTCCAGTGCATAGAAGACAAAATGAAAATTTGTCAATTGATGGAGTATTTGTTGTGAATAGAAAAGAAACACAAATTTTCCACTATCCAACAACATGTGATAGTCATGTTATGATAATAGTAGTATAAATCTTGTTGAAGTAAAGAGCATGTCAAGAGTGAACGAGCCAATTAAAAATCAACCACAAAAATAGATGGGTTCAATGAAGTTGTTAAAAAGGACACCCAGACTATTTTAGCAGATCCAATGTAAATGATAAGGCCTTTCATAGTCAAAACACTAGCAATGGTGATCTCCCTTTTTCATTGATAAAATGGTGACAAAGAGAAGAAGAGGTGGGCCCAAAGAAGTGATCATGGTATGAGTGTTCAAAACAGTATAAAAAAGAATGTTTCATGACAAGTGCCAAATGGTCAAGACAATGAATACACTTCATAAAGAAATGGTTTTGACAGAATGATGGAAGGATATAAATTAATGTCATGAAAGACCAAGGGAAAAGAGATCGAGAACTTGATCCATGAGAATTGAGAAAGGCATACCTTGAGGAAATGACCAACCAGTGAGAAGACTTGTAGACCAGCAACTAAGAGGTCTCATCACTTCTCAGGGGGCTTGTAATAAGATATTCTAAATAGCAGTATTGACTGTCCTGCAAGTTTGTTTCAAGGTCAAATGAGCATTAAACAAACACATTTTTGTTTTGCAACATTGGATGAAGTGTTCACAATATCTAAAGACTAGCTTGTTATTTTAAAAAAAATTAAGATCAAAGGCAAAAAATCACCCAATGAAACCCTCATAGCACCTGAGATGAAGTCATTAAAATATATAGAGGAATATCAAACGTTTTCAATATTTTCTAAGAAAATTGAACATGGAATGCACAAAATTTCAAGAGCCATGAGAACTAATAACTTTGAGACTATCTGACACTACTTCTCTACACAAGAAATAGAAGCACCAAGGGCATACTCACAAAAGCTTTCCAATAACAGTGAACATCGATGGAAATACCATTATGGAAAGTATCATTTTTTATTTAATAGACTCACAATGCCCAAACTTGGAATATTAAAAGAAATGCAAGAAAGACTTTTCCATTGTTTCCTAACATGAGAGAATAGGAGCTTACTAGATCTACCTCTAGAAGTCATGGTCTACAGATAAGAAACCCTCAGAAAACCACACAATAACTGGAAACCCTGGTTACCACGATAGCACGCAGCAGGGGAAAAAACATGAAATGCGAAGAATGAATGGCATTGGATGCTTACCGCCAAAAATAAAAGGCTTTTTGCCTCATCTTATATTTCATTTTTTATCTCACAAATACCCAGTGGGTATTATTTATTTTTATTAGTATTTTTTAATGTTAATTTTAATATGTAAAATGTATTTATTAAGTGATTTGGTATTTTATCATTCACTTAATAAATGTTATTTGATACAAAATAATTGTATTAATCTTCATTGATCAAGTCCAAAGAGATTTGTAACTATGGGCTTTGGATCTTGTGTTTTTTATTTAAATTAATTTGAATGTAAAATATGGGCTAAAAGTGAGGTTTTTAAAAAGTCCCTTTAGTTTATATTATTGATAATGCAAATAATTTAGCAATGTAATTATGAGTCGATTAGGAGTAATTGGGAATCAAAGATGATTGTAAATATCATGGAGAATAAATGAGAGAGTTCCTATGAGTTATTGAGTAGTTTATATTAGTTAAGGAGCCCTTTTGGGTTTGACCTTAGTCTAGGAGGATTTTTGAATAGTTAACTTTTTCTTTTTTTAGTTCCATCCCCTTTTTAATGGATTTGATCTCATACTTAGACTGAGCCTCTCATTTGTTATTTCTCACTATTTCCTTGCACATTTTTTTTCGTTAGCATTTCCATTATGACAAAGATAATAATGTGTTGACATGAGGATAGGTCTAAATAAAAATGAAAAAATTTAACACATAAAGAAAAGAAGACTTTGGGGGGTTTGTATAACATTTGTTTTCATTTAAGTATAATTTTAGTTGTTAATTGAAGTACCTTGCAGAGCTTTAAATGCTTCCCCTCTTGATAGCTACCACAGTATAGTAACCAATCTACTACCACAAATAACACTTTAAAAAACCTTGATAATGTTTGAATTATATGCACATGATCTATATAAATTCTAATTGTAAAACACTTAAATGAATTTTAAATATAGTTACCATTTAGAGATATTGGCAAATAGTGGCTGGAATAATGTTCGCACAATAAGTATATTGGCGAATACACATTATTGGTGAAATGCAACTTCTAAGAATATAAGTATATAATATTATCAAATGTTAATGTGTAAAGGAGTATTAATCATTCATTTAGTCATTTTTATTAGGGTAACTAATTATTTAGTCATTTTAGTTGTGATTTTACTCGATGACCTAATTGGTCATTTATTTAGTCATTTATATTTGTAGAACATGATCAATTTTAGTCACATGACTAAAAAAATGGTAGAACATGATCATTTTTAGTCACGTGACTAAAAATTTAGTCACCTGGTCATTTATTTCCTAAATTCTACTAGTGTTGATATCAAACTCTTTTTCTTGATCTCTAATAGGGAAGAGAATCTATATCTATAGATTAAAAAACCTTGATTGAATGATTGTAATGAAGACGTGAATTCTTGAAAGGCTCTTGATGGCTTCCTTCCACTTGGATGCTTTATTGCTTGAATTCTTGACAATGGATGCCCTCACAATGATGAAATATTTCTTACACTTGCACAATGAATGAATAATGGATGCATAATAATGGAATGCTCATGGATGGATGAGAATGAGAGGATACGATGTCCTTTTATACACATTTTGGGGTCCAAATAAAATCTAGGGCCAACCTCAAAAGAAAACCCTACCATTGGGATCCAAGACAAATTTAAACCCAAAAACCCACGTACAGGTCAACTTGTCCAAGGCAAATCAAGCTCAAATTTCATCGAGATGTCAAGAATGGTGAAAAAGAAAGTGTTAGAATAACTGAGAGGGGGGATGATTTAGTTAGACCAGTTATCCTATAGTCCCAAATGCAAATATGTAATACTTTAAACAATTTCAACAAATTATGTAGCTCGGTAACAAAAACTATTATACTATTTGTGCATTTACTGATTACCAGTCTATTAGCTTACTACAATTGTCGACCAAATCAAATATGTAGCATGTAAAGTATGACAATGAAGCAATCATCATAGAAAAACATAACACAATGATTTAATGTAGAAACCATGTTAAGAGAAAAACCACCTAGGACCGGTAACCCAAAATAATTTTCACTCTTCTAAAGTGAGCTCGATGAAGAGCCAACCCTATTAAAGGTTACAAACACACTGTTAGGTGCGACCTTGTTAGAGGATTTAAGACTAACAGTTATCGTTCAACCAGCATTCACTGTGGGTTTGATAGGATAACAATGTACATTCATTGAATGACATAGGGGCATAACATAAGACGATTAAGTCCACTCCGTTAAGAGATTTTTTGTATCAATGGTTAAAATAAAATAGTAGTTGATATGATTACAATACAACTCAATTGCATATGTTTAGATCTATTCTAAGCCCATACAAATCCTCTAATCAACATATCAATTCACTTCTTCAACATTCATTGACTTACTGTCCTTCGATAATAGCTCTCTAACACTCGGTACTATTCTACAGTTCGGTTCTCCTTCAACCAGTTTGATTAGGCATACATGAAACTGTGTTCACATGAAATCTCTGCAATCTTCTTTCTTTCGGCATTGTTTCAATAATGAAACTCATATCTCTTATGTAGACAAGTAAACCATTTTATTATCATCCATCAGATTTTGTTGCTTATTCTCATTCATTAATTTTGCCGCTTAAACCTTCCTCGGCGATTGAGTCAATAAATCATTTCAATTCCATCCTTTAGATGTCCTCTGAATTTTTTCATCCATGGATCTCATAACAAACTTTATACTTAATCTCGAAATCATAACAATTTCCAGCTCATCAATTTATGTCGGCTAAACTTAAGCATTTAATACTTTCATCCATACTCGGTTAACAAAGAAATGCGTTGGTGAACACAAGCTCAGTTAATACTATCACTCGGTATACACTACACTGGCTCGGTGTATACTGAAGTGCTTCATTTACTGACCACTTTGCTTTGTACATTTTGCTTCCTTCTTCATCAAAGATTAATGCAACATAATCAAGTCAACAATATGAAGTCATAGACTCATCAATAATTTACCCAAAGTATTCCTTATCATCATCTATCATATCCATCTTCCTCTATGTAGATATCTCAATTCTTCATCTTTTCTCTCCACTTTACAGATGTTTAGATGTTTGCAACCAACATGATAAGTACTGTCAAAACTTGTTGATGTCAATGACAACATAATGACTGATTCAATTATCTTACATATCAATTCAATACTCGATGATCTCTATTCACTGATCTTCAAGTCATTTAGGTATTCAATCAGTTGTAGTTCATCAATCTCTCCCTTTGACATTGATGGCAACACAAGAAATATGAAATATGTCATGCACATACCAAACATGTATTCTACAACTATGTAAGTAAATGTTGTAGCTCGGTAAGCTCTCCCTAGCTTGATATTTAATATGTTTTATCACTATTTTACATAACAACATTACAAGTGCAGACTACCTTCTGTGGATTTGATCTTTTCAGTTCTCAGATTCCTTATGTTCTTCTGTAATGAATCTTGAAAAACTCTCCCTGACTTTCTCAGATTATCTCTCCCTTAGATAAATATCTCATTGATCTTTTTGTTCATCATATTGTTTATCTCTCCTTTTGACAACAATGCCAAAGAAAAACATAAAACATATAGCTCTATAATAGCCAAGTAACTCTCTATTGTTCAGTGCATACAATGTATCTCAGTATACTAATATGCCAATTGTTCCTCAAATCTTTCACAACCTTAGACATTATCCAAAGTGTGAGCTATGTTGCATCAACATGAATGATCTTATGATAAGATTAGGCTGATGCAACCTCTAGATCACATTACTGACCGGTAGACAGGAGACAGACCTGAAGTCTAGTCCTCAAGTATTCAAAAGTGTCCTTTGGTAGAGGCTTGGTAAAAATATCAGCAAGTTTCTCTTTTGATGTAACATATTCTAGTTTGACTTGCTCTTCCTGTACTTGTTCTCCAAATATTATATCATCCACAAATATTTCAGCAACCAAAATAGTATCATCAGATCCTCCTTTCATGTACAAATTGATGTTTTCACTAGTTCTTACAAAACCAATACTTAAAAGATAAGTATGCAGCCTTTCATACCAGGCTCTAGGTGCTTGCTTCAAACCATATAAATCTTTGTGTAATCTACATACCATGTCTTTCTGTTTTGGATCAACAAACCCTTCTGGTTGTTCTATGTAGACCTCCTCTTCTAGTATTCCATTTAGAAAAGTAGACTTAACATCCATTTGATATACCTTTAAGTTCTTATGTGTAGCATATGCAAGTAACATGCGAACTCCTTCTAGTCTAGCAACATATGCAAAAGTTTCACCATAATCAATACCTTCTTCCCATGCGTATCCCTTGCAAACAAGTCTAGCTTTGTTCTTTGTAACCTCTCCATTCTCATTCAGCTTATTTCTAAAAATCCATTTAGTACCGATAACATTCTTATCTTTCAGTCTAGGTACTAAATTTCATGTCTTGTTTTTCTCAATTTGTTCTATCTCTTCATTCATAGAATTTATCCATTCATCATTCTCAAGTGCAACCTTAACATTCTTTGATTCAAACTCACAAACTAAGCATGTATTTTGTCTTAACTTACTTCTAGTCTGCATGATAGCTTGATTATCTCCAATGATTTGGTTCTCAGGATGATGTCTTCTGACAAATCTTGCCAGCACTTGATCTCTCCTTTGTTGTTCATCTTGTTCAGGTTCATTTCCTTGCTTGGTAGCCTCTTCCTGATCCTCAGTTTCCCTTTGCTATTCCTTAGTGTTATTTTCCTGATGCTCGGTCAACTCAGCCTGTGCTTCAGTAGGTAATCTGGATGCTCAATATAAGTGAATCTACCATAGTCTTCTGGCTCCTTAGTGCTTTCTTCATCATTTTTATTAGCAAATTCAACAACTCTGACATTATCACTTTCAATCATCTTATTAGTAACTTTATTCAGACACTTGTAAGCTTTTCTTTTAGTAGAATATCCAAGAAATATTCCCTCATCCCCTTTAGAGTCAAATTTCCTGTTCCTATCATCTTTCAAAATAAACCATTTTCTACCAAAAATTTTGAAGTAACTTACACTCGGTTTGTAACCAAACCATAACTCGTAGGGTGTTTTGTTTGTGTCTTTCTTCAATTTTACTCTGTTCAGAACATATACAGCTGTGCTAACTGCCTCTCTCCAGTATACTTGTGCAACATTCCTTTCTATCATCAGTTCCTCACACAATCAACAATTGATCTGTTTCTCCTTTCAGCAATCCCATTCTGCTGCGGTGTTCTAGGGGCAGAAACCTATCTTTTTATACCATGCTCATTACAATAGTTATTGAATTCATCATAAATAAACTCACCACCTCTGTTAGATCTCAAGCATTTTAGTTCTTTCCTGATTTCTTTCTCTACTTTTGCTGTGTACCATTTAAATGTTTTAAATGCCTCAAATTTTTATTTTAAAAACATGGCAATCATCAATCTAGTGTAATCATCAACAAACAGAATAAAATATTAGCTCCATAGTAGCTCTGAGTTCTCATGGGACCACATAGGTTTGTGTGAACTAACTGCAAGATTCTTTTTGTTGAATAGTCTTTACTCTTAAAACTAGATTTTTTTATTTTCCCTTTTTGGCATTTATGACATATAACATGATCAGGCTTTGTTAGGCTAGGCAAACCTCTAACCTTTTTCTTTCTACATATCTTAATCATGTTATCAAAATTTACATGATATAACTTTTTATGCCATAACCATGCATCTTCAATTTTTACCATCAAACAAGAAGTCTCAGCATTGTCAAGATAAAATAAGTTACCTTTTGATTGTCCTCCTGTTCTGACAAGCTTTCCACTTTCATCAAATATCTTTCCCTTCTTGCTTTCAAAAGCTACTCGGTGACCTAAGTTGTTAAGTTGTGCCACACTTAGAAAATTGTAATTTAGTCCTTTTACCCAATAAGAATTATCACATTTGATTTTATCATTTATCAATAAAGATCATTTTCCTTTAACCATACAAGGTGTATCATTATCCATTCTTACTGATCCTCCATTATAGTGCTCAAGATGATCAAAATTTTCTTCATCACCAGTCATGTGATGTGTACAACCACTATCAATTATCCATGTATCATTTTTACTAACTTTAGAAATGAGTGCTATCTCTACATACCTTTCTTCTTCCTCAAAATCATCCTTCATTTCAACAAATACAACTTCAACATCATCATCTGTGTTGGTATCAATATCATTCTCTTTGGAAAAGTAACATACCTTTTTGCCCTTATCTCTATAAACTTGGTTGTCTCTATTGTAGTGTCGGTAACTTCTTTTGTTTCTCCTTCCATAGCTTCCTTCACCAAATCGATCTTTATTTCTATCTTCTTCTTTCATGTTCGGGCATCTAGCAGCAATATGGCCAACTTCTTTATAGTTAAAACATGCTAAAGGTAATTTACCCTTATATCTACATTTACATTTAGGCAGTCTCTGGGCCATAAGAGCTTCAAGTTCATCAAGCTCATCATCAGTATTACTATCACTGTCATTATGTCTATTGCTAGATTTACCGATCTTCAGAGAAGACATAAAAGCAAACTCAACAGATGGCCGGTACAACACTATTATCAAAATTGTTCAGCTCAAAAGTTGTTAGCTTACCAATTAGACTATCAAGAGTAAGAGTGCTACGAGGAATAGAACTCATTTCATGTATTGCAGATATTCTGATTGCATAAGCAGGCAATAAGGTTCTTAGAATTTTACTTACCACTGTGTCTTCATCAATGACACCACCAGATCCTCTGATAGCATTGACTACCTCCTTTATTCAGTTTGTATATTGTACTATGTTTTCTCCTTCCTTCATTTTCATATCATCAAATATGCCTCTTAGGCTTTCAGCTCTGGCTCTTTTGTGAGGCCTCACCCTAAGCCCGTCATAGTGTTTCCATTTCTACATTTGAGATAGACCTATTTGATACTACATTTTGATACTTTATGGTTTTCTGACACTTTATATTATGTTTTTTTTTCACCTTAGAGGTTAGATGCACATTATGTTATGTTTATTTTGATGATTACTATGATATCATTATGGATCCTACTTGTGAGATTAATTTGGTTTTATGAATGATTATGATGTCATGATGATATTTAATTTTCAATTGAATTATATATGCAATGATTATGTTACAAGCTTAATTTAGTGATGAATTGTATATTTCATGATGAGTTGTATATTGTATGTTATAAATGAATGATTATCCCATGTGAATTATGATTTAATTAAGGATATTGCAGATGAAATTATCTTGATCATGAATATTATGAATTTACATGTATATTTCCTTGGACTACTGATGTTGGATTTTAGTGTGTAGGGAATTAGACCATGGTAAATTCAGAGAACCAAAGCATAGACTTATGTTATTCAGTTAGCCAAGGTTGCGTCTAATAAAAGACAAAACCTCATTGTATCGTGTTTGATTTGTAAACGTGACGAGCATGTGTGTGTAATTAATATGTTAAATTGTAAATGTAATTTGTTTTATGAATGCTCAAGTGGATATGCCACATGGCTTGTGAAGTGTCTTTCTTGTTGTGTCACTTGACACTTGTATGTGTACTTGTGGCCATGACATGTCTACTTGAGGATTGGATTCTCATCAACCTAGGGTAGTACCCCTTTAGGATCCCCATGTGAATCCCTTGGATAGGGAGCTTGAGGTAGTATCTTATCTATGAATTTTGAATTTGATCTTGCCATGAGTTTTTGGGGGGCTTAAAAGGTGCCTAGGGGTGTGTTTAAGTTTTTTTTAGTAAGACCACTTGGTATACCTATGGGTAAGGGTCATTTTCACCATAGGAAAACTCTTAGTTGACCAAATGACCCATCCAAAAGTTGGTTTTTCAAGATGGCCGAAAATCAACTTTTGGGACCATGTTTTGGTAAGAACACCACCCATTAGAAAGGTAGTCCTTATCCCACCTTTTAAGCTTACCTTTGTAAGAGACCAATTTTGGAAACCTTGTAAGGGACTTAGGGAAGACCACCCAATGGGAATGTAACCTTATCCTTAGGAGTTTGTGGGGAGATGTGTGGAGGCCTTTTTAGAGGGGACTCTTCTTTTGGAAGAGTTTGAACACCCACTTTCTAACTTAGAGACTAGATAACTTTGGAGAAACTAAGAGAGGAAAAAGCTTGGAAAAAAGGCTCTCAACTTCAACTCTCACCATTATTGCTTGGACTTAGGTTGGTGGCTCCACTTGAAGGCTCATGGATATTTTCTTTCTTGTATGTTAGAAACTAGTTATTGTGTTTTTTATGTGCTTATTGTTTGAGAATCTTATTATTTTGTGTTAGTAGATGCATATGTAAATCTTGAGCTTGTTGTAGTGCATGTTTTCTTTTGTGTTGTAAATGTGAAGATTTGTGTTCTTGAGATTTCTTTTTTTGTGTTGTTATTATGAGAGTCTCAAGGCCACACTCACCCATGGGGGGAAGAGTAGCCTTGGGGGTGAAGGGTTTATTGAGACAGGCATGGGTGTAGAGTCCCTCCTTAGAAAGGAAAAGGAACAAAAATGGAAGTATGGGCTCCATGTAGCCATTTCTCTTTTTATATTTTGGATTTGTATGGCTTGTAGCCTTGGGGGTCATAAGGAGTTTTGTTGAGTTTGTGATGTTGTGGTAAGAAGTGTGATGAGAAAGTCAAGTGTAGGCTTGTCTCTTATTTTGAAATGAGCTTTCTCCCCTTGGTATTTAGTCCACCTTCACCCCAAGTTTTGGGTCATTATGAGACTCGTTGTTCATAGCCTTGGTTGGGAGTTTTAATGTGCTTATTCTGTCATTGTTGATGTCAGTTTGCATGAATATGTATCCATGTCTATGTGATGGTTCCCCAATATCGGGGATGGCTTCTTAGAAGCCTAGGTTAGGAGGTGAGCTTCCCCATGGTCTATCCATATTTTTATTGCAGGATTTGAAGCCATGAAGCTTGAAGAAGAAAGTTTGAGGATGCATTCAAATTTGATATGGATCACATTAATTATATTATTGTTGTTATTGTAAGGTAATCTTAAGGATCCCTTGAGCTCATTGTTATTATGTAATGGAGTTAACACTCCAAGCCTTGTGGTTGTATCAAAGTGTTGATGTGTCAAAGTCATGAAGTAATATATTGATTTGCTTTTGGGATAGATTCATGTTCTTATGAAAATATTGTATGATGCTCAAAGGTAGATGCTAGTGTATTTCATGTTATAATCAATTAAGGAAAGAGGAAATTGTATTTCTTGTTGTAGGTTTCATCATAAGGTTTAAGAGTGAAATTTTGTTCATTTTGGCATCTCCTAATGTTGTATGATACAAGCATTTTGTTCTTCTTTATGATGCTTGTTGAAATTCAATGTTAAGAAATGGAAACATTGTAGAATTCTTGCTTGGATAATGTATAGTTGAGTTATCAAATTTTGTTGAAGCAATCTATTTAGCAATTTGATTTATTAGTATGTAAAATAGTTATTCATGTTGAACAAGATAAAGGAAAAGGAAGTTTAAAATTTTAGAAGTTTAGTTGTTTCTTTTGATATCAAATTTTATGTTAAAGTCATAGTTTAATCCTATAATTCATAGAGGAAATTCATCTTATCCTTAAGTGCAAACTAAATCAAATACCACTTGACAACTAGCAAAAAAAAATAAAAAAATTAAGAGAAGAAAACAAACACAAAAAAAGAACAGGTGCACAATCAAACAAAAGGGCAAAAGAGACCTACAGGTCTTTGGAAAATATATGAAAAAAATTTCCATACATTTTCTTTGCCACAGTCATTATTTTATTCCCAATAAATTCACCACTTGCTCTAAAAAAAAAAACATAAGCATATAAATAAATTAACCCATTAGGGCCTAGTGGGTGGGACCCATCTAGGTCGCCACCCAAGAAGCCCAAAAAGGACCTCTTAAAGACCTTTTAAAAAATATATATATTATTACATAAAAAAAAAAAAATGGATTAAAAAAAGAAATTTAAAAAAAAATGCTTATGCAAACTTTAAAAAAAAACATGTTGATGTTTTACAAAATTTTATAAAAAAAATTTAAAAGTCTTTTGGGGGGGACCTCGGGCCCCACACCCCCGGGCCTCTATGCATGGCAGGTCGACGGTCCTGCCAAGGCAGGGTACCGCCTACCATGTCGTGCGGGCCCCTGTCTTGTAAGGGTACCGCACTGCAACGGTGGCCCCCACGCGGCAATCCCCTCGGGGACGCAAAAAGAGGAAGAGGTATAGGGGGAAAAACAAAACCCTCCTTAATTAATTTAATTTAATTTTTATTTAATAATTAAATTCAAACTTGTTTGTTAGATGTTAACTAATTAGTTAAATTTAATTTAATTTATTAAGTGTAATTTAATTAATTTAATTAAATTGTGTTTATTTTTATAGATTAATTTGTAGAGGGGGAAATATGATAGTTAGTATATGGTTTACTAAATGTAATTTTTATTTGTTACAATTTGAATTGTTAATATTAATTATATTTAATATTAATTTTATCATTAATTAAATAACTTTGGATTACAAATTTAATATGGATATAATATACCTGGTATTAAATTTAGAAATATAATAACGAATTTAAAATTCTAGACCCTAGTTAAATTGGAATGGTTACTACATTTTGATTCGATTAAAGATGTATAGGAATTAATTAGTAAACTTAGTATTTAAGCGACACCTCTTATCAAGACAATTGCATTAGGTTAATTAAATTGTATTGGCATGATAATGGTAAAAATTTTACTATTTGATTAATTAGTACATAGGTATTAATTTAACTATGTTATCATGTTACAAGTGATTATTTAACTTGGTAGATGTAGGTTACTCTTTCTAGTGGACTAATTCTCTAGACTTAAATAAATCGGATTGGCTAAACCCAGTCATATAACTCGATTCAAGATGAAAAAAAAGAGAGGCTAATACTTCTTGACACAACATCCTTTTAGATAAGGTTTTTATTAACAAAGAAAAGTTATTTTAATGTGGGCAATTATTGAAAAGGAATCGTAATCCTCCTTAGAATATTGTTTAGTCAACCTATACATACCTATATTGTTATCACCCTTCAACATAT
This sequence comes from Chamaecyparis obtusa, assembly GCA_027943335.1. Lineage (NCBI taxonomy): Eukaryota > Viridiplantae > Streptophyta > Pinopsida > Cupressales > Cupressaceae > Chamaecyparis > Chamaecyparis obtusa. Next base: position 1,659,265 of record BSBK01002599.1, on the reverse strand, counting down.
GGTAGGTTATGGAGGATTAACTGTTGTTAGTGGAAGTTTTACCTTTCGTTCTAAATTAGAATTTAACAAGACTTTTTGCACTAATAGGTTCATCACTTGAGATGTGTTCAACAAGCTAACCTTAGTAAACTTAACCTTACTCCTAGAATTTTTTTTTTACACCCTCTAACCCCCTTGCGATGTGGAAACAACTTATAGGCTTATATCAAACAACTAGTTTTTTAAAAAAATGTTACATTTTTGCATGTAAATATTTGGGCATGACATCTTTTCACATTTGCATCACCACCATAAACTTGAGCAAGTTTGTCCCACATTTCCTTTGAAGCAGTGCAATTGTTAACATCTTCAAATTCAACATCAGATAGAGCAGCAACAATCTCTATCATAGTAATATTATGTTCATGTCTATCTTTCAGTTGATCAAGAGTCAAAGGTCCTGTAGATGGTGCTAAGTAGCCATTTTCTAGTAGGGTTATAGCAGAATCACCAATTCTAGATATGTGAAGTTTCATCCGGCATTGCCATATAGTAATGTTGTCCTTGTTCAGCTTCGACACTTCCCTCTTATACATCTTGCAATCTTTCTATTGAAGTCCTTAAAACTCTGTTCCAAGCAATCAACGCTCTGATACCAGTTGTTAGAATAACTGAGAGGGGGGGTGAATTAGTTAGATTAGTTATCCTAGAGTCCCAAATGCAAATATGTAATACTTTATACAATTTCAACAAATTCTGCAGCTTGGTAACAAAAACTATTATACTGTTTGTACATTTACCGATTACCAATCTATTAGCTTACTGTGATTACCAACCAAATCAAATATGCAGTGTGTAAAGTATGACATTGAAGCAATCATCACAGAAACACATAACACAATGATTTAACATGGAAACCTTGTTAAGGGAAAAACCACCTGGGACCAGTAACCCAAAATAATTTTCACTCTGGTGCTTTCTTAGCTCTTATGCATATATACATTTTCATTTTATAAGATAATTTTTCATATTGCAAATTTTACACTATTTTAATGTTTGTATTACTCAATACCAAAAATAAACATAAAATTTCAAATGTCCATGAACAAAACCATCAAAAACTGGTGTATGCACCAAGATGGTGTGCAAAAAAGTGGCCACCCTAGTTAAAAAATGTCAAAATAACTAATAACCCAATTGGGTTATTTAAATTTGAAATTACTTGATCAGGTTATAGCTTGGTAAATACCAAGCCTAGTTTAAATAACTCGGTTGAGTTTTTTTAATTTAAAAAATGCAATCAGGTTTTTATGATCATAAAAATATGATTGAGTTTTTTATAGCTTATATTAGTTTTTTGTAGTGGCCAAAAGGTCATTTGGAACCCTCACCACAAACTAAGAACATAGCTAAATGAGCCTTTTAAAGAACATAACCCAATCTTCTTCCATTCAACATAGAAATTTCCCATTGTTTTCAACAAAATTTCACCATGTCGTATCACCAAAAAGGTAAGTATTGTATTTTTTTGTTTTTGTTTGAAAGTGAATTGTAATAGCATGTTTTTTTGATGAATTTTGTATTTTTTTATTAAATTCATTTCAGGTTCTTGAAACATTTCCCCCAACAAAACATACAACAACAAAAAGTCCCTAAACAACAACCCGATGACCCTCAAAACATTTCCCTGCAACAACAACAAGAGCCCCAAAATATTATCCCTCAAAAACAACAAGAGCCTCAAAACCCTCTATCTCCTTTGGTAGACCCTGTACAAACCACATAGGAGGATCTCTTAAATTTCCTATCACAAAATACAACCCAAATTTCTCAAATTGTGAATAGGTTGAAAACCTCCCAACATGAGCATCATTCATCCCTAGCTAAACCCTAGAATCAATGGCCAATAGCACCAAGGAGGTATCTAGACAAGTTACTAAATGGGCACATATAGGGATAGATGTCATGTATTCTACTCTATAGGGTTTTCATACATTGCGGTGAAAAGAAAGTTCATAAGTAAAGATGATATATGTTCTCTTTTCATCAAGCCTAAAACCAATGCAGCCTTACCTAATAATTCAAGAGGTTTCCTATATATTGGTATAATCACATTGTGATGAAAAAAAATGGGATACGTAATCTTTGACCAACCACCTTGTAACAATAATGAGGTTCCTTTGTACTTTTTGAGAAAATTATATTGTGAATTTATTCTCAGCAAGTGATCAAACTACTTTGACATGAGGGAGTTTTATGGTAGAGGGAGAGGCTCTTCCTAGGATACACCTAGGTCTTGGAGGGTGGTAGACCCTGAAATAGGGTTTCTCTAACTGCTAAAACCCATAATTCATGTCTTGATCTTAGTGGCATTCAAGGAGTCTATGGATTTATTGGCTCTTCAAGTGGCTACATCATTGACTAATGTCATCATTCAACATGGCAGGCAGTTAATGTAGCCTCTTAGACTAGAGGATGATCTATCACCTGCACCACCTACCTCATCACTAGATACACCATGTGGCTATAGTGAGCCCATCAATAATGTGTCATAGCTGCTAGCATATTGTTGGCCAGTTGGATGTGTTGTCATTGATGTCAACATATCTATTTTCTAGTAGTGTAGGATACTCAAAGGATCAGTGACTAAAGGGAAATGATTGTGCATGTTAGGAGATATTATATAGAGTCTATAACTTGGTCTATGAAAAATTATAGAGGTGCACATGATGATTTGGATGAGTTATGAGGTCAAGTATAATGAATGACTTATACACTATTTTCTAGTGTTGACAGGGTGACAAATATTGGTTCAGTGTGCACTTGGTATTTGATATATTTGTCTGCACATCGAGGAGTGTGTTTGGGACATTCTAATATGTCCTTGATTCAGAAGGTTCATGGTCCAGAGGTTCACAAGGCATTTTTTAGATGTTACAGTTGAAGGTGACAGTGTTCTTGGGGTTCCGTATGAGAGATGTTGATGAATTTGAAGGCTCGGGTGGCTTTGAATGTTTGTGTTCTTCATGATGCCTATGGATGTTCTTGGGATATGTGCCTACTGAGTTGGTGGTTTGTATTGGTTTTGGTGATCAAGTCTAGAGGATTTTAGAGTTCATTATATTTTCTTATATTTTTGGCTAACTTGACGAGTAAAACATTTTTGTGAAGATCGAGGCACAATTTATAGATGTGTTATGAGCTCGAGGGTGTTGATAAGGATCATGGCTATGATTTGGTGATCCACATGAATTTGAATTGTGAATGTTTTGGTGCACTAATTTGTAATTTTATTTTGGTTTTTTCAGACCTTTTTTATCTTTCAAGGTTGATGATTTATATACGATTTTAAGGCAAAATCATGTGTGTAGATGCATGTGATTTCTTGCAGAGAAAGGCTGCAGATCAAGGTTTAATCACTCATCTGAAGGAGTTAGAGATGATTTAAATAAATATCTTATTGTTCTTCATTTGAACTGACCTAGGCATAAGGAAGATGCTACTATTCAATTCATAAAAATTTAGATTATAGTTTGATCAACCATTGTAGTGGTTTTGTAAGGCACTAAGCCTTCTATTGGGTTGTATCCCTAGGCATTTTGAGTAGTGAGATCTAGGCAGTGTTCTTGAATGCATGTTCATTCCTCATTTGTAATAAGCTCCACTTATAACAAGGTATTTACTTATTGTGGGTTCAAGCCCACCGTGGTTTTTCCCATTTTGGTTTCCACGATATAAATCTTTGTGTTATGTGTTGTGGATATGTTTTTGATTCATGCACATGCAACTCTAATTCATTAAGATCGAAGATAAGAGATGTTTGGTTTAAAGGTTTTAAAGTTTAGGAATAACTAATTCATCCCCCCTATTAGTTGTTCACTTTCTCATTTCCTACAATTGGTAACAGAGCCTAGTCCCTTGAAGAAATCTTAACAACTTGAGGGTGATCTATAGATGGGAACTTGGAAGAAAGATAGTCCAAGGTTTTATCGATCCAACTATACCTTTTGGAAGAGTCGCATGATAGTTCATCTCAGATGCATTGATGAAGATTGTTGGAAGGTTACCAGGTCAACTTACAATGCTCCTACAAACCCCACTACTCCACAAGATATTAATAATGTCAATGCCAATATTAGGGAAGAGGAAGCCTTGCTGAGTACCTTGATTAATTCTGAAATTACCACTATCATGGAATTGGGGACAACCCTTGAGATATGGGAGAATTTGGAGACCTTGCATGCAGGAGACAAAGAAGTGAAATTTTCCATGTTGTAGAGCTCGAAGGGAAAGTATGAAGCCTTGAAGATGAAAATACTACTTCTTACATGCTTCTCTCTCTCTCTCTCTCTCTTGTTAGAAAGTAAAGTCCACCAAGATAATTGAGAGGGAGGGGGTGAATCAGTTATCTGATAATTATAACTTTTATCAACTTCAATAGATTTTAACCATGTAAGCAATATAACCAAAAACCATAGAAAGATATTCATACACAATAACACAATGACACAAGATATGTTGACTAGGGAACCTCTTGATCAAAGAGTAAACCCCGGTGGGAATGATGCCCACAAAATATGCACTAATATGAATATTCCTTGTGAAAGGATGGACTCTGTTAGGAGTCTTATGAAATACATTCAGTACATATGAATCCCTATTAGGAGATTTTGAATCCTTGTTAAAAGATTCTAACTCTGTTAGGAGTTATAGAAGACAGAAAGACCCATTGCCCAAATAGCTGTAGGGTAAGATCACTGAACTCACTATCCAACTGATCTTTGTATTACTCAATAGAATAATACCAAAAGATTAATGACCTCAACAATATGCTACCTCTTCTCTGACTATGCCAAACCACACTCACTGCTACACCAGATCTCAATTTCAGATCTTTGTACCTCGCATATCTTCTTTTCACAAATTTGCTTTCACAATTTCTTCATACACTTTCTCATTACACATTGCATTCATTTACTACAACAAGGAAAACATTCCTTCCTTTATACCACACTTAATTAATTACAAATGAGTCGGCATACAAATTACAAAATAAAAGTTTCCACATGTTACATCAAAATTACACAAAACTATCGGCTTCCAATCACTATAACTCTTCACTCGTGCAACCTCAGATCTTGCGCTATCATCCATGTCACTATCAACATGTCTTCAACTGTTCTCTAACTGCACATAACCAGATTCCATCCTGATTAGGAGATATCATCTGATTTCCACAAACCGCTACTCAGGAACACTGCCTGAATACTCCTACTAAAATGCTCATAACTTCCATAAATAAAAGAATTTATGTTTGCGCTCTTAACCATGATCTTATAACATATCAAAAAGTAATTCCCCAACTTCGCATAGGTTTATCTTTAATAATCCAAGTGCACTAACTCAAACACTGTCTACTTCACTGCTAACCTTCACAAGATCAATGTGTTGACATCAATGACAATCACAGTCATGAATGCAATGACAACTGCTATAGAATGGCTGCCAATACTCCCATAGGATATATTCAGCATTTATTCCTAACAATCTCCCCCATTGGCATTGATGGAAACATAGATGAAAAGATATCCAATGTTCCAAAAATCCAACACTACAATACTGTTGCTCTAAAAAATACTTTCAAGTCCTCTTCATCAATCAAATATTGCTTCGTTTTCCTATTCAATTCTCTCCAAAAAATGGTACAAATGGTTTTTTCATGTACACTTATCCCCCATTGACATCAATGATAGAAATTTCATCATTATGTCAACAACAACTTCAATGTCAAAAGACACTGTTTAGAAAATACATTCACTAGAGTCCTCATGACTCAGCTCAGATACACATACTCCCCAATAGAGGAAGTACCAACATCCAGTCTAGAAGAAAGATAGGGTTCATATACCACTGGATGGATGCAACAATCTACATCATCTTCCAAAAGTAGGCTGGGGCATAACCCCAAGCATACCTCTCAAATACTCAAATGTATCCTTCGGTAAAGGTTTTGTAAATATGTCTGCTATCTTCTCCTTTTTGCTTATATACTCAAGTCTGACTTCTTTCTCGGTAACTTTCTCTCTCACTACATGATACTTTATCTCTATATGCTTTGTCTTAGAATGTAACACAGGGTTCTTAGACACACTAAATGTGTTGATGTTATCACAATATATAACAATAGGTTCAACAAATTTTACTCCAATATCCTTCAACATTTGCTTCATCCAAATTATCTAGTTACAATTATTTGCTACTGCCACATACTCTGCTTCTATTGTGCTCTGTGAAATAAAATTCTACTTCTTGCTTAGCCAAGAAACCAATCTTCCTCCAAGGAAAAATGCTCCTCCACTGGTGCTCTTTTTATCATCAACACTACCTCCCCAATTAGCATCTGTATATGCACATAGGGTAAAATCATCAGATTTTTCATACCACAATCCATACTCAATTGTGCCTCTTAAGTACCTCAGTATCCTCTTTACTGCTCCATAATGTGATTCTCTAGGATCAACTTGAAATCTTGCTACAATTCCAACTGAATGTGCTATATCAGGTCTTGTATGTGTCAAATACTGCAATCCTCCAATCATAGATATGTACTTCTTTTGATCCACTACAGGAGTCTCATCTGTGCTAGATAACTTATGTCCAGTTACCATAGGTGTTCCAACTGGTTTACAATTCTCCATTCCAAATATTTTTAGTAAATCATTTAAGTACTTTGTCTGACTTACAAAGATACCATCACTGTTCTGTGTTATCTGCAATCCCAAAAAGTATTTCATCTCACCAATCATACTCATTTCAAATTTAGTCTTCATTTCATCTACAAATTTATCCCTGGCTTCATCTTCTCCTTCAAAAATAATGTCATCAACAAAAATAACTACAACTAACAAACCATTTTCAATTTCCTTTCTGTATAGGTTGCTATCAGATGTGCCTTTTTTAAATCCTAATTTCAACAAATACTTATCCAATCTTGCAGCATACCAAGTTCTAGGTGCTTGCTTCAGTCCATATAAAGCTTTCTTTAGTTTACATACCATGTCTCCTTCTTGAGTTAAAGGAAAAGCTTTAGGCTGCTCAATGTAGACTTCTTCTTCAAACTCTCCATTCAGAAATGTTGACTTCACATCCATGTAATATACTTTGAATTTCTTAAAAGCTGCATAGGCCAAAAACATTCTTATTGCTTCAATTCTTGCTACTGGTGCAAAATTTTCTTCATAGTCAATTCCTTCTTGTTGCGAGTATCCTTTACATACCAATCTTGCTTTGTTCCTTACTACTTCTCCTTGTTCATTCATCTTGTTTTTGAATACCCATTTAGTTCCAATAACATTCTTATCTTTAGGTCTAGGGACCAATTCCCATGTCTTGTTCTTTTCAATCTGATCTAGTTCTTCTTTCATAGCTTTAATCTAATGTTCATCTTCACAAGCTTCACTAGTAGATTTAGGTTCAATTTGAGAAATCAAACATAACTGTTCTTGTACCTTATTTTGAGTCTGAACTCCTCTGTCTATGCTTCCAATAATCTGCTCAACAGGATGATTCCTTGATAAATTCCTGTTAGGTGTCACTATCTCAAACCTCACTGTGGCTTTCATTCAACAAATCACTGTCAGTTTCATAGAATAATTTAGTAGTCTCAATGTTAGGTCTAGGATGAGTTCCTTCATCTGATTCATAATCAAGCATTCTTTCCTGAATTTTGAACTTCTCATCAACTTTTACATTTGCGCTCTCAAAAATAGTCTTAGTTCTCTTGTTATAACATCTATAAGCTTTTCTCTTCAAAGAATATCCAAGAAATATACCTTCATCACTTCTAGGATCAAACTTTCCAATGTCATCATCTCTCTTTATATAACATTTGCTTCCAAAAATTCTAAAATACTTAACTGAGGGTGCATGTCCAAACCATAGTTCATAGGGTGTCTTGTCTGTGTCTGCTCTGATTTGTACTCTGTTCATTGTATACACTGTTGTGTTCACTACTTCTCTCCAGAATATCTTTGCTAAGTCATTCTCAAATAACATAGCTCTTGCTACTTCAGTCACTGATTTGTTCCTCCTTTTTGCATTACCATTTTGTTCAGTTGTTCTAGGGGCTGAAAATTGTCTCTTAATACCATTCACTTCACAAAAGGTGTTAAATTCTCTAGAAGTAAATTCTCCACCTCTATCTGATCTCAAACATTTAATCTTCATTCTAGATTCATTCTCAACTTTATTCTTTATGATCTTAAACTTATCAAATGCTTCAGATTTTTCTTTAAGAAATGCAATCCACATCATTCTTGTAAAATCATCAACAAGAATCATAAAATACCTTTCACCATAGGATCCTCTAGTCCTTGTAGGACCACTCAAGTTTGTATGAACAATCTCCAACTTCTCTGCTGATGTGAACATCTTACTGGGAAATGAGCTTCTCTTCTGTTTAGCCATTATACATTCCTTGCAAATCATGTTAGTAGGCATCTTAATTTTAGGCAAATCTCTTACTGCAAGTGTAGTACTCACTTTCACAATGTTATCAAAATTTATATGACAAAATATTTTGTGCCATAACCAACTGTCATCAATCTTAGTAATCAAACATGTCATGTTAGTAGGATTCAACTGAAATACATTACCTCTGGTTCTAGATCCAGTACCAATCAAATTTTCATCTTTATCTTTTATAACACAAGTTTTCTCAGTAAACCAAACTTGATATCCTTTATCAACTAATTGTCCAACACTCAAAAGATTATGTTTCAAACCATCCACAAATTAAACATCATCAGTATTAGTCTTTCCATCAAGAGTAATAGATCCTATACCTTTAATCAAACAAGGTGCATTGTTTCCAACTCTAACAACTCCTCCATCATAATTATTAAACTTTATGAAATTTTTCATGTCTCCAGTCATATGATGTGAACAACCACTGTCTATAATCCAATTCACTTTCTTTTCTACTTGAGAAACTAAAGCCTTTTCTTCCTTAACTTCAATTTCAAGATTTTCTTCCTTAATTGCTACAAATCCTATATCATCATTATTCTCAGTATCACTTTCACTCAAAGATTTTTCAAAACTAGCTTCAAGTTCTTCATCATTTGCATAGTAACATTCTTTAGATCTTCTAGGATTAAATTTCTTCCTATACTTCTTAACTCTCTTAGGACACTTAGATGCAAAATGACAAAATTCTTGACAAGTCCAACATTTTAAATTTTTCTTACCGTCTGGTTCTCTCTTCACAAGCAAGGCAATACTTTCTTCAATCTTCCTGTCTTCTTCATTTCTAGATCTGCTGCTGCCAGCAAAATCTCTGCTTACACTAATGCTTCTTGACAAAGTAGGGCGAGTACTAAGAGTACTGAATGTTGTCTCCATTCTAGGCAAGTCTCTTGATAACCTCAGGTTCATCTCTACTGCTTCTAATCTTCCAAGAAGAGTCTCTCTTGTAAAGTTCAAAGTACAAGGTATAACTTGTTCAATCATCTATGTTGTCTACTTAAAAACATGAGTCAATGTTCTTAGAATTTTCCATATCACTTCATTCTCTGTCTTTGTTCCTCCACAAGATTTTATACCTACAATAATTTCTGACATTCTACCAATATAGCTTCTAACAGATTCATCTTCCATCATTCTTATATCTTCAAATGCACATATTCAATTATGTAATCTGACTTTCTTTGCATGTTCATCACCTTCAAAAGTAGAGTGTAAAGCTAACCAAATTTCATGAGATGTTTTCAAATATTTTACCTGACTATACTCATTCTCTGGAAGGGCTAACAAAAGTGCTTCTCTAGCAAGTATGTTACACATGAATAGATCTCTTTCCTCATTAGTACATGTTTCAATGTTGTCCTCTTCAATGATAGTCTTCTCATTCTTCATAATCAACCAATAACCTGGTCCTAAACACAATAGATGTGTCTTCATCTTTTCTTTCCAGCTATCAAAATTTACTCCATCAAACTTAGGGCTTTCTTTCCTGAAATTCACCATGGATCTCCTTAAGCTGTTAAACTTTTCTTTCAAGGACTTGCTGCTCTGATACCAATTGTTAGAAAGTAAAGTCCACCAAGATAACTGAGAGAGGGGGGTGAATCAGTTATCTGATAATTATATCTTTTATCAACTTCAATAGATTTTAACCATGTAAGCAATATAACCAACAACCATAGAAAGATATTCATACACAATAACACAAGATATGTTGACTAGGGAACCTCTTGATCAAAGAGTAAACCCCAGTGGGAATGATGCCCACAAAAGATACACTAATATGAATATTCCTTGTGAAAGGATGGACTCTATTAGGAGTCTTATGAAATACATTCAGTACATATGAATCCCTGTTAGGAGATTTTGAATCCTTGTTAAAAGATTCTAACTCTATTAGGAGTTATAGAAGACAGAAGGACCCACTGCCCAAACAACTTCAGGGTAAGATCATTGAACTCACTGTCCAACTAATCTTTGTATTACTCAACAAAATAATACCAAAAGATTATTGATCTCAACAATATGTTGCCTCTTCTCTAACTATGCCAAACCACACTCACTGCTACACCAGATCTCAATTTTAGATCTTTGTACCTCGCATATCTTCTTTTCACAAATTTGCTTTCATAATTTCTTCATACACTTTCTCATTACACATTGCATTCATTTATGACAATAAGGAAAACATTCCTTCCTTTATACAACACTCAATTAATTACAAATGAGTCGGCATACAAATTACAAAATAAAAGTTTCCACACGTTACATCAAAATTACACAAAACTGTCGGCTTCCAATCACTATAACTCTTCACTCGTGTGACCTCAAATCTTGCACTGTCATCCACGTCACTATCAACATGTCTTCAACTGCTCTCTAATTGCGCATAACTAGATTCCATCCCAATTAGGAGATATCATCTGATTTCCACAAACTGCTACTTAGGAACGCTACCTAAATACTGCTTCTACTAAAATGCTCATAACTTCCATAAATAAAAGAATTTATGTCTACGCTCTTAACCATGATCTTATAACACATCAAAAATTAATTCCCCAACTTTGCATAGCTTTATCTTCAATAATCTAAGTGCGCTAACTCAAACACTGTCTACTTCACTGCTAACCTTCAGAAGATCACTGTGTTGACATCAATGACAATCACAATCATGAATGCAACAAAAATTGCTACAGAATGGCTGCCAATACTCCCATAGGATATATTCAGCATTCATTCCTAACATCTCTCTCTCTTTCTCTCTCTCTCTCTCTCAAGTTTTAATTATTTAAGTCATTCAAGTTGTAAGGTACAATATATTTTACAGTATGTTAATTGTAAATTATCATGTTTTTATATGTACGCAGATTGGCAATATGGATGATTTTCACATTGATGAGCTTATAGGTCAGCATGCACCCACCACCACCTCCTCCACCTCCCCCTCCCCCTCCCCCTCCACCTCCACCTAGAGAGTTAAGAGATAATATTAGGAGAAATGTAGAGGTAATCATGAGAGATATAAATATTATTAGGAATGATCCCTATCCATTTGCCTAGCTACTACGCCTTGCAGATAGCATGCAAGGCATAGTAGATTCCGTACACACATTAGACTATGAGATTGATAGTTTTGAGTCATGGAGGGAGAGTATGCATGTATATTATGCTGACGACCTCTCTTATAAAGAGGTTAATAAGTTAAAAATTACAAAAATTGATTTGGCACACTATTTTTTGAACCCTACAATGGGTGAGCAGATACTTGGCAAGAAGCCACGTATTTCAATTAGATGGTGTAGACACCCCAACATAGCAAAGCATTTTTGGGAGCGGTGGTGGATGGTATTTGACCATCCACCACACCCTAATCATGAGGTCCCACTTTATTTTTTGAAGAAATTATGGGCTGAGTTTGAATTGGGTAAGAAACCCAATTATTTTGACATGAGAGCATTTCAGGGGGTTGGTCGGGGCATGCCACAAGATAGGCCAGGGGCCAAATTGAGTGAAAAAACTAGAAATCATGTGCACAATGAGCCCCTTGTTCCTCTTCCATCTCCTGTACTTCCTGCACTTGTCCATCATCGAGCAGTGCAGTCATCTCTTGGTTCTTTGAGTGCCCTTACGGGCAATTTGTTACAACACATGACCAAGGTGAGGATTACCCCCAGCATAGCACATGTTTGCACGAGTTGTGGGGGTATATGTAGGGGTCTCTAGTCTGATCTTGATGCTACCCATGCTGCCCATGGTGGATATGGTGATGATGATGGTGGCGCACATGGTGGATATGTCGATGATGATGATGGCATGCATGGTGATGGCGCACATGGTGGATATGTCGATGATGATGATGGCATACATGGTGATGCTGGAGATGATATCTCATCATATGTTGATTTACTCAATGTAGACGATGATCATCCCGCATAGGTAAATTTAATTATAATTTAAATATAGTGCAATATTAAATTTCTTATTTATACAATTATGAGCCATAACATGTGGATTTTTTTGTGAACAAAGGAGGGTTGACCCTCCATCATTCATTAGTCGTCATCATATGACATTGACACCTCAACATATTGGTGCTCCATTCACGGTATGCACTTTGATCGTGATACATTTAAACTTTAAACAAAATAAACTTTAATTGATAATGTGTTTGACATTTTTTTGTGATTTTGTAGGGTCTCTCATGTACCACTCAGATTGGTAGTTCATTCTCTACCCCACCAGTCACCGAGAGTCAGCCGCATATACCTGTAGTATGTTTTTCATTTATTAATTTTAAGCACGTTTATATCTTACTAATTTATGTACAGCTTTGATTCGCACTTATTTTTTTGCAATTGTAGGCTTTTGGATTGTCTCATGTTCCACAATCACATTTACGTCCTGACTCATCGGTGACATTAGCTATGTGTCACACACAGGTAATGTACATGTTTTTATTCCATAAATTTGTATACTCAAGTCATATATACTTTATAATTTATGTATATGTACTATAAGTTTGATTCATGCTTTATATATGTTGTTCAGTTCGACACCACCTTGAGTCTTGGCATGGCTACAGGATTAAGCCAAATGTAGCCATCGGCACTATCTTTTGAGGTAATGATTAAAAGTAATTTTTCAATGTCCATTGTGTATCTAGATCTTTTACACCTAATTATTAAAAATTTATACTTTAAATGTTTTTACAGGAGTTGGCTACATCCACTTTTCATGTACCTGAGGATGAGGGTACTCAAGACCAGACAGAGCAGGATGAGGGTACTACTCAGGACCATACATAGCATGTTGATGCATCGCAGCCCTCTTCACATGGAGTGAAGAGGACTGCATATCAGCTAGATGAGTAGAGTTATATTATGATGACTATTGGACTTGTTTTATATGATGATGACTATTTGGACTTGTGTTATGATGACTTGTTGTCATATTATTTGGACTTGTTTTATATTATGATGACTATTTGAACTTATGTTGTTACTTGAACTTTTTTTTACAGTAGGACTTTGTTTTGTGATTGTATGTATATATCATGAGTTGATATGATGGACATTATGATACATGTAAATTATTTCAGGACTTGTTATGTTATTTATCTTAATCATGAGTTGTTATATATATATATATATATATATATATATATATATATATATATATATATATATATATATATATATATATATATATATATATATATATATATATATATATATATATATATATATATATATATATATATATATATATATATATATATATATATATATATATGAGCTTATAGAAAAGAACTCATTTTTAATATCAATTACAAAATTAAATTTATCAATATCCTAAAAAAATCATATATCTAACAATGAGATCTATTAATTCATGTGTAATTGAGAAGAACAATATCTAGATACATTACAAGTAATATGAACACTTTCATTAACTATAAAAAAAACCATATATCTAACAATGAGATCTATTAATACATGTAATTGACAAGAACAATATGGATGAGTCAAACTTAATAACTATTAAACAATGAATACATATGATTCCACAAATAAATCTATCATAAGATCTATTAAGTGAACATAATCTGACCAATGTGCATAGTTTAATATTTAGAATAAAATTAGGTGAATACAAAGTTATGAATTTAACTTTTAAATATTTAAAACAAAATCCGATGAATAAAAGTGAGTTCATGTGAACTTAAATTACAAAACCAAAATTGTACGAATACAAGAGTGCATTGTACTACATAAATAGTTCATGTCTATGTTCTTCCAGACATCTTGCATCATAAAAATAAACATGTTGAAATGTTAGAGTTTATAAAAGTTCATTTAAAGTTAATTTTAATTTTAATTTCAAATCTATATCTCTAATTATAAATTATGACACTTCAAAGAAGACATGTAGAAAACATATAAAAATATGACAATTGAACAAAAACTTACATGTATAAATTTGATTCAACCTAATGTACCATCAGCATCCTCTCTTTTCTGCAATGCGTCTATAATAGTTCATGTCTAGATGTTCTTCCAAACATCCTACATCATAAAAATAAACATGTTGAAATGTTAGAATTTATAAAAGTTCATTTAAAGTTAATTTTAATTTTAATTTCAAATCTATATCTCTAAATTATAAATTATGACACTTCAAAGAAGACATGTAGAAAACATATAAAAAATGACAATTGAACAAAAACTTACATGTATAAATTTGATTTGAAACCTAATATACCATCAACATCCTCTCTTTTCTACAATGCATCTATAATAGTTCATGTCTAAATGTTCTTCTAGACATCTCGCATCATAAAAATAAATATGTTGAAATGTTAGAGTTTATACAAGTTCATTTAAAGTTAATTTTAATTTTAATTTCAAATCTATATCTCTAAATTATAAATTATGACACTTCAAAGAAGACATGTAGAAAATATATAAAAATATGACAATTGAACAAAAAATTACATGTATAAATTTGATTCAACCTAATGTACCATTAGGATCCTCTCTTTTCTACAATGTGTCTATGATTGCCTCATGCTCTTCCATTGAAAGTGTCCATAATATTTTATTAGTAGGTCTCCCTTTGTATCTTTCCAATTTGATATTTGTTGCCACTACCAAATGGGAATAGTGCATAATCTTCTTTTCTGATTGGTAGTCTTCAAAAGCTGGTAAACCATTCCTTCTTGTTAGGTATTTGTGTAGCCATGTACCAACTACCACAATAGACCCAATTGGATATTAAAAATTATCATCATCTACTTGATGACATATCAACTTTTTCTTAGGTTCTACACATCGAGCTAACCAATACTTTGTCTGCTCTTCATTATCCTCAGGTGCAACAACAACATACACATGTCCTACAAAACAAAATTAAGTACATGCACTGTAAATAAAACTTGTTTAAATGTTTATAATTCAAATATATATAATCATAAATTATATGACATACACATGTAACTAATATATAATTTAAAGTTTTACAATAAATTGCATTAAATTACCAGGTTGTATGAGGTCTGAAACACGATCATAATCTTCTGATGCAAATGCATGATCAGGGTCTTCATTTATTATATCATCTTCATCTTGTCTCTCACTAGGTGTTAAAGATTTTTGTTTCCATTCTTCAACCCATTCTGTATTCTCACATTCTTCCCATTCACCTACAACACAAAATTGACAAAAACATGCAAGCTCCCTAGTCTATATAGTCCAAGTGTTAGAATTAGAACTCCTAAATGAATGCCATTTAGCCAATCTGTTGATTGTATTACAATCATATCTTGAAAGGATATTTTTCTCTTCAACTAGCAAAAAAAAAATGTCTAATTGTAGAGTTCTGACTTGATCCTGTAGATAAACTTATTTTACACCATTCAACGATTGCACGTGCATCTTTAAATTTTGATTTTTCCTCAAATTTGAGTTGCTCTCTACAAAGGGCTCTCTTAACACATGCACTGGCACCATCATGTTCTCCCTTCCCATGTCCAGCCTCAAAAAAACTCCAGATATGTTGGATATTTATTTTCTTGTGCATCCTACTCAACTAATAAAACATTCTAGCATTCTTGAATTGCCCTGTGCAATTATCTAACCATATTAGATGTTGTGTTATATGAATTTCTCTCTCCCTTAAATTTTCATAAAAGGTATTAAAGAAATATTGGACAAACTCCGATGAGTGTAACTTATTATCACTCATATAGAAATGGTACTCTCTCAATATTTTCCGATCCTCTTCTGTACTATCAGGTGCATATCTATAGAAAATATGACTAAAAATTGTTACTTGCACTAAATTATAATATTGTGGTTGGATCTCATCTTGTAGTGCAAGCGTGTAGTTCTCTACAAAGTCAATAACTGACAATATACTACCAATTGGAAATGTATTCTTGCATATGTGAAATTGTCCATCAAGCCATCTAGAATTGTGAGAGTGTTTCACATATTTAGGTACGACCTTACTCTTGAATTCATTCATAAAAGCATTAACACTAACTTTTTCAGTTATTAGGTCACACCGTTTTCCAACTTTTCCATCCTTCAATGGATACTCAACAATTTAAGTCTTTGTACATCAACTAATTGTTGTCCAAAATCAAATGAAATATTTTCATGCAAACATTCATCTAATAAAGTAAGATTGCCACATACATCGCATACACCAGAAACACATGCATTCAAAAGATAAAATTGCTCATTAGGTGGGTTACAAAATAAATTTGATATAAACTCCTTTATAGTTCCAGGTGGTATATTTATATCACATTCCTGCAACATTTCATTAGTATGCATAGTAGAATGTATAGATCAAAAAATATCATAATGATAATGAAATTGAACATGAGTTTTGCAACAATAGGTGATTCTTTCTTTGTTAATCCTTACATACCATGGTTTACATTTTTCAAAAGATATTTGATTAATACTAATAGTTAACACCTTATCATCCACAAATTATTTATACAATTCTGCTTGAGTCATATCGAAAAGGTGTTTTGAATGTGGATCACGAACGTTTGAACCGACTCTTAATTTAAGAACATCTTTGGCATTAGGGGAGACTCTTGTATTATCGTGCCAAAATTTTTCAATCAAAGTTTTGACTTCACCAGTAAGTTTCATGTCATACCTCAGGAGTCTGCCACTGAAGGTCCATAAATGGTTTGTCGGATCACTTTCAAAGTTAACTCTTCTCTTTACAACTCTTGTTAAAGTTTTACGATTAATATTAAGATATCCACTTATGTTTGAAATCATTCTTTTATCAGTAGTAGTTTTATTTACTAAAGTTGTTGTTATTGCTTGTCATGCTGCATTACTATCTTTAGAATGACTTTTTTTTCCAATTGTGTCAAAGGCACTAGCAACAGTTGATACAACTTGTTTTAGAGACTCATCTTTCTTCTTAGTTTTCACATAAATGCCTAACCTCTTCATCACTTTTTGCATTTTAGACATTTTAATTAATTGTAACATTAATTGACATTGAAACCTAAATTTCTTATTATAAAAAAATTGTCTAAACAATTTGCTCGCGTGTGTCCTAATCTATCTCGATGAAACCAAACCACGCAGATTGTCTAACACATCAATTTTTATTTGAAATTGTTCATTTATTTCATTATCATTCAAATGAGTTTCTTTCTCAATTGGTGTTTCTATGTCTACATTTACATTGTTGATTTCAATCTGAATTGGTGTTTGATTTTCAGTTTCAATTGGGGTTTGACTTTTAGTTCCTTTATCATTATGATTAACATTACTAATTTCTAAAATTTCACGTGCAATTAAATTTGTTAATCTATTTTCAAGAATAAAATTTAAATCATTTTTATTGTAACCTGATTCTAGCAAATCATGAACATCTTTATCAGAATAAGTTGTAACAATTGGATGTGAAGACATACCTGTATCCAATACTAGATTAGAAGATGCACCATGGTTTTGCTTCTTCAACCTCTGCATCCATTATGGTGTCTTCTTTGTCTTCCTCTTCTGAAACAATTGTTGAACTCGATGCTCCAACATTATTCGGGTTTCAAAGTCTTTCTCTTCTTTCTCATTGTTGTTTTGCCTCCTCTCTATTTTCTGCAATCTCCTCAGGTGTCAGAACCTTCGTTGACCTCTTTCTACATCGGTTTGATCCCATTTTTGCAACAAAATTCGTGTTAAAACAATCTTTTTTGAATGTTAGATCCAAAATAAGATAAAAATACAGAATGTTCACCGAAATATTCTCTTTGTCTGCTGTGAATCGATACAAAATAGATTGTAAAGTCATCCATCATTAGATCACGCCCACAGTCTAGTTATTTTGGTTGCAACAGTTCTTTAAGAAACAGGCGCCCGTTTTTAGTTTCACAAAACGGGCGCCCGTTTGTGAATTTAAAAAAAATGGGTGCCTATTTTGTAAATCTATGAGCGGGAACCTTACCTCCTAGCTTGGGTTTTGGTTCGGGATAGGCTTGGTGGGTCCAAGCTTGTGCTTGACCCTATAAAAAAATGGCTAAGGCATTACAAAGTAAAATTTTTGCCTTGCCATAATTTTTAGGACAACTTCTCGAATGAATTTTTTGATAAAATGAAAACCCATTTTAGCTCTTATTGTGCAGATTATAAAAATGTAAATTTTATAGTGATATGATAAATTTTAATATTTATACAATATTTATTAAGCCAACGTGGTACCTAAACTTGAAATACCAAGGTTAACTAAAACTTTAATAACTTTTTTAATTTTTCATTTTTTGAAAAATGAGTTATATGAGACCAAACTACATAGAATTCTTTTCAAATTAAATAAAAAAATTGAAAAAAAGTGAAGTTATCATCAAATTATAGTGTCCGTACACCAGAGGTTTAAAAAATGTACTTTATAGTCAATTAAAAATTAATTGAAAAAATATTCAATAAAAAAATAAGATAAAATATTCTGACCAATCTTAAGTGTTTTAGGTACCTTTTCCCAAAAGGATTCCCAAAAATACATTCATTTACTTCAAAAAAGGGTGTCCATACACGCGTGAGGTGTGGTCCTGAAACATGCATTTTGAAAAAGTGGTTTTTAGACATGCATACTAAAATTCAATTTATACCATGTGGGTATTGAAATAAATTATATATTTGAAAACTAGACTCCGAGCACTAAATTTTATATTACTGAAGTTTTTCAAGATTCAATCTTGAAGTGCTTCAAATTTGGACATCAATTGACAGAAATTTTGAAAAATAGAGAAAACACTTCCACTTTTTGGCCAAAAGTGGGACTCAACTTCTTGCAGCCACCCTAAAAGGAAGTTTGATCCAGGAAGTGATGAAGGTATGTTCCTTGGATATTCTACCAAAAGAAAGGCCTATAGGTGCTACAACAAGAGGTTGAAGAAGATAGTGGAGAGTACAAATGTCAAAGTGGATGAAAGTATTGAGATTCTATCCAAATCTTTTGGATATGATTTTGATGATCATAATTTTAGTGGTAATTAGGGACAACAACATCAAGTTCATAACCAAGTCCCCAGTGTTTCAATGACTACAAATGACGAGGCCTATACAAGTGGAATTATGAAAATTAATGGAAGAGTTTGACTGAGACTTAGTGTTAGTTAAAACTAGAAGAATAATTTAAATTAAATAAATAAATAAATTCATTTAATTGCACATAGGAAATATAAATAAATAAATAAAACTTATTTATTTATGAGAAGAATAATTAGTAAATTAAATAAATTAACATTTATTTAATAATTAGGAGGATTTGATGAATGAATTATAATTATTACATAAATGTGATAATAACAAAGTAGAAGGATTAATTGAATAATGCAATTATTTAATTAATTGTAATGACTTCAAGGAATAATTAAAATAATAATTATTATTATTTAATTACTTTATAGAACAATAAGTGATGAAGATTAATTAGATATTTAATAATTAAATAATTGATTAAAATTACTTAATTATGGAATTGGGGAGAAATTATGAATTTGAATTTAGAATATGGTAGAAAGACATAAATTAATTAAATAACAAAGATTATATAATTAATTAAGAGGAATATTAGTTTAAAATCGTTGCGTACGAGCAACATGCCAATTTTAGGTGTTTATAGGATGATATATTTATCTTCAATAAATTTAGCCAACTTGATAGGTTTTGTCAAAGTGGAAGATTTAGGCATTCTAATAATTTCATGAATATGTTCCTTTAGGTCACTAATTAAGCAAGTTTTAAAGAAATTATCATGGAACTCATTTATGTAGTTGGCGAAAATTTCAAACCATGTATGGGTGTCTGCACAAAGATGGTGTGCAAAAAAGTGGCCAACCTATGTAAAAAAATCCAAATAACTAATAACTCGATTAGGTTATTCAAATTTGAAATAACTCAATCAAGTTAAGACTTGGTAAATTCCAACCCTAGAACTAAGAAAATCGATCATGTTTTTAATATAATTAAAATCGGATCAGGTTTTTAATATAATTAAAACTTGATTGAGTTTTTTAAAACATAAAGTTTTTTGTATTGTGGTTGAAAGGGCATGTTACAAACCCTACACCATGGACAAATAACAGTGAGAGGACCAAAAATTTCCAGACCCTGAATGGGTTTCATTCAACATGGCGTCTTTACAACTAGAACCTAAGAGATGTGTGTGTGTGTGTGTGTGTGTGTGTGTGTGTGTGAGAGAGAGAGAAAGAGAGAGAGAGAGAGAGAGAGAGAGAGAGATTGCTTCAAAATTTTGGTTAGCACTTATTTTTATACTTCTCATTAGACCTTGTTGGGGGATGTGATCAGAAACATTCTTTTTATTAGCATTCTACAATGACAAAGGGCATACTTCATAATATTTTGGTGGTCTCAAGTAGAATTATTTTAATATTTTATTGATAGTAATATAATACAAGTAAGTAGTTTTAATGATGGGGAAAGTAATATAGTGGCTCCCTCCATTTAGAATTTGAAAATTTTACTAATTCTTTTCTATTCCAAGACCAAGCCAATTTTTATATTTATGAATAGTCACGACAGTCATGCAAACTATTTATAACAAGTACACAAGCACAATGATAATATATATGAGAACCATTATGAAGTTATCTGTGATAATTGAACACACCATTACTATTTTGTTTGCAATATTCATACTACAAGTGTGTTTTCTTCGTTGCCATCGATTATATTTTTACATTATAAGATCCCATATAATAAATATCATGGTCCACTATGTTAGGAACTACATGGATGGTTCACCATACATAATGTTATTATTGTATGTCCAACTTGTCAATTTAATGTTTGTATGGATAAATTATTGTTTAATCACTATATGAACAAGTGTCGCGCCTTTTTTTGGATCAAGTTGATTATGCCATTTTAAATAACTTTAACTTAAATAATATGACATGTGTTTTAAGTTATGGTAGAAAAAGCTATTTATTTTATGGATTTTTTTATTAAGGAAAATAGGTTTTAAAGGGGCCCTGAAACCCAAACAGTATTAAACATAAAAAGTAATAAGGCAGATAAAGTTCACCAAGAAGCTACAGCCAAAACAAAAATGGTCCAGGCTTAGGCCAAGCGTAAAACAAACAGTTAAAGCCAGGAAACAGAGCCATAAATAGAAAGCAAAAAACCAGTCCAGGCCCAAAAAAACAAGGGGAGCAGCTCAAGCGAACTCTTTGAGGATCTCCGCCGCTTGAAATTCTAGCTCAGACGCCTTGTCCGCTGCATCCTTGAGTTCAGGCAGATCCTTGTTAGGTTCCTGCGTGTCTTTCTTCATTGTACTTGACCTTGTTCTCTTCCTCAGCCCTTCCTCCGTGTTTTTATCTTTGTTGTTGCTTGGAGAGTCCTCCTTGTTGCTCCGGTGTTCCTCAAATTTATTTATCAAGACTTTTATATTATCATTTGAGGCTTTGAGTATGCTATGACTCTGCTCAACTATTTTTTATAATGTCCCCTCCAAACTCTGCATTCTTTTCTTCACTTCCTCCATGTTACTCTCCATCTCTTTCTTCTCCTCCATAAGTGTAATTTTTCTGCTATTACCCTCCCTCTCCAGCAGTCCCACCCGAAATTTTAACTCCTGAATTTCATGGAAAGTCCATTTAGTTGTCCTGTAGTTGTCTATGACACTGTTTTTAGCATTATTGAGGACATCCATCTGAGGATGTTCTTTGGTAATGTCACTTAGAATCACAAGGGCGGGGTCAACGATTTCCTCCATTTGAATCTTTCCTTCCTTGTTTTCCTTGACAAGGGTTTTCATCATTTCTCTCTGTAATCCCATCTTGACAAGGGTTTTTATGGATGTTTATATTGTTATATTATTTTGATTTATTTATATTAAGAAAATTGAAAATATCAATTATATATTATTTAAAGAAAGATATATGGATGTGAATTTATTATCTTTGTAATGTTATTAAATGCTTTAAATACTATGATTAATTGACTAACTACCTTCTTGGTGTAATAAGGTGGATGCAAGAAAAAAAAATTCCCCTTCTCAGACAAGGAGAGCATTGCAAGGGAGAGGGAAGCAAAATCAAAATAATGACTTGAGAACATACACACATAGAGAGAAAATGATTTATTATTGCTTCTATTATTATGATGTTCACCATATGTCAAAGGCGAAATGGTATCTTATGTTGTAACATCATTTTGATTTTGGTTGTTCTTGACTATTAGGTCGCATTGTATTGAATTAAAGTCAATTTTTACTTCTGATCTTGCATGAATTTTGGTCAATATATTCTAAGCTTGCTAGGATCTTATATATATATATATATATATATATATATATATATATATATATATATATATATATATATATATATATATATATATATATATATATATATATATATATATATATATATATATATATATATATATATATATATATATATATATATATATGTATGTATGTATGTATGTATGTATGTATGTATGTATGTATGTATGTATGTATGTTCAAATATACAAATTAAATTATAAATGAGTAAAATATCTAATAGATGATATATACATGCATACAAGCATTCATTTATATACAAAGAGAGAAAAAGATAAAAATATTATTATAGAGATAAAATTAAACATAATGAGGATCACAAGAGAGATTTAGATTAGAGAGAAATTAAGAAGAAGTTTTTGATTTGAAGTATGAGGAACTGTAGAAGAGATTTTACATAATGAGAAGAGGGGAAAATAACCTAAGATATGGCCAAGAAGAGGAGGGAAATAGTATATTCATGGTAGAAGGATTATGATTATATCCCTATGCATATGTGTTTTAGATTTATAGTATTTAGCTTCATCACTTTTGAATGGTGTTTTATGTAATCCCTTATGTATAAACAAAAGATATACACACTAAGTTTTTTTTCTTATATTAGCAGGAAAAATCAATGTGATTTGAGGGAAAGAATCTAGGAGATAAGCCTGAACTAATTTTTTAGGCAACCAATCATAATAAAGCTATCTAAATTAGTCTCTACAAGAGAGAGAAACTATAATTTCATAAACTAAAACATAGACCCTAGCACTAAGGGTTGTTATAAATAAGGTCAAAATGCCCAAGGGCATTAAGTTCTTGAGAAACATGGTTTTAAAGTTTTCTATAAGTTTGGGCATGATTTATTAATTTTAAGACTCTTGTTGGTCATTTTGTGATAATCAAGGAAGCCAAAATTAGTCAAATAAAAACATACTAGAGTAATGGACACTAAAATGAGTGTAAAAATACAAGATGCAGTAGAAAAGAAAGAAAATTTTGTATCTTATGTTATCCATGCTAATTATGATCACTTCTTGGTACTAGATAGAAATTTATTACCATATTGAGACAAAGCCCTTTTGGATCACACTATTTGTATCATCAAATCTAGTCCATATTCATATGATGACCTTTTGGCATGTCACTCTTGTTTGGATTGAGTCTTTTTTGTGCAATTAGGTCTCTCTTACTTTTGTATGTATATTTAGAATGCTTTTTATATTTTCCACATATAGGGAAAGCTCACACTCATTGAGAGAATGATATAGTTAGATCTTCATTTTGCATCTAGTTTGAGCCTCATGTCACATTCTATAACAAGTGAAATCGCTTACCTTTCTCTCTTTTTTTTAAAGATAATTCCTACTTAAGCAAGTTTTGTTTCATAATATCACAAATTATTTGATGCGTGCATTACTTATTATTCACACTTCTCCCTAGTTTGTGGGTTTTAGTGGAATGTCAAAGATAAAAAAAATCAAGAATTGTTTATTACTTTTCAGGGATCATGTATCCTTTCATTGTCAAAAAAATTTCAAATTCTTAAAGATGTTTATATAAACTATTCTAGTCCTCACAAGCACTTAGATATCAAAGATCAAGGTGAGAAAGGTGCAATAGTTTGTGAAGTGCAAGATCATTTCCATGAATTATAAGGGCACTTTCACTTTTGCATTTGTAGAGATCAATTATTTTGATGGTCCCATTCTTCACTTCTATTTTTGAGAGGCCTCTTTTTTATTGTACAAATAGATGAAACTATAATATTATGATAGTTCCATTCTCCACTTGCACCAAGGCTATGGAGCTACAAAATGCATGGCCACATAGTATATTTACAAGTCTAAACTTATAAAATACATTATGATCCCACTTTCTTGCATTCATGGTAAACAAAAGAACGAGGATACTAATTTGAGTGTTTTTCACAAACTCACACCACCTGCATCTACTTTTACCTCAACAATCCTTCAAAAGTCATGTTGTGATGTGTTGATCAATAATTGTGGACTATACATGTCAAAGATAAGATAGATAGCATGATCTATGATGTCCTTAAGGAAATAGAGGTGATTGCTAGCAAAATTTGGGCATAGAAGAGAGGGAAAATATTACTTTTACAAACTTAAACATAGACCTTAACACTAAGGCTTGTTACATTTGAGGCCAAAATTACCAAAAACATTAGGTCCTTGAGAAATATGTTATTAAAATTTTCTAGAAAGTTCAGGCATGATTTCTAAATTTTAAGACTCTTGCGGGGTCCTTTTGTGATCGTCAATGAAGCCAAAATTAGTCAAAAATAATCCTAAACATACTAGAGTACTGGACATTGAAATGGGTCTAAAAGTACAAGATGGAGTTACAAAACAAGTAGTTTGATATCCTACATTACCTATGCTTATTATGATCACTTCTTGGTATTGTTAGATAGAGTTGTTTTATCATACTGAGATAAAGCCCTTTTGGATCACACTATTTGTATAGTCAAATCTAGTTCATATTCATATAATGACCTTTTTGCATGTCACTTGTGTTTAGATGGAGTCCTTTTTATTTGTAATTAGAGTTGTCTTACTGTTGTATGTATATTCAAAGTGCCTTTTACATATTCCCACATATAGGAAAAGCCCTCTCACTGAGACAACAATATAGTTAGATCTTCATTCTACATAGTTTGAACCTCATGTCACATTTAATAACAAGTAAAATCACTCACCTTTCTCTTTTTCTTCTTCTTTGTTGTTTGAAGATCATTCCTACTAAGGAAAGTTGTATTTCATAATATCTCAAACTGTGTGATGACCATTTCTTATTGTGCATGGAGTGTCAAAGTTAAGAAAAATCAAGAATTGTCTATTACATGGACCACATATCCTTTCAATGTCAAAAATATTTAAAGTTCCTAAATATGTCTATATAAACTCTTCTAGTTCTCATAAGAGCTTAGATATCAAATATTAAGGTGAGAAAGTGCAATAGTTTGTGAAGTGCAAGATCATTTCCATGAATCATAAGGGCACTTTCACTTTTGCATGTGTAGAAATCAATTATGTGAATACAAATTTGAATGAAAATAATAACTAGTAAAATTTTCAAATTAAATTTTTTATTTTGAATCAATAAAAACAAAAACTCTAGAGATTATTTTTTATGTTTGTAACAAAAAAATTCATCATTAGAACTATATATTTTATTTAATAAAAATTAAATAATATATGTTATAAATCACAACTTTAAAAAAGTGTTTCATTATTGTATTCAATGACATACACCATTGCCGAGATGGTGCCATTCTCCACTTATGTTCTTTACACACTTCTTTTTATTCAAACAATTAAAATTATATTCGAAACAACGACATACACCATTGTTATCATGGTCCCATTCTCCACTTTTGTTTAGTTTATATAATATTAATTTAATCTATGATACCACCATTATTCTCATGGTCCCATTCTCCACTTCTATTATCTGAAATGCCTCTTCTTTATCTTACAAAGAGATGAAACTATATTCTCCACTTTAACTCTTTATACACATCTCTTTTTCAGATTAGTTCTTATTATAGTCTATGATACCACCATTATTCTGACGGTCCCATTATCCACTTCTAGTTTTTTGAGATGCATCTTATTTATTGTGGCCATACCAGACCACCATTCTT
Organism: Chamaecyparis obtusa; assembly: GCA_027943335.1. NCBI lineage: Eukaryota > Viridiplantae > Streptophyta > Pinopsida > Cupressales > Cupressaceae > Chamaecyparis > Chamaecyparis obtusa. Next base: position 1,632,765 of record BSBK01002599.1, on the reverse strand, counting down.
CCATAAAAGTGCCGATGGTCGCATCTTTATCACCTTGTTTTTCACGAAATGGCTCCACCTCTTCCAGAGAGTAGGACACACACTTTCTCCACGTAACACGTAATAAGATTCATCCCCCGCTCCCTCTTCCCGCCTGTTTTCATTACTTGTCTTTTCCAATTCCACAGAGTAGGACACACACTTTCTCCACGTAATAAGATTCATCCCCCGCTCCCTCTTCCCGCCTGTTTTCAGTGCTTTTCTTTTCGAATTCCGTGTTCCCTCCACGCAATTTCAAATCAAAGAACACCCACTTAGGTAATCTGTGTGTTTATATCTTCTTTCAATTAAAAAAAAAAATCTGTGTTTGATCATTTCGTATCTCAACCTAGTTCCTCGCTTCTGACAATACTTGGCGCTTCACCTCCCCAACACTGAGCCTGCTTTATCTCCTTCACTGTCACACAATTCAATGGCGTCTACTTCTACAGCAGGTCGTAAACGAAAGAATGAGGATACTAATATGGGAGCTTTTCATGAACTCGCACCAGCTGCATCTACTTCAGCCTCATCACTCATACAAAAGCCGTGCTACGATGTGTTTATAAATCATCGTGGACCAGATGTCAAAGACAAGCTAGCTAGAAGAATCTATGATTTCTTGAATGAAATGAAGTTAACAGCCTTTTTAGATTCAGAGGAGTTGGAGTATGGCGATTTCCTGCCTACAACATTACAAGCAGTAATGCGCAGTGCTTCTATTCATATAGCAATTTTTTCTAAGAACTATGCAGAGTCACCTTGGTGTTTGGCGGAGCTGACGTTTATGCTTGCAACTGGGGCCAAGATTATTCCTGTATTCTACCATGTACACCCTAATGATGTCAGATATGTAGCTCAAGGAAAGGGAATCTATGTTGATGCTTTTATGATATGAAGGGTAGGTACAGCCCTGAAAAGCTTCGAGACTGGAAAACGGCCATTCACAAAGCCTCATTTTACGATGGCCAAATCATTCAAAATAATGAGTATGTTTCCGCGTCCCAACCTTAATAAATATGCACTCTTTATTCCTGTATTCTACTATGTAGAGCCTACAGATCTCAGATATGTAGCTCAAGGGAAAGGAATCTATGTTGGTGCCTTTGTGAACTACGAAAATAAGTGTAGATACAGCCCACGGAAGCTTCAAGAGTGGAAAAAGGCACTTCATAATATCTCTTTTTACATTGGTCAAATCATCATTAAAAATGATGAGTAAGTGTTAGTTAAGCTTCTACAAAATATGCTATTGACTAAATTTTAAAAATCAGAAAATATAATAGATTTTGGAAAAATTTTCAGTATTTGTTCTTCATAATCTATATATTTTATAGTTGAAAACCAAAAAAGAATTACAAAAAAATCACTATATTTTTGTAAATCTGAAAAAAAAGTTTAAATTTTTTAAAATTTTTTAATCTTAGTAATCTTCGCCCCTGCCTTAAACAATTTGTCACCAAACCTCAGTAAAATGGCATATTTTCTCTTAAATTTATGCATTCAACTTTAATCTATTCATCTCTTCAATGTTTTTGCTTGTTCAGGGATGAAACAAGGTTTTTGAAGAAAATTGTCAATATTGTATTGAAAGAAATAAACAACATGCCATTAGTGGTTGCAAACCATCCAGTTGGTCTCGAAGAAACACTATCAGACTTTGAGATGAAAACGCTTCATTCTGACCATGGTGATCAGGCTGTACAAATTGTGGGAATTTGGGGTATGGGTGGCTCCGGCAAAACCACACTTGCTAAATACTTTTACAATAAAAAATCTTCATCCATGGAGAGGTCCAGCTTTATTTTTGATATTAGAGATGGTGCAAACAGAGGCATGTTGCAGAACAAGCAGATTCAACTTCTCAAAGATCTTGGCGTAACAAAAGATCTAACGTTTGACAATATAGAGCACGGTAAGGCATTTCTTACAAGGCATTTGAGATGTGTTAGGGTGCTCATAGTTCTAGATGATGTAGATCATGCAGACCAGCTGGATGCTCTGTTGCCTGTAAAAGAAACCCTTGGATGGGGTAGTCTTATCATTGTTACAACACGAGATAATCAAGTCCTTAGATCAAAAGGCATATCCCCTGTGTATAAAATGAGAGCGCTTAATCAATTTTATGCAGAGCAGCTTTTTTGTTGGCATGCTTTTTCAAAATCTATTGCTTTGAGTGGATTTGAGAAGCTTGTTCAAAGCTTTGTAGAGTTTTGCAACGGATTACCTTTATCTCTCAAAGTAATTGGAGCACAGTTGTGTGGAGAGTTCCGCAAAGAATACTGGGAATTTTTATTGGATAAGATTTCTAGGATATTGTCTGATGATATTAAAGAGAAACTCAAATTAAGTTATGACACTCTTGATTATGAAGAGAAAGAGATGTTTCTTGATACTGCTTGTTTCTTTATAGGAGAAAAGAACAGTTTGGCAATTGAAATATGGAACGGATCAGGTTGGAATGGTCTAGATGGCTGGGAAAAACTATTGAATAAATGTTTGGTTGAACTTGATCAATACAATTGTATAAAAATGCATGATCATTTAAGAGATTTGGGAAGGGAAACAGCAAATCAGCATTCACCTTACCGACTTTGGCTACCCCGACAAATTATTAATGCTGAGAATCAAATAGAGGTGAGGTTAATACTTAGTTGCATTGATAAAAACATAGACTTCCAAAGATCCATTTTTTTCATTTCTATCACTGTTCAAATATCATGATTTATTTTCCTTGTCATATTTTTCTGGGGTTTCATTTTCTTGCAAAAATCTTTAAACATATATTCAATAAAAAAGAGGGCTAAGAAAATGTTAAGCTGATTTTGCAAAGTCTTTGTTGTTTGCATGGTAAAAAAACATGGCAAGGTTTCATTTAAACAGGGGTCTGCATCTCCCAATTTCTTCCTTAATCATAAAACTTATGTAACGCCACTCTATAGCATAATTGAGTGGCAGATCTCTATGAAGATAAGCATTGCTTATTTGACAATCCTGGTTCAGTACTATAACAACTGCGGAAGTATTTTTTTCAAGAAATATTGCCTTATTTTTACTTTGTATGACTAATACTTGAGGTTTTGAGTATGTACTGCGTAAGCTACTAGAATGGCTGTTTGCTATTAGGAAGAGGGGCTAAAGAAACACATTGGAGCTGCTTCATATAGAGCGCATCTTAGCTATACAATGAAGTAAGACAAGCTATATGAAAAGCTATGTTGGCGTCCTTAATGATTGTCTTACCTAGAAATTGATCCAATTTTCTTCCAAATAACTCGCTATGTTCAGTGTTGGACAGTTTATTATTACAGATTAGGTCTTAAGCATGCTGCTAGTTCGTGACAATCCTTGGTGTTTAGCACACTACCGACTCTCCTTTGCATTGATGTTCTTGGATAGTGCTATCTAATTTTTTTTTAGCAGTATGAACTGGTTAGTTATGACATTTCAAATTTTAACCAGTATGAACTGGTTGGTTGAGTACGACATTTCAAATTTTCTTGAATAGTTCAATCTCATTTTGGATATGGCTAGGGGAAATGCCTTATCTTTGGCCTTTACAAAGCCATCTTAGGGTTGCAGCATCTAAGGTAGTTGAGGAGAGGTATCTCATCTTTTTTATTTCAAATGAGAATATTGGACTAAACTCTATTTTTTAGTCCAAGTGAGTAGATTTCCACAATCTATAAATTATTTGGATGTTGTTTCTGAATTTAATTGTGTAAGCATTTTTAGCATCAATGTTTTGGATCACACTCTGTGATCCAGCATTCTGATGATAGATCACATAATAATGCAAAAACTGCTTACACAATCAAATTTAAAAACAACATCCAAATAATCTATTCTTTAGTTTAATTGACTGGTTTGACATTTTCCTTTGTTTTTTAACTAATTCTATATAGTTCATTTCTATTGCTAAGTAGTTAAATTTTGCACCGGAAAGGTCATTTATTGCAGACTGTTTTTCATCTGGAAAGATCATTTATTGCATTTGTTTGATGTGATCAGGCTATTTTTCATCTCATTTAAAATGTTTATGTATGCTTAATATTTTCTAAATTCTTTGTTGAGCGTGCTGTTATAGAATCTTCCTTACTATCTGCAAGGGAATGCTTGATCAATAGATTAGGAAAAGCTTTTATTTCATAAATTTGAATTTGCAAACTTGTACAAACAATCCAACCATGTTTTCTTTATTGATTGTCTCTAAGACAATGTCTTTACTGACTCGAGTAAATCAAAAGAACAGATTTGTTTCTCTTTTAAATGAAGTGTTTGCATTGCCTTGGTTAAGGAAGCTCATCTAAGCTAAATAAGTCCTATTACTCAGCAGTATTTTATTTTTCTTATGTGCTTATGTACTTGTATTTTCTTCCATAATTACAATTTTGGTTGCATCTAAGTCCATTCAAATAAAAGCTAAAGAACAGATCAAATTGTGGACATCCTTACATTTAAAAAAAAACTAATATCTTCGCTGTATCTTGTGCTAGTGTGATGGGTTATGCCCATTAGCTCCCTCCAGAAAAATTGTACTATTGTACAGACCCCCTTTAATAAATGTCTGACCATTCAGTCATAATCCTTGGAATAGAATAAATCCTTAGTTAAGCTTCTTTTAATTTCATTCAATCACCATCTCCAGTCTGCCGTTTGGTTGGCTCTGGAGGAGGGCATGAAATATACCCTACACAAAACGGGCAGCAGATACTTAAGTTTGCTTTGTTTATATTCATTTCTTCGTGATTGTTTTGTATACATTTTGCTGCATTACTGTTATGTGCTAACCATTAGATGTTTGCATAAATCTCCCATTCTTGACAAAGGGCAGGGACTCCAAGTTGCATCACAGCTCTTGTTCTGTTAGTAACAAAAGAAAGAAAAATATATATCTCTACTCATATGTTTATGTTTAATAATTTTTATATTTCTACAGATTAAACAGTATCTGTAGTCCATTTTAATTAATTTGTAGTAACAATTTACTACATGTATGTGTTCGAACAGACGACAATCTTTTTTTCATTTTTATGAGATTCTGTGTTTTCGTTTGTTGCAGACAAGAAAGGACATTCGAGGAATAATGGCGGTCTCAAGCGAAATAAAAACTTGGTATTGCCATGAGGTAATTTTACGGCTTTCCCTGTCCTTTGTTTCTTTAGTTCTACAAATTTTAATTGTTTGTTTAAGGCTTTGGGTTTATACTTGTTTTTCTTATCATTTGCTGCATTTCTTATTCAGCACGGAAAGTCCTTCCCCATAATGAGCCGTTCCAGCAGGGTCAGCTCGGACGAGGAACTCACGGGCAATCCTATTGGAGGAAATTTGTTACTCGCACCCTCTTCACTTGGACCAAAGATTTTTGTGATTAGACGAGATTATTTTAATAGAACTATGGGTGAAGTATCACAAGGGCTGGTCTGGCTTCGCTGGTTTCAAATTGGGCAGAAAAATCTTCCCCCTCAATTTTCATTCAAAAATCTGAGGGTTTTAGAATTATATGAAGACGGAGAGGAACATCACTTAGAAGAGCTGTGGGAGGCTGATACCGGTGTAAGTATTGTCCCTTCCAAGCCTATTTAAGCAGATAGTTTAATTTCTTCAATAATTTCAAAAAACAAAAAAAAATTAAACTCCAAATGGTTTGCAGGCTCCTGTGAAGCTGAGAGAATTAGTCATTTCAGGATGTCTTAAATTCCAAAGAATTCCAAACTCGATAGGACGTCTCAATATGCTGAAAAAGATAGTAATCATAAATGGGTTCAATATTCGAAGCCTGCCTGAAGAATTTTGCCTTCTTCGATCATTGCAGCACTTGCAATTGCAATATTGCAAAGAGCTATCATCACTGCCCACTAGTTTTGGCGATTTGAGAAATCTGCAGATTCTGAATTTGAGGTTGTGCACGCAATTGAGGATGTTACCAGAGTCTTTTAAGAAGCTAATGCACCTGCAGTATCTTGATTTATCTTTGTGTGAACAGCTCATACTTATGCCAGAGGATTTCCAGAACATCACAAAGCTGTAGCATTTGGATCTATTTGGTTGCAAGCAAGTGGAACAATTGCCTTCTCATATCACAAATCAGGCGTCCTTGAGAGAGCTTTTTTTAAAGGGGACAGACAGGTTAAGGGAACTGCCCATTAACATCGGTCAATTAAGCAGACTGCAGAAGTTAACCATAGGAAATAAGTTGTTGACATGCTTGCCGGCCTCTCTGGGAGACTTGTCCTCCTTGAGGAATCTTACACTACTTCACTCTCCCAAACTGACTTGTTTCCCCGGAACTCTTAAAAATTTGTCATCTTTGACAAGTCTTTCGATTTGCAGTTGTCCCAAACTGGAATATTTGCCCACCTCCCTTGGAGGATCCTCCTTGACGAATCTTGTAATTCGTGAGTGTCCCAAACTAAAATTATTGCCTAGTTCTCTTGGAGAGCTGTGCTCCTTAACTGATCTTAAAATTATTCATTGTAAGAGCCTGAAATGTTTACCAAACTCTGTGAAGAGTCTTAATATCTTAGAGCATCTAACAATACAGGTGTGCCCAGTTAAATATTTGCCTTTTCCATTGAGCAATCTTAAGCAGATATCTCTACATGGTACACTAGTGTGCAGGATTTCAGTTTCTGAAGACCATTATCCGAGCCTTGAGAGTCTATATATTGGGGGTAATGAGCATTTAAGGGAGATCGAGGCACTGTCAACGACAATCAAGTCAATAGAATTGAAATACTGCAAAGTGCTGAAGAGCATAAGGTTTACTTGTGATCTGGTAAACCTTGAACGCCTGAAAATAGTGTCATGTCCAGAGTTGGATGAGCTTCCTAGCTTTGCACGTTCAACTTCTCTCAGAGAATTTAAACTACTGGGTGATTGCTATCGATTTGAGAAGATTGAAGGTTTAGAATGTTGCACAAGGTTGGAAAGCTTGAGAATAGAGACATGTTGGGAGATGCCTGGTGTAGAAAGTTTGGAGCAAATGGAGAAATTGAGGAGGGTGGAACTCAGAGCAAACAGGGGATCAGCCATTCAACGTTGCATTCAAAATTTCAAACAATTAAGGTAATAATAGTTTCTATTAGTGATTTTTTCTTATTATTTCCATCTGATTGTGCATTTACTGAATGTTGTGTAAGAACTTTGCAGAAATGGCCAGCTGAAATAAAAGTATGTACTCGCGCAGTTTGTGATGTGTCCTCACTTGTGCATTCTTTGCTCTCCTTGAATCTTGTGATTGTTGACTCATTCTCTAACCACAAAATTCAGTCCAGGCCGAAGTTAGTGAACTTGCATTCCTCTAATGGCGAAGCAATCATTGTCTGTTGTGTTATAAACTGTGTTTCATCAGAAATGCAACTGAGACTAACTCCCCGTTGTCCTGGAGGAGGTATATTCTTTGAAGATCTACCCAAGGTTGAAAAAGGTAGATGGGTATTGCTAAGTGGTTTCACACTGCAGAGCGGCTATTATGACTGGCAAACTGCAGAGGAGATCGAAATAGAAGATACAGAAAAAGAACACAGGAGAAAAGAGGACGAAGTAGAGAAAGGTTTGGTTATCAGGGTGGAAGAGCAAAGACTAGGGGAGGCATTTCACAGCTTATTGTCACTTTTACAAAGATGATATAGCTGACAAAGTCGGTAAATCAGAAGTAATGTTTTTTAAGGCATGGTGTGCTAGTAGTTGCTAGCGATTGCATCTCTTTTGCAATAGGTATATCTAAAAGTATTAGAGGTGAATTGTCTTTGAACTTTTATAGTATGGATGTAGATTTCTATGGATATAGATCATCTTTGTGAAATAGTATGTCTATCTATCATTTTCTATTTTCTCTCTTTCAATTTTGTCCTTTCTTTTTTAGGCATGAGTATATGTGTACATACACATATATATGTAAACATGAATATGTATATGTGTACATATATAAATATAAGTAAGTGTGCATATACGTATATATGTATAAAAGTTCTCTATAATTATTTTTTTATATGAAGTTCTTTTTTGTTCTCTTCCTTTCTATTTCTTGTTTTCTTTCTCTCTATCTTTTTTCTATGTCTTTATCCTTATTTTATAGAGCTCTCTTTATCTATATTCCCCTTCTCTTTTCTTCTCTCTACCTCTACTTTGTCCCGCCCCGCCACCCAGCCACCCCCCCACTCCAACCCCCTCTTGCATATTTTCTCTATACATCCTTGTCAAACTCCCCCTTCTCCCTCTATTTACCTCAACCCCCTTCTTTTTCTCTCTTTACACCTAGTTCCTCTCTCCCTCTCCCTTTCTTTCTCTCCATCTCAATAGTTGGAAAGTAAATTAAGTTCTCAAATTTCTTATAAATTAATTTGAGTAGTTTTATATTAAAATATAAATAAATTATTGTACAATAACAAATAGGGATCAAAGGGGATCAATCCCCTCTCATATTGAACATAAGGAAGGAGGATGACCCACTAGGCTTGAATGGGATCAAGTGCTTAAAGGGTATCTCTAATCCTTCACTCATATGAAAGGTTGACTAGGGAAAAGTGATTGACTAATGCAAGATAGAAGACAAAATAAGCAAAAATGACAAGATGAGAAATATACAGTCTAATAGGAAACAAACAACTATGTATATTTATCAAAAATAGAAACCAGAGAACACCACTGACTTGTGGTTTTAATTTGATATTGTTTTGTAGGGAAGATGGCACTTGGGGCATTTTGATCTCGAGAAGAGGGCACTTGGGGCATCTTGTTCCTAGTGCTTTTTTGGCGATTTGAATTGCAAAATGTTTGTGAGGTCCTAGACTTCCCAAATTTGATCCAGTGAGAGCGCCACCTATTCTTACACACATAAAAACAAGGAAATTATTGTGTAGAGAGGAGTTTGCCTCAATCAAACCCCGATTGAGGAATCAACCTTTGAAATAAATGAAATATGTTTGAAAAGAAAATATGTTGATATGAAATAGAAGCTAGATTTGAATTATAAATTGTCATATACCTTGATGGCACAATACTTCTTTGGATGTAATCACAAGTGTTAATGCAATAGTTTGAACTCCACAAAAAACTAAAAAGAATATGATAATGTAATCACAAATGTTAATGCAATAATGTGAACTCCTTGTGTGGTTATTATTGTTATGATTGTGTTGAATGAATGAAGAGAGGACTTTATATAGAGAACTAAAAGTAAAATCACCTTTAGGTCGACTTAGTAAAATGCTATTTTCGTATGGCACATACCTTTAGGGAGTGTGAAAGCACCAAATCTCGCTACCGAAATTTCGGGCAAAGATGTTGGGAAGTGGGTGGTTTTTTGGGAAGAGGGTAGCTTGAGCATGCTCTTCTTGCCAAAAGAAGATGAAACTTTAATAAGAGTGAGATAAGAGGTTATAGTTTCTAAAAAGATGTGTCGCGCAGATATGTGAGATTGATAGATGTGAAAAATATTCCTCAAACTTTAAAATGAGGTAAGACTCATCTTGAAGTAAGGAGATGAAATAGTTTAAAGGGCACACTTATAATAAATGGCCCCAAATAAGATTTTGGTGAGAATTAATTAAAGAGAAGACTCATAATATTAAGTTAAATTAATAAAGGTCCAATGAGTGCTAGGAAAGTGTGAAATTGAGCTGAGATGTCGAAAATTAATGTGGGAACCCATACATGCTAAAATGGGGCTAAATTAAGCATCTAATTATTAGGATGGTGCAATTATATACTATATTATTTGTATCATGTTAATTATGTATAGTATAAAATATAATAAATAATAAGTAAATCTAAAACATAAAAAATAACAAGTATAATTGAAATATGTATTTTACAAATCAAATAACATATATACTAGTTAATTGTATTTATATTAATTGATAGAATTAGAAATACATGATTTTATAATATAATATTAAATTAGAGATATCAATTTTAGTGTAGCTCCAACGCTTCACCTTGGACATTTCAGAAGACTTAGATCTCCCACAAGATTCACATTTTCCTCTTCCATCTTTCTTGTCCTCTTCTTGCATTTCTCTTTCAATCTACCATGGCCCACAAGAGCCTCCTTAGATAACTCAAAATTCTTCATCTTTATCTATTCAAAAAGTATGATACTACCACCTGATTCATCTTGTATTTGGTGGTTGTACTCCTAATATCCATAATGAAGTGATCTTGTGAGTCAAGAAAAGAACACAACAAAAGCATGAAATGATCTTCCTCCCCAATCTTGTAACCTACAAAACCCATCTGAGCAACAATCATGGTGTATGCATTAAGATGATTAGAAATGGATCATCCATCTTCTATCTTCAAAGAATACATATTATTTCTCATGAAAAACTTGTTTACTAGGCATCTAGCTTGATAAACATTTCCAAGTTTTTCCCAAAGATCCTTTGCAATCTTCTTTGCATGGTCATTCAAGAGCATTGGGTAAGCTAAAGGGAGTCTTATCAAAACCTTAGCCTTCTAATCGATTGTACCCCAACCTTCTTGATTGGTAGTATGAGGCTTTGTTCTAGATATCACATCCCATAGATCTCTATCCACAAGCATATCCTCCATTTTCAACTTCAAAAGTTTAAAGTTGATGTCATTAAGCTTCTCCATATCATTTTTTTCTAGATGTATTTTTCATCTTCCTCTTACATTTGAAACAATTTTAAAAATAGTCTACACTAGCTCCCACTCAAATTGAGATTAGTATAAAAAACCTACCACCTAACAATGAGACCATAATTGGCTAGGATCTGATACAAACTGAAATAAATCTTAAAAGGTACAAAAAATGCTTCCTAACACTAATCTAGTGGGGGAGACAGTGAAAATTTTCTTACAAATCTTAACTACTACAAAAATAGAAGCACACTCAAAATGAGATAATGAACATGCATAGAAATATACAATAATGAACACAAGGTATATTGTGGGGAAAACCCTTTTGGGAGAAAAACACCGAACTCCAAAAATCCAATATTTTGTATTCTAGTAAACTAACAGTTACAATACAATATCAACACTTAGCTTCTTTGGTAGGCGTTGAAATACGTTTTATTTGGAAAGTGAAAGTTATCATGTTATGTAACAAAAGGAATGTGCATAAATGAAAAAGGAAAGTGATTAATTAAATAATCTGACATCCCACAATCTAGATTGATTTTGGCAACATGATGCAAGGGAGGATGGGGAGAGGAGCCAAAGGCACACCCTAACCAGATCCACCTTGCAGAGATCACACGCAGAAGCAACAACACACAAAAGTGAGAGAGCTAATGCATAAACTTTCATATATTATCTTCAAATTGATTCATACATGCCAAGCTGTAAGGCCTTTCCAGTTTAGGCTAGATATTACAATCAAGTACAAAAGTCCTCCAACATGCGAGGATCTGCCAATAATCTCTAATCTTCTATCTTCTATCTTCTTCTAAAACTGACTCCCAAAACTCTAACCAAACAAATACATTTATACAAGAGGCTACCGAACATGTCGGCCTTCAGATCCACCATCAACGGAAGGAATGACTAGATCTAGGTCCACATGCTTCCCAATGATAGATACCATCATTAAATTTGTGACCAATAATAAATGCAAGAGTCAGCCTCAACATAAGTCCAAAATAAACAACTCGGTAAGAAAGGATAACCGAGCGCCAGACAAGCATCATCGAGCACCAGGGAAATTACCAAGTGCCAGAGAGATAACCGACCAACATCAGTGAACAAAGGAAACCGAGCAACACTTAACCGACTTGGTCAAAGAAGGAACCGAGCAACACATGAACTTCAAACATATTTTTGGTGACATGGGATTGCCAAGGACCCGAGATGCTCCTGCATCAGACACCTGGGGTTATTTGAAAATGATTCTCTGAATCATGAAGTAGGTACGATCCAAGTTGCATCCATCTCAAATTGTAAAATCCATGAACTGTCTTCAATCGGTCTATTATTCCACTTTACCAGATATTCCATATACTATTTTCCTCTTGTATTTTTGCCAATTCTTTGCTCCAAAATATGCTCAACTTATTCTTTCTGCTTCTTAGGATAATCATTTGGTATTGTCATCTCTTCATCCGACTCATGATACTCATACAAATCAACAATGTTGAAAATAGGTGATATATCCATGTCATCAAGTAACTCAATCTCATATGTATTTCCACTATCAAATTTCTTCAAAATCTTGCAAGGTCCAAACTTCTTCATTTTCAGTTTCCCATATGTTCCAACAGGAAATCTGCCTCTCTTCAAATGAACCATTACTTCATCACCGACTGTAAAAGCTTTATGTCTTATTGATCTATTAGCTCTGTCTTTGTATTTCTGATTACTTTTCTCCAACTTATGTTTCACATCTTCATGCAATGTCTTCATGTACTCAGCAAACTTTACTCCTTCAACACTTCTTTTTCTTTCATCAACAATATCCCTCAAATTTGATATACCTCTCGGTTGTATGCCATTTACAATCTCAAAAGGTGTTTTTCCAGTACTCCTATTCACTGAATTATTGTATGCAAATTCTTCTTGTGCCAACACAGAATCCCAATTAATCGATGTGTCTCCAACTAAACATCTCAAAAGATTACCCAAGCTTCTATTCACAACTTCTGTCTATCCATCGGTCTATGGGTGAAATGTAGAACTATATTTCAACTCCATGCCAAACTTTCTCCAAAGGATCTTCCAAAATTATCCAACAAATTTATTGTCTTAGTCAGAGATAATACTCCTCGGTAATCCATGCAATCTGACAATTTCCTTAAAGAAAATATATGCTATATGTACTGCATCTGATGTCTTTCTACAAGGTTTAAAATGTGCCATTTTTGAAAATCTATCCACAACAAAAAATATGGAATCATTACCTCTCACTATCTTTGGTAAGCCAAGAAAAAAATCCATACTGATGTCAATCCAAGGTTTCTCAAGAAAAAAAATTGGTGTATACAATCCAGTATTCTGACTTGCTCCTTTTGCAACTTGACAAATTCCACAACTTTTCACAAATTTCTGAACAACTTAATACAATTGTGGCCAAAAGTATTTCTCCTTAAGAAAATTCAATGTTTTATCAACACCAAAATGTCCAGCCAAACCACTACTATGTTTCTCTTTTATAAAATTAGTTCTCATTTCTCCTTTCAATATACACAATTGAATACCTTTAAACAATATACCTTCTTGAATAAAATATTCTTCCCATTTAGTACTCGATTGATCTTGAATAGGTGCTTTGCACTTTCTCCATTTAGTACTCGATTTATCTTGTATAGGTACTCAATATACCTTCTTGAATAAAATATTCTTCCCATTTAGTACTCGATTGATCTTGAATAGGTGCTTTGCACTTTCTCCACAGCTCAAAAAAATCAGGATCAAATTCATAAGAATCTCTCATGTCATCAAAGCCAAGAACTTCAATTTTCATCTCGGTCATCAAAGATCTCCTTCTACTCAATGCATCAGCAACTCGGTTAGTGACTCCACTCTTATGCTTTATCACAAATGTATAACTCTGCAAATACTCAACCCATTTCATATGTCTCTGATTCAACTTATTATGACTACCCAAATACTATAAAGCCTTATGATCGGTATACAACACAAATTCACTTGGTATTAAATAATGTCTCCCTTTCTTCAGTGCTTGACCAATAGCATAGAATTCTTGATCATACACAAAATATTTCCTTTTTGCATCATTCAACTTTTCACTAAAAAAAGCAACATGTTTACCTTCTTGACTCAATATAGATCCTATTGCACTTCCACTTGCATCACATTCTACTTGAAATACCTTATTAAAATCAGGCAATGCCAAAATAGGCAATTCAGCAACCTTCTGCTTCAGAGTCTCAAAACTTTTATCAGCTCCATGTGTCCACTTGAATTCTCTTTTATCTCCTCTCATAATCTCAGTCATAGCATTACAAATTGAACTGAAATTCCTAATTAACTTTTGGTAAAAACTTGCCAAACCATCAAATGATCTTACCTCACTAGAATTCTCAGGTGTAGGCCAATTCAAAATAGCTTCAACCTTTTCAGGGTCCATTTTCAAACCATCAGCTGAAATCACAAATCCCAAATACACAATCTCCTCTTTCATGAATGAACTTTTTCAAATTTATCAACAACTTTTCCTCTTTTAATCTTTGCAATACTTGTTTAACATGCAACAAATGTTCTTCTCTGGTCTTACTGCATATCAGAATATCATCAAGATATACAATCACAAACTTACCCAAGAATTTCTTCAAAACTTCATTCACCAACCTCATAAAAGTACTTGGTGCATTAGTTAAACCAAAAGGCATAACCAACCACTCATACAAACCTTCTTTTGTCTTAAAAGCATTCTTCCACTCATCACCTTCTCTGATTATGATCTGATGATACCCACTTTTCAAATCAATTTTGGTAAAATACTTTGCTCCAATCAAACTATCCATCATGTCATCCATTCTCGGTATACGAAACCTATATTTCACTATTATCTTGTTGATTGCTCTGGAATCAGTACACATTCGCCATTCACCATTCTTCTTAGGTACCAATATAGTAGGTGCTGCACAAGGACTCAAACATTCTCTGATCAAACCTTTCTACAAAAATTCTTGAATCTATCGATTCAATTCTTGATTCTCGGTAGGTGTCAACCGATGTGGTGCCTTATTCAATAAACTAGCTCTAGGGATTAGATCTATGCAATGATCAATGCTTCTCTTCGGTGGAAAACCATCAAGTAAATTATCAGAAATGATTTCACTGTACTCGGTGAGTAACTTATCAATCTCCTCAGGTACACTATCCTCTATTTTCTTACTTGGTTTGTTAGGAATCACAACAAGACATACATCATTCTTCTTCAAATCCTTAACAAACTTTCTTCCTTCCATCAAGAAAACTTTCACAGATGTGCAAACATTACTAATAGGTTCTTCCATCAAAGGTAACAAGACTTTTCTTCTTCCATCATCCCAAATAGTATATTTATGCAATATTCCATCATATATAGCATGTCTATCATATTGCCAAGGTCTACCCAACAAAATATGACAACAATCCATAGGCATGATATCACATAATACCTTATCATAGTATTTTGCAATTTTCAAATTCAGATAATATTGTTCACTTACCAAGAGTGTATGCTCATCTTTGATCCATAAAATCTGGTAGGGTTTCGGATGTTCCAACCTTTTCAACTGCAACTTTGTGACCATTTCCTCAGATGCCAGATTCTCTGAGCTACCACTGTCAATGATTACCTTCCAAACTTCATCAGAAACTCTACATCTGGTCTTGAAAAAACTTTTCCTTACCAGATCTTCCTTTTTACCTTCACTCTAAAGTGCTCTCCTTACCATCAAGTTATTTTCCTTCTCAGGTTCATTCGATGACTCTTCTTGCACCAAAGCATTTCTACTGTTACAAACCTTCTTACTTGCATGTGTACACTCAAATGATCTATGTCCTTCTTCTCCACAATTGTAACAAGTTCCTCAGAAACCACCTTTGTTATAACCACCTTGGTAGTTACTGCCTCTACCTCTAGATGAGCTTTCACCTTTCCACTTAGTCTTGCCTTTATCCAGATTTATCTTTTCAGGTTTAGATCTACTATTTTCAGCATGAGATCTACCTCTTCCTCTAGGGAATCTACCACCTCTACCTCTTTTTCTTTGCTCATGTCTCTTGTTCAATTTCTCCTCAGCTTTCAATGAAAATTGATAAGCCTCTTCAATGTTCTCCAATTTGACCAAACTAATTTCTTCTTGGATGGAAACTCTCAAACCATTTAGGTATCTAGAAATTATTTCCACATCATCTTCATCATGTCTAGATCTGATATCTAATCTATAGAATTCCTTAGTATATTCTTTTACTGAACTATCTTTCTACCTCAAAATTTACATTCACCTAACTAGGCTAATTTGATAATCATAAGGTAAGAACTTTCCTTTCAATTTATTCACCATTTTATTCCATACCTTGATTTTGTCTTTACCTTTCCTCTTTCTGTCCAACTGCAGATGTTCCCACCACAAGGATGCATGACTCTTCAACTTTGTGCTTGCAATTTTCACCTTCTTTTCCTCAGGTACATTTTCATATTCAAAATACTTTTCCATCTTGATGATCTAGTCCACCAATTCATCCAAATCCAATTTTCCACTATACTCAGGAGGATTAAAGTGTGGTGTAGACTTCAGATTTGTCAAAGCCTTCAACAATCTTTCCTCACCTTGATCCATCGCTGGTGCAGGTTCTACCTCACCTTGTTCTTCCTCAATTTCATCATCACTAACATCTTCAAGATGTCTTCCTCTTCTCTGGGCTGTTTCAACAGCTTCTAATCTAGCATCAAGTTGTATCAACATGTATGCCAATCCTGAATCTGTATCTCACCTCCCATGAACCATCTTAAAACCCTCTGCAAATTGCAGGCCAGATCACAATCTGCTACCCCACAACAAATCAACTAGGGTTTGACAAGAAGGAACCCTCAAACCTAGATTTGCAAACCTAGATCTAGATCTCACCTCACTCTGATACCACCTGACACAAGGGAGGATGGTGAGAGGGGCCAAAGGCACACCCTAACCAGATCCACCTTGTAGAGATCACACACAGAAGAAACAACACATAAAAAAGTGAGAGAGAGAGAGAGAGAGAGAGAGAATGCATAAACTTTCATATATTATCTTCAAATTGATTCATACATGCCAGGTTGTAAGGCCTTCCTCATTTAGGCTAGATATTAGAATCAAGTACAAAAGTCCTCCAACATACAAGGATCTACCAATAATCTCTAATCTTCTCTCTTCTATCTTCTTCTAAAACTAACTCCCAAAACTCTAACCAAACAACTACATTTATACAAGAGGCTACCGAACAAGTCAACCTTTAGATCCACCATCAATGAAAGGAATGACTAGATCTAGGTCCACATGCTTCCCAATGATAGATACCATCATTAAATTTGTGACCAATAATAAATGCAAGAGTCGGCCTCAACATAAATCCAAAATAAACAACTCGGTAAGCAAGGATAATCGAGGGCTAGACAAGCATCACCGAGTGCCAGGGAAATTACTGAGCACCAGAGAGATAACCGACCAACACCGGTGAACGAAGGAAATTGAGCAACACTGAACTGACTCGGTCAAAGAAGGAACCGAGCAACACATGAACTTCAAACATATTTTTGGTGACACGGGATTGCCAAGGACCTAAGATGCTCCTGCATCACAACATAACCTTTCATTTATAATACACAACATACATAATACTCTCCAAGACCACCTTATATAAATAAATATAACAATGAGGAATCTTCTAGATGAAGACAAAAGATGACCACCTTATGTCATAAATTTATTATTGCATAACACTTGTCACCCACTACTACAAAAATTCAAGGCCCTCTAAGTGGGAACCCTACCCTCAATGTGAGATAAAAATAAGCCATGTCACCTTCCTAAAAGGATAACAAGTCAACATGCCAACTCCAGCTAGATGAAAAAGTAGCATGTGTAAACAAATTTGTCCTTGGTAAGCTCATAAATTAGCAAAATATTAAATAAATAAAACCAAATGGCAACTTTAGAACTTGTAAAGGTTGAGACACCTTAATCTTGACATCTTTTAATATGTGGCACCTAGGAATGTCTTCACTGCACCTACATGTATAAGTTGAGCCTCTCTACAACACCCTTTCTCATTTCTTGCCAACTTTATACCATTCAATTATTGCCAACAATGAATACATTATTCTAAAATGCCTCATTTGAGGGTAGTGTTAGGGTTTGAATAGGATTTTTTATTCTTTCACACCTCTTGGGACCATGCCAACTATGCTAGAACATTGAGGTATATGGGTGAATACTAATGTAGCCCCCAATTTATTACCCAAGTCTTTAGATCCTTGTATGATGTATTACATTGAAGTAGTCTCTTAGTATCCCTAAGAGTAAAAAGTTACAAACTTTCACATACCTATAATATCAATCCATGGCACCTACAAATGTCTCATTTACACCTATAAGTGAATATTGAGTCCATAGATATTAGTCTATCTTTGTTTTTGTCAACTCCAGGCTATTTGATTGTTTCAACAAAGAAATTCATCTTTTAAAATGTCTTGTTTAAGACTAGTGTAAAGGTGTTGATAGAATTTTTATTTTTTGTACCTTGTGGGAAAAACTAATTATGTTGTCATATTAGTGTTGGTTGGTGAAATTTACTAGAGGCCTTAATTCATATCCTAGATCATTAGATATTGTTAAGGTACATTGTACCAAGGTAGTCTCTTAATATCCCTAAGAGCAAAAAGTTGCCAAATATTTTCCTATGTATTTTCTCAATCTATGACACCTAAGAATGTCTCTTTTGTACCTACAAGTGGATGTTGAGTCCCTCTACAATAGATTTTTTTTCAACTCTATATTGTTTGACCATGTTAACAATGAATGTATTGTAAAATGTCTAATTTGAGAGTAGTGTAAATGTGTTAATAGGTCTTTTTTTATATACATCATGAGACTAAATAAATTATGGTAACATATTGGAGTGGGTAAGTGAGTGTTTTTGGAGACATTGATTTATTCCCTGGGTGTCTTGATCTTTCTATGCTACTTTGCATCATGAAACTTGAGAGGACAAAAATCATTCTTTGAAGTTATCATGACCATCACTTACTTAAGAATGCAATAACAAATACCATATGTCCTTGCAATGGCTCATTAAAACCTTGCAAAATTTGTAGAGGTTGACAAAAAAAAAGCTACAAAAAATAGATTCATGACCAACATATGTCTGTCATAAATAAGAAAAATGTGATTTTCCACTTATCTTTTGGTTATCCTAATTGTGTAGCCATATCACCATTCTCACCTAAGTTATCAATATCTTAGGCATTATTTCATGAGGTCCTTGTGTTTCCTCAACCCATGATGAAGATTATTATCTTCAAGGAGATAAAAGGTCTACTATTTCCTATTTAGTATCATAAAGAATGATACCATAAGGATGTTAAAGTACTAAAATTAGCCATAATTTAGAGTGAATTTTATAACAACAAATGGGTTCGTCATAGGGACCCATGCACATGAATGGAGTATCAAAGATGACTAGGGTTTCATGAGAGGGAGCCAGTAGGTCATTTCCATGGCTGTTTTGCAGGAAGAGGTAGTGACCAAAGGGGATGAGGGCTTCCCTAGTGGCCTCCAAGAAGGATCTAAGCTAATCCACACAGGGGTGAGGTTTCTCTAAAGCAGGACAACGATAGAACT
The DNA here is from genome assembly GCA_027943335.1 of Chamaecyparis obtusa. Classification (NCBI taxonomy): domain Eukaryota; kingdom Viridiplantae; phylum Streptophyta; class Pinopsida; order Cupressales; family Cupressaceae; genus Chamaecyparis; species Chamaecyparis obtusa. The sequence continues at coordinate 1,613,449 of BSBK01002599.1, read as the reverse complement.
ACAAGCTGAAGGAAAGAAGTTGATCACAACCAATGGGGTTTTTCAAAGGTTTTCAACGAGCTGAAGGGTGGCTTTAAACCATTTGAAAATAAGGAATGGTGGCCAAGGGAGAATCGTCCCGAGGATTCGATAACGAAGGATACCCCGGCTATAAGGGATATAGGGTTTTAGATATCAGGATAGGGTTTGAGACATGGAAGGATTTTGTACAGAGGCTTCGAGAGAGAGGGATTTTTCTCAAATGGGTAGATGGATGGTTATCATACCTAAGGATTCAAAAATGGGTTGATGAGGAATGGGGTACCCACTTTTCTCTGAAATCACTACCAAATTGATTTTTTCTCATTATAGCAGGAACTAAAAGAGAGAAAAAATGGATTATGTTCAATGGTCTATTTTTAATGGGTAGAATACATTTCTATATTAAGTATTGGGTCCCTAACTTTAACTCAAAGAAAGCGCCAATAGAGGAAATACCCATATGGGTTAGGTTGTACAACCTTCCTCATGAATATTGGAATGAGGATACCTTCAAATCTTTGGGAAAAAAACTTGGGAAGTTTATAATGGAAGATGAGGTGATAGCCAAGGAGGATTTTAGCATGTATGCTCGGATTTGCATTGCCTGGAAACCTCATCCATTACTGTTGAAGGCTATTGAGATTAGAACGATGGAAGGGTATTGGTGGCAAGAGTTAGAAGTGGAAGAGATAGTTGAAAAATGCAAAAAAAATTGTAGAGAATGGGATCACAATGAGAAGGAATGTGTTAGTGATCAAAAGTGTAAGAGGCTAGAGGAAAATAGGTTGGAAGATAGATTGGCAATGATTCTCTAACAACAGGAGAAGGAAGAATGTGAAAAGGGGACAAAGGATACATGGATTATCTATAATGGGGTGGAAGCACTTTTGGAAGGATCTGACCCTTCTCAACAAATGATGTCACCTTTGAGGGTTGTCAGAAATGTTGATGCCCCTGCTCTTGAGCAACTAGTCGAAGGTCTAGAAGGTAGGAGGGATATTTCTTCTTTTGAGCTAGATGATCAAGGGCATGTGGCATTGATGATACCCACTCAAATGGAGATTAGTAAGGATTCTAAGATGGTGGAGGTGGGTGAAGAATCTTCTAAACAGGGCAATCGAGGAAATGATAATGTAGGACAGAGTAGTTTGGATGTGGGCAGGAGTGATGAGGCTAGGTAGAATGATGTTACTAAGCAAGCACCTCATCTCGAGATTGGGGAAGTGGATTTTTTATGGCTTGACAACCATGGACGGATAGTTGAGGAGGTACACATTCAAGATAAAATGATGACTGATGTCATTGACAGAGTGGAGGTAGAGCTCCAAACAACTGGGGAAGTTTTCAAATATATACACATGTCTCCTATAAAGGACTTGATGGAGGTGGGGGAGGAAAGGGAAGATGAGGAGGATTCAATTTATGATCAAAATAGTACCAAGGATTAGCATGGGGTTGGGGATGATGAAGGGATAATGGAACATAGGACTATCAAACAAACTAGATCAAATATTTCCAAGGAAAATACTGGGGGTCAAAAGTCAAGGGGCAGGAAAATAGTCCAACAACTATTGGAAGATGCAGGTAATAAAAAGGGGTGGAGTAAGCTAAAATTTGGGAGAGACTTTGTCTCTCCTAGGAAGCAATGAAGTTCCAAATTTGGAATGTTAGGGGTTTTAATACCCCTAATTACAAGATGCATCTAATCAAAAGAGCTTTTGATTAGGCAAAACCATATATTATTTTCTTACAAGAAACAAAGTTAGATAAAGAAAGTGCAGCAAGGATCTTTGGGGTTAGAAAAAGGTGGTCAGGTTGCTTCATGGAAGCTGACAGAGCATTTGAAGGGTTGGGGATTCTTTGGAACCCTAGATCACTTGATGTTAAAACAACTTTTCTCCATGGTGATTTGGAAGAATAAATATATATGTTGTTGGTTTGTGGTGACTTATCAGGCAAGTATTGTTAATATGATTTAGAACAACAGAGAGGGGGGGTGAATCAGTTATTCTTAGGTCCAAATGTATAAAATAAACTTTCAAACTCTTCAACAAATTAGATCTAACAACCAATAGCTACTTGGTCATTACTAAATACATAACATAAACATATAACATTGCAGTCCACTTTCCAATAGTATTAAACTTGCAAAACGCAGAAATGTTCAAACCAAAACATTCACACAAGTATTAACACCAAGATTTATAGTGGAAACCTAATTTGGGAAAAACCACTTTGTAACATGTTACTGATATTTTCACTCTTTTGAAGTGAGCTTTGTTAAAAGCCAACCCTGTCAAAGGTTAAAAACACACTATCAGGTGTGACCCGGTTAAAGGATTTTAACCACCCTATTAGGAGTGTGCCTTGTTATAGGACTTACATACATTCCAGTAGAATGCAACCTTGTTCAAAGGATTTATACAAATGATTGTTAGGTCAACCTCTGTTAAAAGGATTTTGACTGATACAATGATTAGAAAGTAACAATAATATTGATCTGAAAACATACAACTCACTTTGCAAATAACAGATCCAATTATGTACACATATGCTGGCTTACTAACTGTGATCCATTTCCATCTCCATTACTGATCTGCTTGAAAATCCCTTCAAGCAATCACAACACCTTCTCCTTCAGCCTTTTCTACTTATGCAGTCAATAACAACAACTCCAGCATTCTCTCTGCTTCAACCTCGTGCTTAGGTTTCCTTAATACTTCCTCAATTAGGTCAATACAACTTTTACCACTTAATCTCTTCCGTAGATCTTAGGGTTAGGTCAGATTCATCGAATCTTTCCAACTTTATGGTCTTCGTCCATCCTTCTAGAATCATCTTCAAATCTCTTAATATATTTACAATAAAACATTTTACAATGCATTAAATGATTCCATACAATCAATAAATAAAGTCAACACATTTTACATAATCCAAGAATTCAACTATGTCGGCTAGGAATCTGAATTCTTCCTCAAATGTAAATTACTAGCGCTCGGTCAATACTGTGTTCAACTCCTCGGTCTTCATTGGAAAGCTTGGTCACCACTAAAATTGTTTCCTTGGCTAATACTGTCTTCCTTGACAATTACCTAATGTTCGTTCAACACTGAATTTACTCGGCATATATTGGCTTGGTCGACACTAACATCACTTGGCTTAAACTAGATTTCTTCACTTTTTCTCGATTAAGTCTACTTGTTAGTCTTGCTTCTTACTTAGATAAGCAAAATATTATCTTATCATTGTGCCATATAATCAAGTACCCATTGAAGTATCTAAGATAACTCAAGCTTTCCTTAGTTTCTATTGTTATCAACCTTACCCACATCCTTCTCAACAATCAAATAGATATAGTACTTTCTTAAATAGCAACAGTCTTACTAGTTAAGGTTTGACATCAATGACAATACAACAATTGCTTCAATTACAGTTTCCAACAAGTATTGTACACTTCATTTATTGTGGGGTTCAGTGCAATGACCTAATTTTTTTTGGGGGGGTTGACTCATCAAGCATTTTTTAGTTGACACATCAAACATTTCCATAGGTTGACTCGTCAAGTATTTTTTAGGGTTAACTTGTTAACCGACATAAGTCTTGTTATAATGGCTTAGGGTTAGGGTTTTCTTAATATATGAGAATTTCATAGCTTCTTGCAGCGATATTGAGTTGCAAGGGGATTGAAAATTGTAATAGGGTGAAATCACTAGATAATAAGATTGGACTTTCTGTTTGGTGGACATAGCCCAAGATTGGGTGAACCACATTAAATATTTATGTCTTCTTGTTCCACTTATGTGTGCTTTACTCCTATTCATTATTGATTATATTTACATGTAAATATTAAATTTTTGTCTTCTAATCCTAACAAGCCAGGTTGTTTTTCAGTTATCCTCTACAAGAAGGTCTCACGATTGAGTGGGAGTCTCAAGGTTGAGTGGGAGTAATGGTAGATGAGGATAAGTTAAAGGTTGAGAAGTTTAATGGGAAGAACTTTTAGTTATGGAAAATACAAATGGAGGACTATCTCTATCAGAAGGATTTATGGTGGCCACTGGAAGGAAAATCCAAGAAATCGACATCGATGTCTGATGAGGATTGGGATTTTTTAGATAGGAAGGCACTTGGAAGTATTTGTTTATGCTTGGAACAATCGGTGACATTCAATATTACACAAGAAAAAATAACTGAAGTGTTGATGGAAACCCTAGCGAAGTTATATGAAAAGCCTTTCACTTCAAATAAGGTATTTCTCATGAAGAATTTATTTAATATGAAATTGGTAGAAGGTGGTTTAAGTTGTTGATTATTTAAATGAGTTTAATACAATTACCAGTCAATTATCTTCTGTTAATGTCAATTTTGATGAAGAAATTAGGGCTCTTTCAATTTTGTGCTCTTTTCTTGAAAGTTGGAATGGCTTGGTAATGATTGTTAGTTGCTTTATTTCTGGTTCAAAAACCCTAAAATTTGATGATGTTGTTGGTGTTATTCTGAGTGAGGAAATTTGTAGGAAAAGCTCAGTTGTATCTACATCAGATGGAGTTTTTAATGAAAAAAACATAGGTAGATCAAGAGATAGAGGAAACAATTATGGAAGTCATGTGAAATCATGATGAAGATCAAAGGGCAAGAGGTCTCAATCCAGAGGACCAAATGATTGTTGGTACTGTGGAAAACTAGGTCATAAGAAGAAAGATTGATGGTCTCAAAAAAAACATAAGGAGACAAACAAGAAGGTAGTAAGGAGGCAAATGTGGTAAGTAACAAATATGAAGAGGATGTTTTTCTTCTTTCCCTTGAAAATGTTGATGATTCATGGGTTCTAGATTCAGGGGCATCATTTCATGCTACACCCCATATAAGTTATTTTCTTTATTATGTCCAAGGGGATTTTGGGCTAGTTTATTTGAGAGATAATGAACCTTGTCAGATTGTTGGAAAGGGAAGAATTAAGGTTAAGTTGTAGAATGGGAATCATTGGCTACTATAAGAGGTAAGGCATGTTCCAAGGTTGAGTAGAAATTTAATTTCAGCGGGGTAACTAGGTGATGAAGGTTGCACAGTTATTTTTAATGAAAAAAATTGGAAGGTGTCAAAAGGTTCCTTAGTAGTAGAAAAAGGTGTGAAATTAGGCACCTTATATCTTTGTACAGGTCATATTGTTCCTTCTAATTTAATTATTACAAAGAAAAGTCAATGTTCAAGAACACTTGTTGCAGTTGAGCAGGTAGAACTTGAAACGGTAGTTGTGGATTATGAAACAACACTATGGAACAACACACTTGGACACATGAGTGAGAAAGGTATGAAATTAATTCATTCAAAGAAAGATTTACCAGGTCTAAAATGTGTCAATATGGATTTCTGTGAAAGTTGTCTGTATGGAAAACAAAAGAGAGTTAGTTTTCTAAAGAGTGGGAAGGAAAAGAAAGATGAGAAATTAGAGCTTGTGCATATAGATGTATGGGGACTAGCTCAAGTATCTTCCCTTAGTGGCTCTCTGTATTATGTTACGTTCATTGATGATGCAACTAGGAAAGTATGGATTTATTTCCTTAGGCAGAAATCTGATGTATTTGAAACTTTTCAAAAATGGAAAACCTTGGTTTAGAATGACACTGATAAAAGACTAAAATGTCTCAGATTTGATAATGGTGGTGATTATTGCAGCAAAGATTTTGAATATTATTGTTCATCTAATGGTATTCATAGGTAGAAAATAGTTCCAAGGACCCCACATGAAAATAGAGTTGTTGAACGCATGAATATGACAATAATGGATCATGAAAGGAGTATGAGGTTGCATCTTGGGCTGCCCTTAAACATGTGGGAAGAGGTTATAAACATTGTTGTTTATTTAATCAATAGAGGTCCCTCTACTCCTTTGGGTTGTGGTATTCTAGAGGAAGCATGGACAGGTAAGAAGGTGAGTTATTCTTTTCTCAGAACCTTTGGTTGTGAAGCATTTGCACATATAGATTCTGAAAATAGAACCAAGCTGGAAGCTAAGTCAAAGAAATGTATATTTTTTAGATATGGCATTGATGAATTTGGCTATAGACTTTGGGATGTTGAAAATCATAAAATTGTAAGAAGCAAGGATGTCATATTCAATGAGAAAGTGTTGTACAAAGATGAGTTGTAGTAGCATGAGAATAAAGAAAATGATTATCTAGTGTTGGATGATACTCCAGAAGATGATGTTCTAGTGGTTCCTCATGCTCAGTGACAATAATAACAAAAAATACCACAAACTCTAGTGGATGTTAGATGATCAAAAAGGCTTAGTAGACCTCTTGAAAGGTTCTCTCCCTCTTTGTATTCTATTTTATTAATATATGTTGGTGAACTAGAAGGATACGATGAAGTCATGTAGGTGGATACAAAGGTTAAGTGGGAGCTTGCCATGGAAGAAGAAATGGACTCCTTTTTGAAAAATCAGACTTGGGAATTATGTAAGGTACATGGAGGTACAAAGGCATTACCAAATAAATGGGTTTATAGACCGAAGAGGAGAATGGAGGTAAGAAAATATTTAAAGCCAAGTTAGTTGTAAATGGATTGCACATAAAAAGGGCATTTATTTTGATGAGATCTTTTATCCAATTGTAAAAATGACTTATATATGCATTTTTTAAAGTATTGTGGCTACTGAAGATTTGCATTTGGAGAAACTTGATGTTAAAATAACTTTTATCCATGGTGATTTGGAAAAAGAAATATATATGCAACAACCACAAGGTTTTGAGGTCAAAGGTAAGTAGAACTTAGTGTGCAGATTGAAGAAAAGTTTATATGGCTTGAAGGAAGCACCTCGACAATGCTATATTAAATTTGATAGCTTTATGGTTGAGCATGGCTACATTCAGTGTAATTTAGACCATTGTGTTTATTTTAAGAAATTGTATGATGACATCTACATTATTTTTTGTTTATATGTTGATGATATGCTTGTAGCAGGGTCTAACATGGATCACATTAAGGAGTTGAAAAAATAGTTAGAACATTCTTTTTCTATGAAGGATTTGGAGGCAGAAAAACAAATCCTTGGTATGAAAATTTATGGAGATGGGAAGAACAATAAATTTACTCTATCTCGGGTTGATTATGTTGAAAAGGTGTTGCAAAGATTCCATACGGAGAATGCAAAAAAATTCAGCACACCTTTGCCTAGTCATTTAAAATTGACTAAGGAGATGTGTCCAAAGACACAAGAGGAGGAAGACAAAGTGTCCAAGGCACTATATGCCTCAGATGTAGGAAGCTTGATGTATGCCATGGTATGTACTAGACCATATATTGCATGTATTGTAGGAGTTGTCAGTGGGTATATGAGTCATCCTGGAGTTGAGTATTGGAATGAAGTAAAATGGATTCTCAGATATTTGAGAGGTACATCCAATAATTGTTTATGTTTTAGGGGCTCTCATACTAATTTAAAAGGATATGTTGACTCAAATTCGGCAGGGGATTTAGATACTAGGTAGAGTACCACAAGTTATGTATTTACTATCGGTGGGATAGCAGTGAGTTGGATTTCTCAACTACAAAAGGTGGTTTCTTTATCCACTTCAGAGGTAGAGTATGTTGCTTTTACATAGGCAGCTAAGGAGATGATGTGGATGCAATTTTTCATGGAAGAGTTAGGAAAATCATATACTGGAAATTATTTGTTTACAGATAGCCATAGTTCTATCCATCTTGCAAAGAATTTTTCCTTTCATTCAAAGAAAAAACACATATAGTTGAGGTATCACTTTAGTCGGTCAATATTGGATAATGGATAGTTAAAGTTGGAAAAAATACATACAAATGAAAATCTAGTGGATATGTTTACAAAGGAAGTGACAAGGGAGAACTCCTCTTTAGCTTCGGTTGGTCTTCATGACTGAAAATAATAAAAAAATTAGCAGAGTCCAGGTTGGGTCAATCCACTGGGAGCTTTAGGGGTAGAGGTGTTGCTACCATATCAGTCTCCAAGTGGGAGATTTTTTAGTGTGGAGCCTAATAATTCCATAAGTGGGAGATTGTTGGTTTGTGGTGACTGATCAGGCAAGTACTGTACACTTTTCATTTATCATGGGGTTCTGGGTTCAACAACCCAAAAAAAATGTTTTGGGGTTAACTTGTCAAGCATTTTTTAGTTGACGCATTAAACATTTCCCTAGGTTGACTCATCAACCTTTTCCCTTGGTTGACTCGTCAAGTATTTTTTTAGGGTTAAATTGTTAACCAACACAAGTCTTGTTATATTGGCTTAGGGTTAGGGTTTTCTCAATATATAAGAATTCCATATCTTCTTGCAACGATATTGGGTTGCAAAGTGATTGCAGATTGTAATGGCCTGAAATTACTTGATACTAAGATTGGACTCTCTATTTGGTGGACATAGCCCAAGATTGGGTGAACCACATTAAATCTTTATGTCTTCTTTTTACTCTTATGTGTGATTTACTCATGTGCATTATTGATTATATTTTCATGTAACTGTTAAATTTTTGTCTTCTAATCCTAATAGTCGGGTTGCTTCATGGAGGCGAACAGAGTGTCTGGAGGGTTGGGGATTCTTTCGAACCCTATAACTACTAAGGTAGAGGTTGTGACCTAATCCAGGTATTGAAAGCTTATTAAAGTTTTTGGTTACTTGTTTAATGTCTATGGCCCCATCAAAATAGAAGAAAAAAGGGAGGTGTGGGCTGCAATTTCTAGATCATTGGTTGGTTTGCAATTGGGTACTGTAATTATCACAGGAGATTTTAATGCAACTTTGGAGATGTCAAATAAGCATGGGGGGATTAGCTGGATGAATAGGGTTCAACTAGATTTTTAGAACTTTGTGACTAGTAATGGATTATGGGAAGTAAAAATAAAGAATGGGACTTTCACTTGCTCGAATAGAATATTGGGCTTTTCAAACATTTTAGAACTGTTAGATAGGTTTTTTTATGGCTAGTGAATGGAATTCCTTCCATTTATTTTTGAAGCTAAGGTTCTTGGTTCACTGGATCAAAACAATTTCTGGTATCTCTAACTTTGTAGAAGGATTTTGTTCCTATCTAGTGCCCTTTTAACATGGAGAAGATGTGGTTTAGGGAGGAAGGGTTTTTTGAAATGTTGGCTGATTGGTGGTGAAATACACCTTTGGTTGAAGATAAAAAGGTGTTTTAGTTCTTTAAGAAGCTAAAATATATTAAGAAGGAATTGAAAGTATGGAACCAGAATTATTTTAATATATTTGAAGAAAAGAGGATTTTGGAAGGACAACTTGCATAACTAAACAACAAAATAATGGAAGATGGGATGGATGAGATAGATTTTTTAATGGAAAAATATTTGAAGAGTCGATATAGTGAGATATTGTAGGGTGAGTAAATCTATTGGTGACAGAAGTCCAGAGAGGGTTGGATGAAAGAAGGGGATAGGAATGCCAAAAATTTTCATAGTTTTATTAAAGCAAGAAGGTGTATAAATAGGATCCTATCAATCAAGCTAAGGGATGGAATAGTAACAAGGGAAGCTGAAAAAATTAATAGCGAGGCTATGGTATTTTTTTATGATCTTTAGAGTATGGATGATGTAAATAGTAGGAAGTGCATGAGGATGTGTTGGTAGTTATCCCAAAGCTAATCACGAATGAGGACAATCGCATGTTGACCAAGCCTATTAGTCTCAAGGAATTGAAAGCTATTGTGTTTGGGTTGGATGGAGACAAGGCACTGGGGCCTAATGGTTTCCAATATTTCTTCTATCAAATTTTTTTGGAGGCTCTCAAGTTGGAATTTTTGGAGGTGGTAGAGGAATCCCGATCTAAGGGCTTTGTTCTAAGTGACTTCAATAATACTATAGTTACTCTCATTCCAAAGAAAGAGAAGTTTGAGTCCTTTGAGCACATCCACCCAATTTCAATGTGCAATACGAGTTATAATATTGTTATAAAGGTTGTGGCTAACAGACTTAAGTAGGTTTTAGACAAATTAATTTCCCCAGAGAAAAGTGGCTTTACTCCAAATCAATTGATTGTTGATGGGATTATAGTCACTCATGAGATAATTAATTCTATAAAGGCTAGTAAGAAGTCTTGAAGAAGTTCAATTTTGATGGAAAGTGGGTGGAATGGATTAAAGGGATGATTCAGTGCTACCGAGTATCAATCCTTGTTAATATTAGTCCAAAAGGTTTTTTCCAAACATCAAGAGGTATATGACAGGGTGATTTGATATCTCCTTTCTTGTTTATCCTTCTAGCTAAAGTGTTGGGAAAAATGATTTCAAGGAAATGAAAGCAAGGGTAGTGAAAGGGAGTGGAAATTTCTCGAGGAGTCAAGCCAAATTCCCATTCTCAGTTTTTGGATGATACTTTTCTTATGGGTGAAGAAAATATAATGAAAAGAGTCTTAGATGTCTACAGTCATGCCTCAAGATAGAGTATTAATTTACATAAATTAGAGATCTTCTTTTTTAATAGTAAATTGGGGTCTTAGCAAGAAATTGCTAGAGTTTTTGAGGTTTGTATTGGTAAGTTTCCAGACAAATTTTGTTGGCCTTCCTTTGTTTGCAGGTGTAGGTTCTTCAGTTCTATAGAAAGATTTGATTGATGGATGTATTAGGAAGATGGAGGGATGAAAAATTTGATGGCTAACCTTGGTAGGTAGAATCTTGATGTTGAAAATGGTTATATGAGAAATGTTGATATTTTTGATAGCTTGTTTCAAGATTCCAACAAAGGTGATCAAGATAATTCAGCAATGTATGAGGAAATTCTTCTGGAATGGAAATCAAGAATGGGACAAAATTCCTCTCTTATCTTGGGATTCTATTTTTAAACTAAAAGGTGGTGGTGGGGTGGGATTGAGAAACTAGAAATTGCTAAATGAAGCAATAGGGGCTAAGTTGGTGTAGAAAATGTACAAGTTTCCTAACTAGAGGTAGGTTAGAGTGCTAAAGGATAAATACCTGGATAGTAATGAGAAAGCACATTTTCACGATTGAAAATCCCCCTAGAGGATAGACTCTCTTAAAATTCTCAGTGTGCTGCAAGAGTGTGATTACAAATCATTTAACTTGGCAGTTGGGTCAGAGTGACAAAGTTGACTTTTGGCTAGATTCATGGGATAGAAAGTTAGTTCTGTAGCAGGGCGATGTCTCTCAATAAATCATTTTAGAAACTCAATGACATTGGGGGGATAATTTTTGTGATTTTTTAGATGTGGAGGGGCTGGAATTGGGGAAGAAGTAAAGTGGAAGGATCCTGGGACCTTGGGATTGCAAGAGAATGATTTGCACCATCTAAAGAAAATTTTGAGGCAAAGGACAGTTATTGGATCTAATGATCAAGATTAGATAATTTGGTGTGGATCAAAGAGAAGAAAAAATTCTATAAAGGTAGGGTACTCTCTACTAGTATATGAATTCATAAAGGAGGAATGGGTTGGTAGGTTGTGCTAAAACAGATTTTACCTCCCAAAAGCTAGAGCTTTTTCTTGGTTGTTTGGGAGAGATTGGATTTTGGCAAGAGAAAGAACATGATGAGATTGGATTTGTGGGGCTTTTAAAGTGTGTTTTGTGTAATAAGGATGAGGAGAATCTATACTGACTTCTTCTCCATTGTGAATTTTTGTAGGAGGTATGGTATTTTGTTGTGAGACAGTTGGGTTAGCAAGGGCCGCTCCCATTGAAACTTAACGATTGGTTAGATTCTGGGTATATCCCGAAGGACTTCTTCTACCTTTGTTTCTATATGACATGTAGTACCATCTACTATTCTATGGGAGATCTAGAAGGAATGAAACCCTAGAATTTTTCAAGACAAAGTTGAGGATGTGTGTAGGTTTAAATAGAGAATTGAGAAGGCAATTTTGGAACTAGTGACTAATGTTGTGGCACAAGTAAATCAAAATAAAGTTCCCTTCAATTTTTTAGGATAGTATAATTTAAGTTAATTGGCCCCTCATCAGGTTTAGGCCCCTTAATGGGCTAGTGAGGGTTAAACCTCTGAAGGGTTTAGAGGTGACTGATGTTTGGAATCCTCTGAATTTGGGGTAGATCAAGGTAAATTTTGATGGTGCATCCAAGGGGAACCCTGGTCCATATGGGGTAGGTTATGTAGCTAGAGATGATAAGGGGAACATTATTTCTATTTGTGCAAAGAAACTCATTAATGGAACCAATAATGAGGTTGAGTGCTTGGCTGTGATCTATGCAATATTAATGGAAAAATAGATGAGGATTAGGAAATTGCACATGGAAGGAGATTCACAGATAGTTATTAATGGTATTATCAAGGGTGGACTAGATACTTGGTATTTGAATAAACACATCTGTCGAATCAAATTTTTTCTTTCATCCTTTTAAAGTGACACATATTTTACGAGAATCCAATGAGGTAGATAAAAAATTGTCCAATATTGGTGTTCGGGGATTAGACCATGATACTTTTGAAATATATTAATACTTTATAAATATTGAAATAGAGGATAGGTGGTAAGGTGGCAGGGCTTAATGTATTGTGTTACATCTCTTTAAAATTAATACTATATAAGGTTTAACAAAGTGACCATATTAGAAGTGGGTAATTAGTGGGTGGTGAGGTGGATGGGTGATCACTAGTGTCATGATGTCAGCTAGATTATGATTTAGCAATGATGTGGCTTCCAACAAGCTAGTATGGGGTGTAGTCACCAGATGGCATCATGAAGAGTGATGAAGGCTAGTCACTTTCTAGAGACTTTGGAGGTCTTTTACGGGGGCTTCTTTAGACATGAAGGGCATTGTTGAGAGGTGATAACACTGTGTTGGTTAGGATTGTAGTTGAAAATGGAGGTATATTTTTCATTGAATTCTCCCAACCAGCTACCTTCTTTCAGGAGAAAGATCTTTGTGAAGCGGGTGAGAGGAATTTTCAAGTTTGATGATGACATGTTTTGGGATTGTGTTTGAAATTTTTTTGGTCAAGAGTATTTTACTATAGACATTCAGTTGTGGATGAATCTGGACATTCCATCACTCTCTCTAGCATGGGAATTAGTTTTGGGATCGCGCGAGGAAGTGTTGTAAGTGATGAGAGTTTGTGTGATTCTGTAGTGGATTGATGGCATGATTCCTATTGTTGGGAGGGTGGAGCTGGGGTTGGTTTGAGAATAGTGCAGGGACCATGGTGTCTGATCAAAGGTGGAGTTAGGGATTTGTAGTTGCTGATTGTGTGGAGTTCTTCAGTGCTGAAGGAAAAGAGAATCAAGGATTCCATAGAAGGATAGAAGGAATTTTTGTTGTCTATGCAGAATGTGGAGGCTGAACGGTAATTGTTGGAGCAAGAGTGGAAACATAACATGAAATTGACTCATAGGAAGTCAACGAAAAATTCTAGTGCATATGGGAACTCAAGGGTGGTGCTATTGGAGTTGATGAGTAAACAACCCACAGCTCCCAAGAACAATTGTATGCAAACACCTATCATAGAAAGAGAGAGAAGCAAGAAGCTAGAGAGGCCTAAACACATGGATCCATGAGAGATGAGACATCCTTGATGTGCAAAAAAAAAGTTGCAATAATCACAATCAAATATTATTGTGTTGAATGATGTTAAGAATACAAAGGAGATCAATCCTTATAAAAGGAGATCTAAAACCCTAAAAGGGTGAAAAAACCTAGGTTGCATGATAATAATTAATAAAGTAATAAATTATTATATGCCTAAAGTTTAGCTTAAGTAGAAAGAGATAATAAGTGACTTGGTAATTAAATCAATATCATTTAATTAATAAGTAAACACTTTATTACTCTAACACCCTCCCTTAAGATAAACTTTGGGAGAAGCTAAAAACCTAGAAAGAACTACTGAAAGCAAATGGATCCCGACAACAAAAGGCCTGATCAGGTACCCAAGTACAAAAGAGAGTCTCTATAAAGTGGAGAAATAGAGAAAGCCAATGGGAAAAAATCTATTCCAAAAAGAGACAAAGACTAGTCTGAAGGACTGAAGAAGCCTCCAAAACTAGGAAATGTTCCAGAAAATAGGAAAAATGATGAACATGTAGAACATCACTGAAGCAAGAAGCTGCAAACTCTGTCAAGAAGTAACTGGTGATTTGAAGATCCTCCACTAAAATATGATCGGGTAGAGAAGACTATAATTTCCATGAGTTCCCAATGACACTACTTGAATCAGGAGGCAAACAAAGGCAAACAAATGAAGTCAAAGATATAGAATATTGTAATCTGCATGAGTTCCCTCAAATGACACTACTCAAATCAGGAGGCAAACAAAGGCAAACACCTGAAATCGAAGATACATATGGCATAAAAACACCAAAGTATGAAGAGATGATCAATCAAAGTTGGAAGAGTGCTTCCAAAAATAGGAAAGAGAAGAGTGTCCATATGGTAAATGATCCATCTCACTGGAATGCATAAGTACCTAGCCACTGCATCCACCTAGTACATAGGAAAAAATATTAAATAAACATCTCACACTATCGAACCAAGGAAGCAAAATAACCAACAATAAAAAACCCCCATAATGTTGACAAGATAGTAATGGCAGGTACACTAAAAAGATCATCCAATATGAACTGCATGATGAAGAAAAACCAGGAACATCGAAGGTGCAGAGAGAGTAAAAACACATATAGAGATACCTGACGCTAATATTGTTGGAGGAATGCTCACATGACAAAATTAGATGGAAAACATCAAACCCCCCTGGCACTTTATAATGGAGTGCGATCAGTACATAGAGCACAAACATGTGCAAGATCTCATACATGTAATAGAGTGGAACTTTAGCTCAGTGTGTGTGCATAAAATAATGATACAAAAGTGAAGTATACACTTCTCAAAGAAGAGAGAAGGCTTCTGAAATAAAAGAAAAACCTAAGACAAGATATTCCACAAAAGGAAAAGATCCCAGGACCTGAAACATCTAAGATATCCACCAAATTGAAAAAATGAAAGAAAAAAAATAAAGTATACCTGAAGCATAATCTATTGGCAAGTTGTCTATACTGAGGTATATGACTTGATATAGTGTTTTCATCATGGCAACAAAGTCATACAGCAGTTTGGAGTTAGCACACTTAGTGTAAAGATTAGAATTCAGTTAAGTGTTGAAGACTGGACAGTGTACAGAGTTCTTGTAGCTCAAAGCATCAGCACACGTGTGTACGGATGAATTATGGTATGCTCCCTAGAAGTTAAGCTTGTTAGACTATACTTATGCTTATTCTATGATCACATAAGTAGATATGCAAAGATGTGAAAGTTACAATCAGTTGAAGTTGCAAAGCTAGTGTGTGCTAGCAAAGAACAAAGCATTGAGCCGACAGTTAGCATTTTGATTTGTGATTGTAATGTAATATTGTAAAGGCCATGCACCTATTGTATTTAGGTTGCTGACATGTTTATATATATAATTGTAAGCATGCTTGAGCCAATTCATTTGGAAGCGTTGTTTGTAATTAGTTATAGGGCCGACCTATTTATGTATTTTGTATGAGCGCATAAATATAAGGTGCGCCCATTATATTTGGTATGGAAGTTGTAATAGAGTTATGATAAGAAGATCAGAGGTATGCAAAGACAACATAAGATTTATTAGAGCTTTGCTAGAGGTCAAAGAATCAGCGCACCAAAGGAATTGATCAGACAAGTAGTGTCACTAGATAGTTCACTAGTAGATATAGTGTGTATCTGAAATCAGAAGGTTGTAGCCTTCACCATTTGAGTAGTGAGCTCTAGGATAGTGAGTCCACTCCCCTAATAGGGATCATTGTAAAACACTCCTAACAGGGTCTGACCCTTAACAAGGTCTACTATACTTAAAGCATTGTAAAGCTACTCCTAATAGGGTAAACGATCTTCTAACAAGGATCACAAAACACTAGTGTAGAATATTAGTGGGTATCAAGTCCCATTGAGGTTTTTACCTATTTGGGTTTCCTCATAACCATATTGGTGTCATGTGTTGATTTCATGTTTCATGTTTATGTGAATGTTTATTTTAGTACTTAAGCATTTAAGTTCAACATAAAGATTTAAGTGAAAAGTTAAAATAAAGTGAACACTGATTCACCTGCCCCCCTCTCAGTGTTCCCATGCCTAACAATTGGTATCAGAGCTCTGGTCCTCAGCATAAAAGTTTAACCACTTGAGGAGATCATGGACAAAACTGAAATGAAACATCTAAAAAGAAATCTTGAAGCTGCTCTTGAAGATCTGGACAAGTCAGAAAGAGAATCTAAAGAACTAAAAGATAAATTCAGTGATGCTCAGTTAGTCATCAAGAAGCTAAGGAAAGATTTGAAAGAATGCTCTACCAGTGATCTAGGGACAATGGTCAAGAAGCTCAATGAAGAAAACAAATCCTTAAAAGAAAAACTTGAAGAGGTTGATGATAAGCTGACTAATAATCAGGCAGTCTATGATGAACAGATCAAAGAGAACCTTCAGCTGAATGAAGAACTAAGGAAAGAAAACATGGAAATCTTGGAGCTAAGAAATAGCAAAGAAAGCTTGGAGTTTGAATTGAAAGAAGCAAAGAATCATATTGACAAATTACACACCAGTTCTGATTTGATAGAATCTTAGTTGTATGCAAGGAGAGTCAAAGGAGACACTAGCTATATTGGATACAATGAAGCGCAAAATTAGATTGACAATATGTGAGCAAGAAAGGATTCACAAAAGGACTCTACTGATGTTGAAAAGGCTGAAGATCAAACCATAGATAATGGTGGACCACCTAAGAATGAGCCCAAGCAAGTAGAACGCACCTATTTTTCTTGTAACAAGCATAGACACATTGCGAGGAACTGTACAGAGGTAAAACCTTTTAATGGTTACTGTTATTCATGCAACAAGTTTGGTCATAGAGCTATGAATTGCAAGACTAGTAAGAAGAATAGAATTCAACAAGATCAGACAAATGTAAGAAGTACTCAAAATGTTACATGCCAGATATGCAACTATAATGGTCACACAACAAAGCAATGTAGAATAGTGACTCATGTCAATGCGCCGAGGAATATAAGACCTCCAGTCATTTTTCACTCTTGTAACAAGGCTGGACACATCTCAAGAATCTGTAGATCAAGGACGCAAGGTCAGGGAAGCCCTAAAAAGGCCAAAGAACCAGTTCTGGATCTCATAGGAGAAGCTAACTTTGTCAAAGCCTCAGATGATGTGAGCATGATTTGGTCAAAGAAAAAGAAGGAAAAGACTAATGAGAATGTATTAGATGCATCCCCAGTGGACGCCCCCTCTACATCTGCATAAATGACCCTTAGGGTCATAGGGGGAGCTAATTTAGCTCTAGACCCCTGCGTGGCTGGTATACTAAAGCTTTTGGAGTGTATAGGAACCTTCGTGCAAGAGCGAACATGCTGAATGTTAGTAGAACTCGAGTTACAAATTTTGAAGTGATAGCCTGGTTTACACGACATGCATTAATGATAGATTTTTCACTCTTAAAGTATACAAAAGTCATTTGATTTCTCATTGCATTCAAATTCAGAGTGATAGAGAGTAGAAGGAGCCTTGGAAGTTGTTGTGAAGTGTTGGTGATTGATCTATCAGAGATTTGTTGCAATGATCAGTGTATTTGATCAGTTGTAGAAACCCTAGCTCGTTGCATTGATTCAGAAGCCATCAGATTATCTCTAAGTTCAGTTGGAAAGTGATTAACAAGTAATTCATGGCCACTTCCATTATTTATGATGTTGCTGAGAAGAAAAGATATATTTTTAAGAGGCACCCATTTAAATCAACCCTAGATGATTTAGAGGGAGCTTTCTCTCGTATGCCTATGGGTGTCATGCATGTGGAAGACATAAGGGCTTACATCTACTATAAGAAAGAACCTATTGGACTAGATAGGTTAAGGGTGCACATGGATACCATGTTGAAATAGGATAAAACATTCATGGATGAATACACCAAATGGAATGATCACCCTATTGTTGAGTATGCTATGACATATGAATTCTATGAGATAGAATGGATAAAGATCTTATTGAGTGGAATCCATGATGATCTATTTTGGATTGGAGATGTTCCAGTTAGAATCACAAATGACTTAATTCATGAGATGACAAGCCTTTCTAGAACAGACATTGTCCTTCCTATGGGAATGGATGTCAGAAAGATGGTTGAGCAAGTATGTAAGTCAAGGAATGATAGGCGCAGTATGACCATCGAGCCTATTGAGCAAGCAGACATCAAATTGATGTCAATGATACTGGGGTATAGATTTCATCACACCAGCAGAGTGAATAGTGTGTCTGCGGGCACTATTCTAGCAGCTATCAGACTTGCGAAGGAAGATGGAGAATTCAACTTGTGTGAGATCTTGCGCGCACAATTGATAGATAACATCAAGGCCATTAAGCATGAAAAGTCAAAGATATTCAGGTTTGGATCACTAATCATCTATATGTACCTTCATATTGTTGGGAAGATATTAGATTTGTACTTGGACAAGTCCATTCCAACCATGCCTCATATATCCAACAAAGCATCCATTGAAAGTGCACTAAGGGATTATATCACTTTGGAATTGAAGACCTTTAGAGCTAAGATGCAGATGAGGTATAGGATTCCAGAAAGCATTTTAGAGAAATATAAGGATACAATATGCTTTATGGTGGAGACTGATACTACATGTATGGAAGCTGTTGAGCCTAGAACTAAGTGGATTCATCCACTTGGGTATGAGGTAGAGGAACAAGTTCTTGAAGCTTATGCATAGGTACTCCTGTCAGCCGCCAAAGATCCTAATGAACCTAGGTGGGGAACCTATGAGGAAAAGAACAGAGAAGTTGATGCAAAACTTAACAGTGCAGCAACTAAAAGAAAAGTTGCTAAGGTCACTTCTGAGATCTTGAGAATACATGGTGTGTCTCAAGAAGACCTTGATAAAGCAAGGGATGAAAATATTGCCCTAGAATTGAAAGGCACAGCAGAGGAAGAACAAGAAGATCCTAAGTTGAAGAAGATAAAAACTGAATTAGATAATAAACAGAAGGGTAAAGAAGATAATACTCCTTCTGCGCCCATAGATACTACTGATCTTACCACTCCTCCAGAGTATAAGCCTATAATCAAGAGGAAGAAAGAAGCTAGCACAGTCATCCATCCTTGTGAGCATTAAGGAGCAAGAAAAACATTCAAGCACCTCCTAAGGTAGGATTCGGACCAAGCCTTAAAGTATTGAGCACTAGAATTGTTGATGAGGGCAGATTGATCAAGTAGGGAAGTTTTATGAAACTTACAATGAGATTGGCAAATGAGAGATACATGAGATGATTGTCATGTTACAAGTAGTGGTTGCCGTTGCACCAAAAGATTGACTTGTTAATGCCCAATGCAACCACTAGACTTATAGAAGACACAGGAGGTAGTTAAGCCATGTCACAAATCCCAAGGGGAGTGCTAACCATTTTACCAACATTCTCCCCCTTAGCATTACCTAAGGGGATTCAAACCTATGACCAAGCTCTGATACCACTTGTTACAAGTAGTGGTTGTTGTTGCACCAAAAGATTGACCTGTTAATACCCGATGCAACCATTAGACTTATAGAAGACACAGGAGGTGGTTAAGCCATGTCACGAATCTCGAGGGGAGCATTGACCATTTTGCCAACATGTCAAACATATGATAAAGTTCAAGAAGATAGTTCTTGAATTGAAAACAAAAATTCCAAATAAGGTGTGGGAAATAATGGACACCTTAAAAAGACAAGCCACTGAAGAAGATCTGAGAATAAGGGAACAAATTCTTGATTCCACTCTTCCAGTATGTTCTATTGAAGAAAGGTCATTGTTACTAAATCTAGTGAAGCTGCACTTAAGGACAAAGATGAGAACTCTACACATTATGAACAAAGACTATGAGCTGATAACGAAGGAAATAGAGAAGGCAATTGAAAAGGTGTTATTAGAACAACACATAAAACCACCTACTACACCCATCACTCATGCACCTAGTAAGCAAGACAAAGAAGCAGAGACCTTCAATGTACTAGTAATAGGTCCTCAGAACTCAGTGCCCATAGCAGAAACTCAAACAGAGGCAAACAAGTTTGCGCCCATCTCAAAATCACATGAAGGCATTACTATTTTCATAGATAATGTGGAGATAGCCATGGCGACTACTGATAAGGAATTAGAAAAGTTTGAGGAAGCATTTGTTAGTACTGAAGAAGCTGAAATCTTATGTAGCAATGCACCTCCCACTCAGCAAGAAGAAGTACTCATAGAAGATGTATCTGATAAGAAAGAAGAAGAAGAGGTAGAAAAGAAAGAAGAAGTTACTTCTGTTGATCTTGCAAAGGTAAAACTAGAAATGATGGACAACACTCCCATCACTGCCTCCTCAGCATTGTTGTCAAGTTTGACACCTGACACAAGTAGTTTGGATTCTTGGAAAGAATAAGACTCGATTAAGTTCAGCATCTTGGCTATGGATAAGGAAAAAGAAAAACAAGTTATGAGGAATCCTCTCCTAATAGAATCGGTGAATATTTTGAACAGTTTGCTGCCAGAGGATAAGAAAGTGCCAAAATTACATTCGGTTGATGATGTGAGTTCAATCCTCTCACAGTTCAAAAGCAATTTTTCTAGCCTAGAAGAATATGCATCCATAGTAGCAGAAGAGAAGTACTTAAAGAAGAGATTGAATGAGTTGA
Source organism: Chamaecyparis obtusa (assembly GCA_027943335.1). Taxonomy (NCBI): domain Eukaryota; kingdom Viridiplantae; phylum Streptophyta; class Pinopsida; order Cupressales; family Cupressaceae; genus Chamaecyparis; species Chamaecyparis obtusa. Next base: position 1,592,743 of record BSBK01002599.1, on the reverse strand, counting down.
TGAGCAACTTTGCCCTAGACTTGAATTCTCTTAAGTCTGGTCAAGCATCCTTGAAAGAGTTTGCTAATGAAGGAAGAAGGATCATTGCAGCATGCATGGATCAAGACAAGCTCACTGATTCTCACTTCAAGAAGATAAAAGAAGTAGAAGCAATGATTGAGAAGGTAAAGAATTCAATGTCAGACACATCCACTGATGTGAACATGTGCAAAAATGTCTACCAAGGATAGATAGACAAGATTGAGAAGGAAGAAAAAGAGATAACAAGGATAAGGTCCAGATAGACTCAGTTGAGGAATGGTCTTCCACCCTCTTTAGACATCCTCAATCAGAATATAAGTGAGAGTGATGCCACCATGGTAACTTATGATCATGGTCCCATCAGTGTCTCGGAGAAGATGGAGAAGCTTCAATATTCATTATGCACCCATCTCTAGATAGTTAACTCTCTGATAACCTTTTGGAAGAAGGAGTTCTAGAACCTCAAGATTGCATATCTAGATGTTTTCACTCAGTGAGTATGTGTATATATAGTTTTTTGATGCACCTTTGTCATTAATGTCAAAGGGGGAGTTGTGTATATAATATGGAGTATATATATGTATAAGGAGATATAAGATTATGTATAAAAATATAGAAGACAAAATTTTTTGTTTAAAGGAACAGTTAGCAACTTGGCCATATTCCTTTGTTTCCATCAATGAAAAAGGGGGATATTTTTGGAAAGTTGTCTATACTAATGTATATGACTTGATATAGTTTTTTCATTATGGCAATAAATTCGTATAGCAGTTTGGAGTCAGCGCACTTAGTGTAAAGATCAGAATTTAGTTAAGTGTTGAAGACTGGATAGTGTACAGAGTTCCTACAACTCAAAGACCTAGTGCATGTGTGTACGGATGAATTATGGTATGCACCCTGGAAGTTAAGCTTGTTAGACTATACTTATACTTAGTCTATGAGTGCATAAGTAGATATGCAAAGATGTGAAAGTTACAGTCAGTTGAAGTTGCATAGCTAGTGTGTGCCAGTAGAGAATAGAGCATGGAGCCAACAGTTAGCATTTTGATTTGTGATTGTAATGTAATATTGTAAAGGCCATGCGCTTATTGTATTTAGGTTTTGAAAATGTTTATATGTATAATTGTAAGCACGCTTAAGCCAATTCATTTGGAAGCATTGTTTGTAATTAGTTATAGGGTCGACCTATTTATGTATTTTGTATGAGCACATAAATATAAGGTGCACCCATTGTATTTGGTATGGAAGTTGTAATAGAGTTGTGATAAGAAGAGCAGAGGTATGCAAAGACAACATAAGATGTATTAGAGCTTTGCTAGAGGTTAAAGCATTAATGCACCAAAGGAACTGATCAGACAAGCAGTGTCACAAAGACAGTTCACCACCATATATAGTGTGTATCTGAAATCAGAAGGTTGTAGCCTTCACCATTTGAGCAGTGAGCTCTAGGATAGTGAGTCCACTCTCCTAACATGGATCATTGTAAAATACTCCTAACAAGGTCTGACTCTTAACAAGGTCTACTGTACTTAAAGCATTTTAAAGCTACTCCTAATAGGGTAAAGGATCTTCTAACAAGGATCACAAAACACTAGTGCAGAATATTAGTGGGTATCAAGTCCCACCGGGCTTTTTACCTATTTGGGTTCCCCATAACCATATTGGTGTCATGTGTTGATTTCATGTTTCATGTTTATGTGAATGTTTATTTCAGTACTTAAGCATTTAAGTTTAGCATAAAGATTTAAGTGAAAAGTTAAAATAAAGTGAACACTAATTCACCCCCCCCTCTCATTGTTCCCATTCCTAATATAATCTGGAAAATAACTCACATCACTAGAAAGGTCTCGTAACAAGCTTTCCAACAATATATTGTTTTCCCAAAATGGAGTTTGGATGCGCAAGATAGAGCTCCTGGATTGCAAAAATGAATATTTGGATTTGATAGAAAAAAAAAACTATGAAAAAAGAAAAATAAAAAATTCAAACCACCATATTTGGATAGAGCTCGGAACGAGCTTTTCGAAGATATCTCATTTTCCCAATTTCAACACCGTATGCTCAAGTTATGAGCAAAAAACCATAGGTAGGCTTATGAGCCAAAAAAAATGCAAAAGAGGGGTGATGCAGTGTTGACATCATCAACCACGAGCTTAAATTTGTCCGGTATGGGGATGTGGGTTTGAAAGTAATTCTACCAAGAAGTGTCCACAATCTAATATTTTTTGGAACTATTAATTCAAAAACCTTTATTATTGTAAGAATTTTGATATCGCTCTGATACCATGTAAGAATTTGCCTAAGGCAAAGAATAGAAACCAAGATCTAGAAGCTCAAGAGATAGCACAAGAGAGACAAAATAGATAGATTGAATGATTACATACAATGTAGGAATGCCTCAATATATAGGCAATGCAAGATAACTAGAAGTTATGCAAGTGATAAGCTATCAACTAGACATGATGGAATCACATGTCCACCAAAGGTGGATCATCCTCCATTGTACATGAAAGTATGAGAAACATGTGCAACAATGAGAGGATGATAATGTGATAAGAGAACTAAAGGTGGATCTCACACACAAAGAGGTATGTGATGACAACTATCACACCTAAAGTGGAAATTCTCCTAACCATGTGCTAAAATGAAATGCAAACTCCTAGGTGTCTCAAAGACAACTAATTATGCAAATGCATTATCCTAAGTAAACTTAAGTAAAGTGTAATTAGTAAATACTTAACTACACCAACACCCCCCCTTAAGTGCAACTTAGGGGAATGCACTTAAGCTCACAATACAAGATGGGTCCCAGCTACTAGGCCATGTTAGGTACCCATGTACAATATGCAAGAACAATGCAATCTCTCATAAAGCAAAGAAAGAGGGAAAACCTCATGGGAAAAACCCTCCCCCCAAAAAAGAGATGAATACAAGATGCATGCATGGATGGAGTAATCAAGACCCCCCAATTATGACATACATCATGCATATACAATAAAAAATCCCCCCAAAGGAAGGAAACAAGGAGACATGATATCCCCCCCATAATGAGTAATCTCCTCCAAGGATGGTAAGTGCTTGAAGACAAAACATAGTCCAATGCCTACAAACAACATTTCTCCTCTTAGGAAGAAGATACACCAAGTATAGATGTAAGAAGGCTTCCCATTGTGGATAGGAAGTAGGAAGGGCAATCCAAATGAATTATGATGTCTCTGAAGTATGCCCAAGTGTCACCATATCCTTGGTTGATGAAGATGCCACGAACCAATCAAGAGAAAGCCCCATAGAAGAAGGTGGCATACAAGGAACCAATGATAACCGATTCACGTAAGAATTTGGATCAAACTCAAAAGATAGAGATGCCTCCTCAAATGAAGTAGTAAGAGAATCAAGAAAGCCCCCCCTCAATGTAGAATATACACCCATGATAGATGCACCTAGATCAATGTAGAAACTGCACCAAGAAAACTGAATGATGTTCATCCCCTTAGGAAGAAACAAGTCCATAGATGTATCAATGAATCCTCCCCAATCTGTAGGAAGAATACTCAAAATGTATGATGTCTTAGGAAACTGAATAGGAATCTCCAACACATGAGTATGGTCAACCTGAACCACGCAATGTGACATCTCAAGTGAAGTTTGAGACTCATGAAAACCAATCTCCAAAGAGTCAAATGTCTTCTCTGAAGTTAAAGAGACCTCCTCCAAATTTTCTATCAAAGGATCCATAATCATGTCAATCTCAAAAGAAGGATCAAGTGGAGAATGAAGATGAGGGTCAGCATGCTCCCTCACAACAACTGAAGAAGGATCATCTTCAACAAAGAGAAGATGAATGTCATCAATGAAGTCTCCCAAATCTGAAATGTAGGACTCCACAAACAAACCTACAATGTCTGTCAAGTAGTCATCCAATGGAACCAAGTCTGGAAGACAATGAATATCCTACTACACTGAATTAGAAGAGCCAATGGCTATATGAAGAGAAGAATCATTAAGAGAGCTGATCTCGGAAGGAGGAGAAGGAGCTGCAACTGGAGGTTCTAGATGTTTTGGAAGTGGAGGAATATGTGGATCTCCATACAATTCCCAAAGAATAGTCCAAAGACCAGGAATATTTTTTGTCTCATCATCATAGTCATCAAGGGAATCCATAACATCCATATCCATATTCAAATAGATAACCTTAATAACTTCTGAGTAAGAGTCACAATTGAAAGAAAGATTTTTAGGTCTATCCTCATACAAATAGGGCAATAGGTTATGCTCACTAAGATGAGCAAGAACCAATTCACTCCATTGCTTATAGTTCCATCTTGTCAACTTAATGAAACCATCCATGATGTACTTCTCACATGAAATAATGAGACCAAAAAAAAAACAATGCACCCCCCAAAATGCAATGAGCCAAAGAACCCCCCCAAAATAGATGATTTTGGCACTTTATATATAGTGCGCGTACAATTTCCACTTGCCAAAATGAACCAAAGTGGACTTCTGATTTTGATGATTACAATAGAAAATATGAAGCTATAGTAGATTCAAACAAATAAGACACAAGATCTCTCAAAGATCTAACAAATTACAAGTACCAAAAATAGGCCAAAATGGACCAAATTCTGAAAGTACTATGTCCACTTAGAAATTTTCCAAACTGATACCAGATTTGGAAAGTAGACAAAAAATCATGAACTTTAAAAAAAAATAGCACCTAAAAATGTGTCCATATGAGCCCGAATGAAGCCTCTAAAGTTGTAAAAATCAAGATTTGCGATTTTTAGAAAATATCAAAAACAGATATCAAAAATCACATGTATCATTGTGTAGATCGTGAAATTCTACCCCAAAACAAAAAAAAATTGCTCTAAAAAAGGAGTCCGGATGACTACGACATCGCTGTTTGAAAATCACCTCTGAAATTATTTTTTCTGAATCGCCGCTGTCGAACCTTGAAAATTCAAATGGCTCTAGATTTGGCTTCAGATGTCCAATTTGGATCAAAAAAAATTTGATTTAGGGGTATTTGGACCTCCTCAATGTGATTCCAACCTCTGATTTGCACTAGCAAGCTCCAACTTTGACTTGCAATAAAAATCTCTCAAAATAGGCTATACAATGAAACTCCTATAGCTCTGATACCATGTAAGAATTTTGATATCGCTCTAATACCATGTAAGAATTTGCCTAAGGAAAAGAATAGAAACCAAGATCTAGAAGCTCAAGAGATAGCACAAGAGAGACAAAATATGATATGATCAAATGATCAAATAATGAAATAGATAGATTGAATGATTACATACAATGTAGGAATGCCTCAATATATAGGCAATGCAAGATAACTAGAAGTTATGCAAGTGATAAACTATCAACTAGACATGGTGGAATCACATGTCCACCAAAGGTGGATCATCCTCCATTGTACATGAAAGTATGAGAAACATGTGCAACAATGAGAGGATGATAATGTGATAATAGCACTAAAGGTGGATCTCACACACAAAGAGGTATGTGATGACAGCTATCACACCTAAAGTGGAAATTCTCCTAACCACGTGCTAAAATGAAATGCAAACTCCTAGGTGTCTCAAAGACAACTAATTATGCAAATGCATTATCCTAAGTAAATTTAAGTAAAGTGTAATTAGTAAATACTTAACTACACCAACAATTATCTATTAAAAAAAAGGTTGGTCATCATATCCCAAAGATAACATGAGATCTATGAGAATAAAAGAGATTGATCACATCATGTCATACAAAACCTATATTTTGTAATGATCAAAGGAATTAGACAAAATGTGTAATTTATTTGTGCTAAACAATCAACAAAAGCGTGTGATTAACAATAAGTAAAGTTTTCATAAAATTATTAATAACAATCATGACCATTGATATACATGGAAATGCTATCAATGAGTTTCTTAAATTTGTCTATTTGAATTAATTTTTGCATAATTTAAAGTTTATTATATTTTCACTAAATCACATTGGGTAATCAAATTTCCTATGCACCCATTATATACACCAAACCACATAGAAATATGATGGCGTTATATATAAATGCTAAATATGAAGACATATATAATCACAATTAAACATCATATATAATATAAATTTTTCCTATGCATAATTTCATGATAATGTCATATAGTGTGTACATTATATCATGTATAGTACACAAAATGGATTAAAAAAAGTCCATGTACTTATATAATGCTATACATGGTGAGGAAAAGAAGTATGCATAGAAAAACCATATAGTTGGCAATTATTTATCTACCAAGAAGATGTAGAGGCAATTGATGGTCATTGCTTTCGAGCTAGTCGATCATACATACTCTCAATTTTTTTAATGTCCACCTATCATTATAATTAAATAATATATACATTAATAAATAAAAACTCTCTCTCTCTCTCTCATATATATATATATATAGTCATCTACCAGCTAATAATTTACCTCAATAATTCTTTGTTCATCTAAATCCATTAGAGAGGAAGGTATACCAACTAGAGTTGTGACCACCTATAACAAGCACAAAGAAACAAATTAGACTAAAGATGAATACCATTAAAATTTACTATAAATTATAATGGATGGAATAAGATATACAAATTAAGTCTACGTTAATGGATCATACCTCCATCAAAGATATTAAAGATAAAATTGTAACACAATTTGTTCACCTTCATTGTTCCATGAATAATGAGAGGGGTACAAATTGATGTAACTAACTAAACATAGAACATTATTTGACCAAAATCTATAAACATGAACTACAAAGATAATAATTAAAATATAAAAAATTAGCTTAGTAAAATTTGACTTACAACCACCACCTTTAACATGTGTTGATGTTGAAGTTCCAACATCTACATACTTGTTATCAAATGTTGATTTTAAGATTACCATTACTATATGATTGTTTTTACATACGCAGTATATTTATTATTTTCTTATAAATTATATGCATGTGGACTTGACATGTTTTCATAATTAGGCACTAAAGTGCCAACATATGTAAAATGAATACTCTAACCTTATAATTTCATGACAAATAATTCTTTACATTAATTTTAAATTATAAAAGATTAATATTATTAATATTAAATTTTGAAAAATGATACAAATTATAGAACCTTATTGAAATTAACTATCAATCAATATCAAATGTGTTATTAAGAAGCTCATTGAAAGATACAATATTATCTTAATATGAATGTATCCTCCTCATGGCTCTATCTACTTATATCATTGTAAATTATAAGCACCTTACTAAGGTGTACAATCTATACTTATTTAAAATCTATTTTAGTGTGTTCTCATTCTCCCGTACAACATTTAACTTTAATATGAATTTAATTAATACATATTTAAATATTTGTCCTTATTAACTTAATTTACCTAAGGACGCTTAATTTTAGGTGTGCCCCCTTTAATTTTTTCATCCATTTATCACCTCTTGAATACATAGGCCCAATTTCATTATGGGTGGCCTTTTGTATTTATTTTGAATTCAAACCTTGATTTTGTATATATTTTGGGTATCGTCATACCCTCATTTCTTGGTTCCCCTTAAGGCATGGGGCAAAATAGGTTGTGTCATGCCTTGGGAGGCACCTTGTTCTATGTAAAAGTGGTACATATTAAATTAGAGAAAAGTCTTGGATTTTTTGTGAGATATCCAAAACCCCATCGGGCCTCTTTGATTTCTTAGACTCTGAATGGCTTGGATATGTATAAAAAAAATGCTACCTCCCTCATTTTAACATCCATGATCACTCCAAACAATTAACATATTAATCCTATCAAATCAACCATTCATTTAAGTTAAAGCATTCAAGGATCTATCAAGTCTTCAAGAATTCATTGTGTAAATCTACAACAATCATTATGAAAGTGTGTCTTTTGTGATATTATTTTATGTGTTTGTGGATTCATGTTGTTAGAGCAACACTTGTGATCCCATTACAAGAACAATTTCACCATTCAAGGTATAATATTCCCTTATTCAGGCCTCTTCTACTACCAACACACTTCCATTTTCAAGCATTTACATTTCAATATCAAGGTTAATTCCTAAATAGGGGTTTGGCCAAGGAAAACCCATTTTCCCTAATAATTTTTCCCATTTTCTAAATATAGGTAATAGGTGGCACATTTGTGGAAGAAGATACATGCATATCTGACAGAGTTACAAGTGGTAGAAATCTTGTTAGGATTTTTTGGGTTCCAGGTGCCTCTTACCACATACAATCCAATTTTCCCTATTCTTGTTATTCTAAACTAAAATTTGGATCACAAGTTAGTCGTTGTTTTAGATTTATATATCTGGTATCAAAATTGATTTTTTTGTCTACAATCTATCTTCATATACAATATTCCTTCTTTTCTCTCACATTTTCCCTAGATCTTGTACTTCCATTTCCATTTTTAATTTTCTACTCAAGTAAATGAATGCTTACAATCATTCAACACTTAAGTATCCTTGAGCCTAGTGGATCGATTTTCCTTATAATGTGTGAAATAATTTAGGTGTGAGCTTCCTAGTTTGATCATCCATCCTAGTGACTATTCCTCACACCCCATTTTCTTTCATTGCATTTTGGTGAACCTGACTCTTTCTTACATACTTCTGATTTTCATTCCTAATTCTAATTTGGTATCTAGATCTGATCTATAAGCATTTTATTCATCTAGATATTTAGTTCATCCATTCACGTATCTTATTTTTTTATGGATAGAGTTGTTATCTTATTTTACTAGTTCAATTTCAAGTTTTTTCAAAGATCTTGTACATGTTCTATTTTATGCATATGCTGACAATTTAGTTCTCTCTTTTATGCATGACTATTATTTAATCCCTCCCAAGTTTGATCTTAGCCATGGGACCATTTTGTGCAAGAAGACACCCTTATCACTCTTTTGAGGACCCTTCTCCAAACATTTCCTCTTTGTACAGGATGATGCTCTTAAGTTACAAGAATTTAAGATATATGACAATCCTATTTATGAACCTTTCAATGTTTCCTTTCCCAAATTTTGTATCCCTGATGAGGACATATTGATGCAAGATATTTTAACCACCTCTCTCAATGATGTTCCTATAAATGTGATGAACCATTCAAGAATTAGGTTGATTATTCTCCTGATATGTACCTTCCTCATTAGAATACCTTGGTGCAAGAAGATACTATTGTGGTTGATAATTCCCTTTATATGTATTTAAATAATATTTCATCTCTAGATGAGGCTTTAATGAGTTATGTTTCTCTATCTCCTAAATCCCATCTTCATTATATAATGATATTTTTAACTAAGAGGATGATATTATGAATACCTTTCTTAACGTTACTCTACCATTTTTATACCAAAATGACACATCTTCTATATATGAAGCGTTGAAGAATCACACTGAAACCTCTCCTAGGGTATCTTTGGTCAATGAGGACAATTAATTTTTATCCTCCCATGAATTATATATTAGATATGTTGTTTCAAGAGACTAAGAACAATATTTCTTGATATCCTTCTTTCTCTTATCATGCCCATCAAAATATTTTAAGGCATTGTGATGTTATGCATATTCCATCTCCTAAAATAGCATTGGATGAAGATAAAAACCTAGATGAGAACACTTATTGCCAATATCCTACGTTGGATATGTCTAATTTTACAAGGATTAAGAATCTTCCCTTAGAGATAAATCCTCCTATAGTTCATCCCTACGATAGGGAACTTCCACCTCCCATCTATCATCATCTCATGAAGATGGTTATCACATGATTTTTAAGCAAAACTATAGTGGACAAGATCATATTCCTATAGACTTTTCAAAGTGCATTATCCAAGGCCTCAAACATTTCTTTGAAGATTTAACACATCTTTATTTACCAATCCTCTCATTACAAGACATTAATGTTATAAAAAAAATCCTTGGGGCATTGCTAAAATGAACTTCTTGAGACTTAAGTATGATAGTAACATTAAATTCCCTCACAAATTTCCAAAAAACAAAGATCATTGTGTTTACTGTCTCTTTCATTAATTTCTTCTCATTCTCTTGGTCAATGTATTAAATTTAGACAATTTATTCAAGATTTGGTGGATAGATGTCTTATTTGTGTAACAACGGATATTGTGTTTTTTTCTTAGCATTAAAAATCATATAAAATAGCCTTTCCATCACCTATTATGTTTCTCCACACCATTTAATTTTACTAGATTACCATGATGGGGGGCTCTTTCTTTCGCATGGTGCTATACTTTCATTTTCAATCTCTTCTTATGAGAAACATAATAGGTCCCTTCCCTTGTCTTTCTACTTGGGAGGCAAGGGTTCTTTCTTAAATTCCTTGTCTTTCCAAAGGATCCATTAGCCTTTTATTTTATTTGAATCTTTTATATAATGATGTCCTTCTTTGCATAGACTTGTTTGTTTTACATGAGGATCTTTCTCTTTCAGGAGATTGATATCATTATTTACAACCTCTTCCTTTCTTGTAATTGTTTATCTACTATGAAATATTTATAATTTAGAATACATAATGAGTTATCATTTCCCTTTCCTTAAACATTGGGGGGAAAGGTTCCCTTTATCAATCTCTTATCCTTTATAAGTATCCACTTTCCTTGGTGGAGAAGTGTTTGTTTATCATGTGACATCCTTTCTTACATGGACTTGTTTGTTATTCATAGATTCTCTCCTATACAAGAGGTGTGTATTATTGATCACAACATATTTCTTGTTTGCAATTTTATGTCCATCATAAACAAAATCCCTTACTTTGGGGCTTAAATTGTGTCATCCTTCATTAAGAATCCCTTTTTACCTAGCAATAGGGGGGAAAGGTGAATTATTGTTCTCCTTCCCCTATCTTTGTCAAATTTGTTATTTTTCTTCAAGAAATCCTCTTGGGGTATATGTCTTGGAAGGAATATCTATTCCTCCTAAGGATCCCTTTACACTTGTTTCATGATATATTTTTACACATTTGTCTCTCCCTTAGCCTACAAGGAGTCATCACTCTTTCTCCAAGGTTGCATGTACATTATTGCCTAAATGATGTCTTTTTTGTGTTGAAGGTGGATATTCTTGTTCTACTTTTCCTTAAGATGCCATCATAGGTCTATATTTTCATCTTAATGAGGGGGCATGTACATGGCCTCCTTTTGTATCATATAGTAGATTTATAAAGAGACAATGTTTTCCTGGGACACCCTTTTGTATATAGAAGATTCATAAGGAGACAATGCTTTCCTTGGGGCAATCCTTTTACACCCTTGTGTATTATATAGTAGATTCATAGGGAGATAATACTTTCCTTGGTGAAATTATTTTACACCATTTTAGAAGGATTTACTTGGATAGAATTATTTATTAGGTCATCCTTGGGATTGTTTGACTATCATAACACAACTTTCTAGACTATTGACCTCTCTTTTGCACCAAAACATTTTTTGATGGGTTAAATAGCATAATGCAATTTTCTAGACTATAAAATCTATCTTTGAAATTAGTGGAGCTATCATAACACAACTTGATAAACTATTTCCTACTCTCCCTCCTCTTTATGTCGTAGATCACATAACAAGCTTATTGTCTATTGGGATATGTTTTTTTTCATGGATCACATTGCATAACACACTTTACTAGTCATTGTAATTCACGGTTTCCTTTCTCTCTCCTTCGTGATCCCATAAGCACAACACACCTTGTTGATTATCTGATCATGAAGTCTTGTCTCATCTTTTATGTGTGTTCTCATTCTTCTTATGATACCATTTGTTCTCTTGCAAGATCATTAAAAGTGTAACACTAGTGGTTGAGACATTTTTTTCATCTAGGTCTCTTCAACTAGTTGACTTGGAGCCTTTATTTTTAGCACTAACCCTTACGTTGTATGTCTTTTATTTTTCTTTGTTTTCCTTTGCATTTAACCTTTTTTATTTTTTTGTGTGCCCTTTTCTATGGTTTTATGAGTTGAGATCCTTGGTTTGGGGTTTTATTCCATTAAACTTAATAATATCTTACCTCTTTTTAATCTCTCTCTCTCTCTCTCTCTCTCTACTTTATTATGTGTATGTGTATAGACTCATACTCCCAATAAAGTTGAGGCTGAATGTAGCATCATAAATTATAATCACCTTGCTAAGGTATATAATTTATACTTATTTAGCACCTATTTTAGTGTGTTATCATTCTTCCATAGATTATTTTAACCTTATTATACATTTAATTAATAAATATTAAAATATTTATCCTTTCTTAACTTAATTTATTTACATAAGAGACCTTAAATTTAGGTGTACCCCTTTATTTATTTCATTCATTTATCACCTCTTTCATACATAGGCCCTATTTCATTATTGATGGCCTTTTGTATTTGATCCAAATTTAAACCTTGATTTTGTGTATCCTTGTACCCTCATTGTTTCCCAATTTAATTTTAAAACATCCTTGGTTGTAAATGGGTGCCCCGTAAGGCACGAGGTGAGATAGGTCACCCCATGCCTTGGGAGGAACCCTGTTCCACCTAAAGGTGGCCCACATTTAAATTGGAGATTGTTTTGGGGATTTTAGCATGATATCCAAAACCTCATCAGCCTCCTTTGGCCTTGGAGTTTAAAAAATTGATTACAGAAGAGGACAAAAAAATAGGCTTCAAACAAGGCTATAAAGTCGTGGCTGAATGATACCGAGCAATGAGTGCACAAGGTTCTTCTGCTGGATCTGTTGATCAGGTAAATAAGCCAATTGATTTTTATTTCAAGTTGAAAAATTTACCAATTACTGTATTTGATGTTAAGTTCCAACATAAAGTGAATATATTTGTTTTAAGTAAGGAAACATTGATTATATATTTGTTTAAAACTTTAAAGTGAATATATTTATATGTAGTAAATTGAATGATTAATATTTCTCAGTATTTGTCTTGTATTTATATGTATATATTGTCGATATATACACTAATTATTTACATTGGAATGCAACTTGCCGATATTGATACTACACCGGCCGAGCATAATGGAAGCATCGATTCTAATGTGAATTGTAGTACTCAAGGTATACATTTTCTATTCAAATTTTGATTAATGAATATTTAATACAAGCAAACATGTTAAATTGAATTTGGCGTAGTAATAAAAATTTAATTATAATGTGTTGGGATTAATAAGACATTTTGTATTGTAGTTGCAGGGGATGTAGAGGACGTTGTTCCCGATGAGCATGTTGAGGTTCAAGCCGCCAAGCAAGATGATGTGGTTGGACAAGGTAAAGAGTGTCACATTTATGTTTTTTAATGTATTGAAATGCTTGTAACAATAATGAATATATTTTAAATTAACCCCAATTATGATAATATGTTTTTAATTGAAGCCTTTTATTTGTTATTGCAGAGGACCCGCCTTGGCAAAGGACAGTGAGATCACATGCATGGCTGAGAAGAAATGATGCTCTGGACATGGATACGCCTCTACAACAATATAAGGAAGGAGAAAAAAAGAGAAAGCCAAAAAAAAAAATGATTCTCATTTATGCAACTTATTTGATAATGACTGATGTTTATTTGATAACGACTGATGTTTATTTACACATGTTTGAGCTTAGTTCCATGTTTAGACACTAAGTTTCCTTTTATACACTATTGTAATGTTGGAGGGATTTTCACTAAATTTTAGTGGATTTCATATTTTGGGAGAAATTAGTATTAGAATGTTCAATGGGTTCTTTTCTAAAACACAATACTTAAATCATCATCTTGTCTAGAATGGTTAATTAATTGTTTAAGGTGGATTAGTTGTTATGATGAGATGCACCATTTAGATATTAACTGTGACAGTCTCTTGGTTTCAGGCAATGCAAAAGGAGACGCCTAGTTCAATATGCAATCTCAATTCATATACATAGGATATCAGGTGGAGCTGAAAAACACAATAGGGTTGCATTTTTTATAGAGGTCTTTAATTGCGTATTTTAAGTTATAGAACATTGCGAACATTTTAATTTTGACCTATTAAAAAAATGCAAACGTGTTGTGTTTTTTCAACTCCACCTGCTATCCATGCATATTTAGCTTGTGTTGCACGTGCATTCTCGATTCAGAGTGGGAAAAATCTTATTTTCAATGCGAGGGAGAGAAGCCATACACATAAGTGATGGAGTTGAGGGGAGATGAAGGAATACCAAACATTGAATTTGGAATTTGTCATCAGAGAAATTGTAGTGGAGGTCTGATCAATAGAGAAGATAGTAATGACCGCAGAAGAATGAATAGTGTTTACAATTGTAGTGGGGAAGATAGTGGAGGCCATCCATGAAGAAACTTGTCGATAGAGATGGTGTACAAGAAACAAAAGAGAAAAAAATGTAAACGTGTTGGGTCTTCTCAGCTCCACCTGCTATCTGTGCATATTCTGCTTGTGTTGCACACACATTCTTGATTCAGAGTGGGAAAATCTTATTTTCGATACGAGGGAGAGAAGCCAAACACAAAGAACATCCAAATAAACACAACAACTACAAAACATAAATGTAGGTATGACAACAGCTGAGAAACATAAATGTAGGCATCATGGTCCCAATTTTTTGGAGACACAACATAATTGAATGCTATACCTAGAAAATGCAACACAACCACTACTCTTGTAGTTCTAAGTTAACACTGTGGGATCCAAAAACCATATATAGATTCCTTATCTTTGGTTTTTGGATCCCACAGTGTCAACTTGGAACTACAGGAGTAGTGGTTGTGTTGCATTATCTGGGTATAGCATTCAATTATGTTGTGTCTCCAAACAATTGTGACCATGATGCGTACATTTATGGTTCTCTGATGTTGTGTCCCAAGACCCTTGATGACCCTTTACGACCCCTAAGAATACACATCTTAGAGGTCTTAAAGTGTCGTAAAGGGTCATAAGAGGATCCTAGGAGGGGCCAGATGAGCTTCCACCTTCACACAGTTGGCCCTGTTAAGTAGAGAATGTTAAACTATTATCAAAACAAAGAGAAGCTCAATAATTTAAGATCTCAATCAATGTACAACAAATATATATTTCTTTTTAAAAAATAGTGTGAGTCATCGCAATTACAATGGAAACCAAAGAATAATCGATGACAAAACTAAAAGTGACGACTATCTATCAGAAACATCAATCACTTCAAGGAGCAATGACCACTTTAGCTCACCTCAATAAGTCTTGACCCAAGATCAAGTCATATCGATTCATCTCAATGGCTACCAAGAACCAAGTCGCAAAGAAACACCACAAACCGCACTGCGAACCCACTGTGAAGAGGCATCCAATGTCTCATAAGTTGCATCAAATGACTCACTTTCTATAATCCAAGTCTCTTAGCTTGGTTCACCTAGAGGAAGACTTCTCCCAAGTCATCATGGACACCATAGTATCTACAATCCAAGTCTCTAGACTTGACTCAATAATGTTCGAGCCGCTACCAAATCTACTATAAAGTCATCTCTGAATGACAACTAAATCTACAAGAATACCAATCAAGTCAAACTCGATCGACAAATATATATATATATATATATTTTTAAAAATTATGATTTCTATCGCAATTGCGATGGCCTCAAAGAAGCGATGACAATCTATCAGAAAGTCCCGATAGACAACCGTCGCACCAATAGCATTTCTGTTGGTATACAATCTTCCAATGACAAATAGGCATCTAAAGACTATGATGGTTACCCGTCATAGGTACAACATTTTCATTGGTAACTAACTACGTCTAACAGAGATCCATCAAACCTGGGATAGCTACAAGTAGACCCAATGGGTATATTCGCTGTGTTGAAACCCCATTTTGTGACAACTATAGACATCGCATGTACGACACCTATCATAACCGTCAGTGTTTTTGACTGCAAAACTACGACGCTAGATGGTGTCACTTAATTGATGGTATACTGTCTGAATTGAGACAATCAACTATTGGAAAAAGGTCTCAAATGTACTAGTGCACCAAGCAATCTCCTTGTTCCTAAGCCTCAGCCACTAGTCATGCTCACAAATTCACAGCTTTAGACTCCTAACTTGAATCCTGTTGGTTCTGGTCCTACTATTCTACCCAGATACTCTTAAATACACTTCTTGAGCCACAAGTCGACCGGAAGAAAGAACTAACTCCTAAGCCCAAGTCGGCTCCTAAAACAACAAATATTAAATGCAATACAAATTGGCTCTCAAATAGCCTTACAAAAAAATAGTTCTTCATGTCGGCCTCCAAATCTACCTAGGAGAATGCAACACAAGCTACCCACATTAAATACATCAAGTCAGCCTAATAAATCTCTAAGAACTCCAGTCAGTAAGCCAGGCTACCAAGCGAAAGAAAACTACCGAGCAAGCCAAGCATCACTGAGAAAGCACGTCGACCACAGGTTCTATCAAGGACCAGAAGTTTTGTTGAGTTCCATCAACAACTAAGTCCTTCAATGATTGAGCTCCTTGGTCAACACTGCAACCAAGCAACACAGAAACACTCCAACATGCAGGATTGTCAACTTCCCAAGGATGCTCTTGCATTAGACACCCCAAGTGAGAAAAGATGTTCTTAAAGGCTAGAAGAACATCTTACGGGATTCAACACATAAACCCAGAACTAGTTCTTCACATACATGTTCTTCAAATCCTCAACACTCTTATCATGGATCCACTTTTGCTTTCTTTTTCTTCTCAAGTCTTTCCTCGACAATCCACAGGTTTGTTCTCCATACTGATCGCCAACCCTCTTAGGATCCATCAACTCAACTTGGCTTCCAAAACTCAAGTTCCTCCTACCAAGTGTTGCATCAATCAAAGGCATTAGGGAGAACTTCTTGCCACCCATCTCAACAGTAAACACATTCTTGACACAATCATGCACATCCTTACAATCATACTGCCAAGGTCTATCGAGCAATATGTGACAACTACTCATGTCCACAATATCACACAACACTTGATCCTTATACTGGCCAATATGAAAATCAATAAGACATTGCTCCTTCACTTCCAAAGCATGAACATATTGCGACCAACCAATCCTATAAGGAAATTGATGTCTCACTCTCTTCAAACCACGTTTCTGAACCATCTCCTCAACTACAAGGTTATCCGTACTACCACCATCCACAATCACATTACAAAGTTTACCTCTTGACTTTCACTGAGTTCTGAACAAGTTACTCCTTTGACAAGGTTCCACCTTAGTACTGAGAAATGCTCTTCAAACCAACAAGTTTTCTAACTCTACCTCAAATTCATTTAGTATGTTCTCATTCACCATAGAAGATCTTTGATCACCAGCCCTCTGGGAAAATTCATAAGCTCTATGTCCTTCTTCACCACACCGAAAATAAGTACCCTTAAAGGAAACCTTACCTATCCTCTTCCTCATCTGAATAGGTTTTGGTTCATCTTTAGCAGTCAAATTATCCTTTATTGAGTGATCAAGCTTCTCCTTCCCTCAGGAATTGTCTCCTCTTCAACTTATCTTCTACCTTCAGGGCATACTGATAAGCATCCTCAACTGAATCAATCTTCAGCATACCAATCTCATCCTGAATATTGAATCTCAAGCCATTCACATACCGAGCTACCTTTTCCTTACCGAGTTCTCTGTGTCCAGACCAAATAGTCAACTTATAGAACTCCTTGGTATAGTCTTCAATAGTCAATTCTTTCTACTTCAAATTTTGCAATTTCTTAAACAACTCAAGTTCATAGTCGGCAGGGATGAACTTAGCTTTCAATTTTGCTACCATCAACCACCACCAATTGATCTTCATTTCACCTTCATCTTCTCTTTCTCTCTGTAATTCTTTCCACCAAAGAGCAACACATCCTTTTAACTTTGTCTGTGCCAACCTCACTCTAAGAGGATCTTCAATTTCTTCAAGCTCAAAGAAGTCTTCTAACTCACCAATCCAATCAATCAATTCCTCGGGTTGCAAAGTACCAAATAATTTAGAAACTTCCATTCGGTAACTAGTACTTAACTGAGCTCCAAATCTCTGCAACCGACCAGTTATGTATTCACCAGATCTATCCCTCTGATCGGTTCTATCATCTCCACTAGATCCAATAGCCTCAAAGTCTTCAGTAGCTTCCTCATAGCCATATTCAGTGCCAAGATTCCTTGGCATACCAGTAATAGCCCTCATAATTTTAGCGATCATGTCAATCTTCATCAATTCTATCTCAGATCTGAAATCATCTTTAACCTTCTCTATAATCCTAGACTCCACAGTATCACAGAGATCTGCAATCGCCATAGGGTCCAATCTTCTCAAAGGCATCTCCAAAGATCTTTGTAAACCCAAGGCAAAAAATCACCACCAGATCAACCCAACCCAAGGTCCTCGTGCAAACTACCTCACCTTCGGCGATCTGTCCACACACTCAAGAACTTAAAGCTCTGATACCACTTGACGCAATGCAAGGCCAAGAGAATCTGGAAAGGAGATGTCCAAGCCCCCAGCTAAATAACCACATAATGAAATCATAATAGTGAAGCAAGATCTAATAACAATCTGGACTCTTTATTCCTAAATAACTGAATACATGTAATGTCGGGCTATAAGGCCTTCCCAGTTATGACCAATTACAAAGCAAGTAATAGTTTTGTAAGATCCCTCAAGATCCAATTCAAAACCAAACCTTAGCTAGCTAGATCTGTAACAACGGGCTACAACAATCTAGTAGAAACCTCCAACAAGATCTAAATTTGTGCTCGCAAGCCACCAAGAAATCTCCTTGTTCCTAAACCTCATCCACTAGCCCTACTCACAAATTCACAGCTTTAGATTCCTAACTTGAATCCCCCTAGTTATGCTCCTACTACTCTACCCAAACCCTCTTAAATACACTTCTTCAGCCACAAGTTAGCTGGAAGAAAGAAATAACTCCTAAGCCCAAGTCGGCTCCTAAAACAATAAATATTAAATGCAATACAAGTCAGCTCTCAAATAGCCTTACAAGAAACTAATTCTGCATGTCGGCCTCCAGATCTACCTAGGAGAATGCAACACAAGCTACCCACATTAAATACATCAAGTCAGCCTAAGAAATCTCCAAGAACTCCAGTTGGTAAGCCAGGCTACCGGGGGACAAAAAACTACCGAGCAAGCCAGGCATCACCGACCAAGCACGTCGACTGAGCACCACAAGCATCATCAACCACAGGTTCTGTTGAGCACCAAAAGTTTGTCGAGCTCCATTAGTGACTGAGTCCTTCAATGACATGGTATGATGTCTTTATCTTTAGAAAATGCATTTCCCAAGAAGGGATTTATTACCATTCATGGTGTAGTTATTTTCCTTCATCTAGGTGGCCCCTATGTAATCATTTTTATTACATTAGTCCCAAAGAGTACCATAATATGATGAGATATCATTACAATATGTATAAGGGTGGTGCAACTTGTATTTATTATTACCCCTTGCATAGTGAGAGGTATGCTCTATGTGTTGTATTGAAAAAGATCCAATTTGTGAGAAGCTATAGATTGAATGAGTCTATTTTTTTGAGGAGATGGTTAAATAATTTTACCCAATCAGACAGACATACACTCTTTCTACCTTTAAATCATTTTGTGATAATGGCAACTTCCCATTTTCTGTATCAAGAGTTGCAGTTCTCACTCTAGTGCTAATCACTCTATGTTTTCTGTTACAATTATGGGGGGGGGGGGGTGATCGCAATAAGCCCGAGTTGGGAAAATTGGATGACTTAAAGAATGAATACAAGGAGGGTGGGGTTACTAATTCTATTGAAGGCAATAATGGGCTTTATGAGGGACATTTTGCATAGTTTGATGGCTCCTAGGATACACAAGGGTTTCTATAAGGGGCATTTCCTTTGAAATAAATGTCAGGACAAGAAACCACCTTACTTGTACTAGGGCCTCATTTTTAGGATTTTTAATTTTCACCTATCCCTTTACCAATCCTAAACCCATCATTGTCTATCAAGCCCCTATATTACAGTCCCCCCACATGAGGGCATTGTTCACATGCTTGGCCAAACTAAGAATAAAGATATCAAAAAGATAGGAGCTAACAAATTTGTCTCTTAGATGGGCACCACTAAAACTCAAAAATTTTATGTTTCCACCCTTAACATAGGCCCTAAGGTAAAATATTCCTCTTCGTGAGCCTCCAAGAGAAAAATTCAAATTCTTTGTTTAGGAGGTTAACTCAAAGGGTGATGAGGAATGCGAGGAAGAGAACATAACTCCTGAAGATATAATAGACTAGCTAATAGATATGAAAAGAAAGGAAAAAGGCTAATTGTAGATTATGACTTGGAGGAAGACATGGAACAGGAAACCAAGGCTACTAGTACAATGACAAGGTTGGAAAAATTAAGAATACAAAGGAAGATGAGATGGAGACTAATGATAGTGGAGGCTCCAATGATTCCATCTCCAGTGGCTCAATGAATACCTATGATAAAAGGAAGGAAGAACCTATAAATACAAGTGTCAATATGTTTCCCTCTAAGGAGAAACCTATAATGTTTGCCTTTGGCATGGCTTCAGCTACAGATTTAGAAAGTTTGGAGAAGGAGGTGGACAGTCTTAAGAATAGAGTGAGTAAAAAAGAAAGAAATATTTGAAGCATCTCCAGATTCAATCTTCACATTATGCCTAGCTTGACAACCTCTCTTTGCCTGCTACAACACAATATTTTGGGAAAAGATGAACAGGATGAAGGCAACTACAAGGATTTATTTAAATTCCTTAGTGACAATTGGTCTAATGTGTTGTATCATTTGGGTTGTGATATTAAATCCTCATATAATGTATAACCAAGTTTGAACCCCTTCCCCCCCATGGATTTCCTATATATTTTTGTTTTTACCCTGAGTGGCTCTTTGAGCTCATTGTTTTCGCTATATCTTCAACATAGTACTAGTGGGTTTTTAGATGACTTTTCTCTTTGTTCTCTTTTGACTGGTACTAATCCATACGATTTTTCTAACTTTCAAGTGTATAGATTTCTTATACATGGCCTATGTTTTTCTTTTATTTTCTTTGTTTTCGGTAGGATTTGATGTTTATCTTCTTTTAGTGTGTTGTGTTTATATGCCCTCTAGTTGATGTATTGTAAGGGGCCAACACCCTAGTTTTTTTTACTTGTAAATATAAAAAATAATCCATGTTTCTTTAAATTCAAATAAAATTAATTTGAATATAACAGACAAAAAAATGCCCTTGCATCTTCTATGGTGTGGCATGTTGACGGGGGAGCAAGAAAGTCTTCAATCAAGAGAAATGTATTTGTGTATTTGTTTTTTAGGGGGAGAGAATCATTATTGAGATCAGTCACAAGCTGAAATGGACCCCTAAGTAATTTTTTCTATATCTTAAAATAAGAAAAACATGCGCATGAATTTTTTATTATAAAAACATGTCCATGGTTTTGAATTTAGTAAAAAAATAGATACATTTTTCATTCATTTTAGGCATTTTTTTCTCTAGTGGCTATTGAATTGTCTAGCATCTTGGTACAGTTACCATCAATCTTGCTACTTAAACCAACCATTTTTTTGAAACAATTGTAGCTTACCATGCCCTCAAAATGGGATGCCTTAGAGTCAATTTGAAGTCTTAGAGGAGGATTTGTTGAATGTAATAGATTTTTTGAGAAGAAATACCCAACTAAGCTAGAGAACAAAAAAATATGATTTAGGATTCTTTATATATAATGGAGCTACTATGAATAATGGAAATATCAATCACATTTATAGAGAGAAAAACAAATTTGTCAACTATCTACAAAAATGGGGACTTAATCATAAGAGTACTTTGAATTGGAAGAGTAATAATACCTCTCCTTCAAAGGTGACTAATCTTATTGATAATGATATTAGTAATCATTAGTAAACAACCCCATTAAATAGAAATTCCTTTTAATTCAGATGTCGTTATATATTTGAAATTTATCATCTTCTTCCTATTTTTTATCTTGATTTAACAATCATTTTCAATGGGATCAACAAGGATATTATGCATATTTGGAGGGTAGTAACAAAATAAACTATGGCACGCTAGGGAGGGAGTGAGAAAAAAAAATGATCCATTAAGTTATAATAGCTTTAGGTGGAATCCTAAGGTTTGGAGGATTTTGGTTAATGGAGGCTTTAATTCTATTCTAGATAATCATGAAATGGGTAACACAACCCTTTAAATACTAACTTTTCCAATGGATGGGACCAAGGGAAAGTAGCGATTTACAAGATAGAGTTTTTTTATGGCGAATAAGGAGATATTCAATAAAGTGACTAGGTTTTCTACTATAAAAGATAAAAATTTGAAGATGATAACATTTTTATATTCTTCAAACTAGGAGAAGACTTGAGGATGCTTCACTCTAGACACAAAAGAAATTCCTTTAAACCTCCATGTAATGAGGTGGAAATATGGTTAATATGGTGTATGAGAGGAGAAGTTTAAGTGTCTCTATTCATGCCTTTTTGTCTTTCTCAATCAATTTTGTTTAATTAGTTAGTGTATTTTCACTTTTGTTATAAGTAGTTAGTCTGTTTCCCCTTTTATCTACTCTATTCGATAGAATATTTCATTAATGAATGTAAAGGGGCTTAGAGATTATTCCCTTACACCAAGGGTTCATCATGCTTATTATTAATTTTGTTGGACTAATAAACCCTATAATCCCCCATCATGTTCACAAAATAAAAACTAATAAACAAAAAAAGGTGTTGTATTCCATATATTTTAGTTTTGGACCTCATAGTGTCAACTTGATAACCTAAAAGTGTCATCGGAGGATGGTGAGGGAGATTGAGTCAAGTTCAAAGACTAAAGTTAGATTTTTATGGACAAGAATTTCAAGCTTTAGGAGAGAAGGGTTAAAGGGTTAGGAATTGGAAGAGAAAACAAAAGGAAAACGATGGGGTTCCCTTAGGTATGACCTCTAAGTCTATGTTTGTAAGTTTTGTGATGAAAAAGGGAAATGATAAGATTGGTTGTGGCAGTGTCCAAGGGACCCCAAAGAAGGTGGAGACCATAAGATCAATGCAAGAAAGAAAGGGAAGGAAAAAATCTTTGTTAAACCTATAATCAATGCCTTTTGCTATATGTAGGATCCATGCCATACCCCTCACTGGAATTCTTCCATATCCCTCAATAATCCCAAATCCATAAAAGAAATTGCTAAATTGGTTGATCACACTATACAAAATTGGGGGCTCTTCATAGATTCTCTTAAGTTAGCACAACCTAACTAAATGATTTTCCTCTTTTAAGAATTATATTTTGAACAAAAAGTCTAAAATGAAAATTCTAAATACCTCCAAAGGATGACAAAAATGGGATGCAATTTACCTTAACCCAACAAACTACTATAGATGAATGGGTCACTACAAAATTAAAATTTGCAAGTCTTCAAGAAGAGTTGTACTTGGTTAATGACAATCCTACCACCAAAATTATTGCCCTAGAAAAACATTAAATACAACTTCAATAAGTTAACAAGAAAAATGATGCTATTGGTTTAGAGATTTCGAGAGATAAGTTAAATAATTGGAGTGGATGGTAAGGAAAAACAACAAGTCTAATTTCTAAAACAAGAATTTTTTTAAAAAATATACAAAGGAGATGATACTTCCAAGAATTTTTAGAAGAAAAATGAGAGGTTATAAAAACTATGAATAGACTTTAATCTTCTATGTATTTGTTTGTACTATATTACTTTGTTATGTATTTTGATCAAAGACAACAATTATTTTGTCAATATGTTGTCATTTTGTTATAAGAAATGTGTTTAACTAATAATTTCAATTAACTTGAAAAAAATATTTATTCTTTAATTAAAAATAAAATAAATTTAAAATATATATTTTTTAATTCATGTATAAATTTCTAATCTTAAAATGAATAATTATGGACCTTTTTAAATAATCAAATTAATTAAAAATATATTTTATTAAATTAAAAATATTTTTATAAAAAACCATGTTACAAATCATGTATTACTTTCTAACATATGCAAAATTCAAATCCAATTAAATTCTTGATGTCTCTAGTTATCTCGTAATATGCTTGACTTTATTAAGATTAAATTAATATATCTTCCAATTAATTTACATAATTGTTGTCTAAATATTTGACTTAAATATATTATTAAAAAATCATTTTCAATTATAATAAACTATGAACTACAAAATCTCAAACAACATTTGAATTTAAAAATCACAATCAATAATTTAAACAACCTTAACAATCTAACTTAACCTCATATCCAAAACAAAATATACTAATAACTTGAACTTCATAATAAAGAAAGTCCAAAAAGAAATGGTTCCCATACATAAATGCTATGGTGAACAAAGTTGACCAGCAAAAAGTTAATAGAATTTGTTTTCAGATTATGTCCTTCATCTTTAACCTGTAACCTGTCTTTCAACCAAATCTCTGTTTTCTTTCCTCTTTTGTTTTAATTGGAACAATGCTTCCTCATTCTATCTCTGGGCATTAAACCTACAACGGATGTTATTACCAATTCTGCAAGCTTTTCAGCCATCTCCTCATCTTTTAGAACATGAGAGAAGATATGAACTCTGAACATAAATTTGTTTAAATTGTTGTTCAGCTGCTCAAAGATACAAGTATCTCCTTCCTTTATATTATACAAGTACCTCACTGTTTACCCTTGGTAGCTGAAGCTGATTTTCTTCATGTTTGGAAATTCTTGGGAACCTCTGCATTCCAAACCATAACAAAATCATATATTATGATTTATTATGAAACGTTAAACTCAAATCACAAAAACACAAATAAAAAAACTACTTGTTAAACTCATATTGTGACCCTCTTATTAATTTAAAGAATAAGACTGATAAAGAAAGAAATAAAACAGAGAATTTATCTTACTAGCAGGTGTGGTTTATTTACATTCCATGATTTCATAACCATCAAATAAAAAGGCTTATCTGATTTGAAAGAACAAAAAGGCTTATCGTTTGCTTCTCAGAGGAGAAAAAATGACCAGGGTTCTTGGAGGAATGGTCTGCAAACAAATTAACTTTATTGTTATCTGATTTGAAAGGAGCAGCAGGCCCCTCTGTCATGTGTTTCTGAGAGGAGAAACCATATCCAGGGTCCTTAGCTGCAAAAACCTGCAAAAAAATTAACATTGTTATTAACCAATTTCAAAGGAGAAGCAGACCTAGTTGTCAAGTGATTCTGAGAAGAGAAAAAATGGCCTGCAGAAAAAAATTAAACTTTCCTGTTATACCTTTAAAGTTAACTTTTGTGTTTACTTTGAAAGTTAAAATAATTTCTGTAACTGATAAATCAAATATGCTCTATGCTTCTGGACAAGACTTTTGCTTACCAAGGAAACAGTATGATAAATCATCATAAGAGGGCGTCTCTCATCTAACCAATGTTTGTTTTCTGCACTGGTATTTTTCACACACCCAGATCTGAACCTTGAAATAAGACTTAGTTATGCACTTGAACACAACAAAATCATCCAATTGCAAGCCATAGAAATTGACAAATTTTTCCCAACCAAATCATCCAATTCCAGTTTATTGTTTGTACCCAATAATTCCACTACCCATTCCTGCCCATTTGGACCTTGCAACACCATATGTTCATGTTGGTCTGTTATAAATTGTGCAACAAATACAGGAGGTAGGCGCTGCAGTAAACACAATAAACAATTTCTTCTTACAAATTCTGAACAGAATACTAGACATTAAAACATGAAAAAAATGTTTAAGTTCAAACGTTACCAGTCTTTCTGCAAAATCTCCTAGCACGACTTTGAAGAAAGAGGCGGACCCATCGCAACACTGTTTATCATGGAATTTGACATGTTTCTTAAAACAGTTATGACTGCAGTCTCTGCATGGTATAAAAAGCTCCCCTGTTTCTTCATCCTCCATGACAAACTCAGCTTCAAAAGCCTGAAAAAATCAAACCTGTGAAGAACCAAACCTCTATGGACTGGTAATTCATACCTGTGGTTTCGAGATATAATATAATGACACGTGGATTTTGAAACTCCCAGTACCAAATTTAATAATCAGCCCGAGTCTGTATAATTGACGTGCACTTGTAATCGAATTAAACTTTTTTTAATTCAGATTCTTCAAATTGTTGATTTTTTTGCAATTCTTTTTTCGTAAATTTCTCCCTTGAGCTTCTTTTTCTCTCTTCTTCTTTCCTCGTCCAAGAACCCTCACCTTAAAAATAATTTCTTAAAAGGTACAATCCCTCAATAAAGTCTTTGTCTTCTTGCCTCATTTTGTCCTTACCTCACCTAGGTGTCTCCTCTTTTCTCTCCCTTGTCTCTTGGCAACCAGGCTATCCTCTCGACCTGAGCCAACACATGTTCAACTACTACTGCACAACCACCACTCTCAGTCATGTAGTTCTAATACCACTCTAATGTAGAGGCTTGGGGTTCAACACTCAAAAAACTAAAAACAACTTTGTTTTGTAACAATACTCACCTAAATGACATCTCAAAATGAACATCCTCTTGACAACTCAAAGCACAAGGCTTATATCAAAAAGTTCTCCTTCAACATAGACCTTTTGACATTTCACCTTCTCAAATGCATAAGCACTCATCAAGGAAGTAACATCTCAACAACAATACTCGGTCACTCCTCACCAACTCCAAATCTCCTTTTACCGTGACTCTTTGTCCTATGGCTACAATCAGTAAATATTATTCCTAGTATTCATATGACCCAAGTAACTTAAGGGACTTCCTATAGCAACTCAACGTACCATCTACACACCCTTGACACCCTCCACGGATCAGAGGTCACAAACTATCATGTTTGTATAAAATCAGGCCTAAAAAGTCTTTTAGCCCTCAACAACAACAAATCTGATCACCATTCCCCAAAGAGGAATCAACTCTCCAAATTGGTTAGCACTCCAACTACCCTTCAAGATTCAAAGATCTCATTACTACCATATCTTCCCTTATCAAGAACAAAACTAATCACAAATCCCAAGGTAAGATTGTTTCTCATAAAAAAAAACTTGGTTACAAATACCCCCTATGATCTTCTAAAACACATATGAAGATTTACATATGTTTGTTTGAGACAAACACTCCAAAAGGTAACTGAAAAACGGCAATAAGGCCTAATTAGGTGTTTTAGGACTCAAATCTTCATAGCATGACTCGACAAATTGACCTCGAGACCTACAACATAGTTAAAGACATCCATTACACTTCACTTAATTAATTCATAAGAAACTTCAAGACCATTTTATTGGAAAGGGTTTCATTTCATGTTAACTATTACTCTTATGAGTATGATAAATCAATCAGAGCAGAAACATACATAAGGATTCAAGGCTTCATTTCCTAATTAGATTGATATCCAAGGAAATTGATGACTTCTCTCCACACCTACATCATTCCACAACACCTTTCTGAGAGATGGAATTCAATATTAAAACAATAAACTTATGTTCATCTTGCCTTTATTAAATCTGATTTTCACTATGAACTATAACAAATAGTCGTTAATAAATTTCACAAAAATGATGATAAAGCCAATATCTCTGGTTAGATTGTAGATTTCCTAATTAAAAAAGGTTACTTCTATTTTTAGTCAGATCCAACAGTTAAAACAAAAGTTATGGCCTTTTTCCTAAAACAGGTAACCCTCATTGAGGATTTTGAATAGTTTATACAAAAATTACAATAAATCACATATTTCTTCATGAAAATTTATGAAACTTGAACTACAATAAATTGTATTCACCATACATTCTTTCCAAAATGGTTTTGGGCCACAAGCAGGCTTTACAACCACTCAAATCTGCAAAAATCAATCACGGAGCTATGATACAATCATTTATCCCTGCACTAACTCTCACGTCCAAATGACTCATATCAAGAGGTATTTAACCTCTTCTAACCATTTCAACTGACCATAACCAACTTTTAACTTAATTGAACATCATATTGCACTTTTGCACCAAAAATTGTGAAAGTTGCTATGCAACTTTTTGCAAACTTTGACATTTTTTTGTAAAACTTGACTAATGGACTCAAAGCCTTCCTAAAACCTTCCAAACAAGCCAAGAATGACTTCAATACACAAATTACATCATATGCACTTTTACAAACTTTGACCATATTTGACCCTATCAGGGCCTTATAGTTCTTCATTGAAAAAATGGCTTCTAATGCCTTACAACATGATTTAAGTTGGTTTCAAATGGTCACTAGGAACTTATTAAACAAAAAAATATGAAACAAAAACATACAGACTTTCATTGGCCTCATGGAGGCACGATCTCAAGAAGGTTCTTTTGCACCAAATTTTGTGCATCTTTTCCTTTGGGCCAAGTGGAGGTTATCAGTTTTCAAGGGCATGTCATGGCTCTCATCTATTTTTGGTTAGGGTGGGTTTTGTTAGGGCTATTCCCTTCCTATCTAGAACATGTGGTTTTATTATCTATTTTCTTAATTGAGTTGTTGTTCTAGATCGTGTTCTTCCCTGTAAGGCTTTTATTGAGGTGAAACTTGCCCCTATTGAGGCAGGGCTCTCTATGTTAACTACGATGTGGGATTAGATCATATTACTTTGGTTTCCCCCTTTCTAGTATCCTATTGAGATGGAGGTATATCCTATTGAGGTGGAGTATTGTTGGTGGAAAGTGGTTAATAAAGGCCCACTATGTGGTTCTATCTCAAATGTGGTTGTTGGAATGCAGGGGCAAAATTGATGCAAGAGCATCTTGGGGAAGTTAGCAATCCCGCATGTCGGAGTGTTTTGTTTCTCGCTTACAATGTTGATCGAAGGGCTCAGTCGATGAAGGGCTCGGTTGCTGAAAGACTCGGTAAAAACTTCTAGCACTCGGTAGAGCCTATGTTCGGCAATGCTTGTGGTGCTCAGTCGGTGTGCTTGCTCAGTGATGCCTGGTTTGCTCGGTAATTTTGTTGACGCTCGGTAGTTTCTCTTTCCGACTGGAGTTCTTATGGATTTGGTGGGCCATATTTATGCATTCAATTTGGGTAGTGTGTATGCCATTCTCCTAGGTAGATCTGGAGGCCGACTTGGAGTACTAATTATTTTTAAGTCTATTTTGAGAGCCGACTTGTATTGCATTTAATATTTGTTTGTTTTAGGAGCCGACTTGGGCTTAGGAGTTATTTCTTTCATCCAACTGACTTGTGGTTGAAGAAGTGTATTTAAGGAGGGTTTGGGTAGGTTTGTAGGAGGATCAATTCAGGATGGAGTAGCGAAGAGGAATGATATTGAGCAGAGCTAGTAGCTAAGTGTGGGCTTGGAAGACAAGAAGGTTGCTTGATTGCTTGCGAGCACAAGTTTAGATTATTCTTGGGGTTTCTACCAGTTTGTTATAGCCTGTTGTTATAAATCTAGCTAGCTTGGAGTTGGATCTTGCGAGGTCTTGCAGGATTACTGTTGTAATTGTTTGTATTTGGTCATAACTCGAAAGGCCTTACAGTTGAGCATGTTGAATGAAAATAGTTTAATACTATTTGAGAATTTTCTTTGTTGTGTTTCCATTGTGTTTTTGTTGTGAGTGTAAGGTTTGGACTATCCATTCTGGGATTCTCCTTTTGCATTGTGTCAGGTGGTATCAGAGCTTGAAGTTCTTGAGTGTGTGGATAGATCGTCGAAGGTGAGGCAGTTTGCACCAGGACCTTGGGTTGGTGATTTGTTGCCTTGGGTTTTCGAAGATCTTGGAAGATGCCTGCAAGAAGATTGGACCCTAGGGCAATTGCAGATCTCTATGATACTATGGAGTCTAGGATTATGGAGAAGGTTAAAGAAGATTTCAGATCTGAGATAGAATTGATGAAGAATTCAACATGATCGCTGAGATCATAAGGGCTATGGCTGGTGTACTTCAGAATGTGGGCACTGAGGATGGCTATGAGGAAGTTGTTGATGATTTTGAGGCTGCTAGATCTAGTTGAGATCATAGAATCGATCAGAGGTAAAAATCTGGTGAAGACAGAACTGGTCGGTTACAGAGATCTGGAGCTCGGTTAAGTACTAGTTACCGAATGGAAATTTATAACTTCTCTAGTACTTTGAGACCTGAGGAATTGATTGATTAGATTGGTGAGTTAGAAGACTTATTTGAGCTTGAATAAATCAAACATCCTCTTAGAGTGATGTTGGCATAGACAAAGTTGAAAGGACATGTTGCTCTTTGGTGGAAAGAATTATAGAGAGAAAGAGAAGATGAAGGTGAAATAAAGATCAATCAGTGGAGGTTCATGGTGACTAAATTGAAGCCTAAGTTCATACCTGTCGAATATGAACTTGAGTTTTTTAAGAAGTTGCAGAATTTGAAGTAGAAAGAATTGATTGTTGAAGACTAGTTCTATAAGTTGACTATTTAGTATGAACACAGAGAACTCAGTAAGGAAAAGGTAGCTTGGTATGTGAATGGTTTGAGATTCAATATTCATGATGAGGTTGGTATACTGAAGATTAATTCGGTTGAGGATGCTTATCAATATGCATTGAAGGAAGAAGATAAGTTGAAGAGGAGACAACATGGTAATTCCCGAGGGAAGGAAAAACAAGATCACTCGATGAAGGATAAACTGACTACTGAAGGTAAACTGAAACCTGTTGAATCGAGGAAGAGGATAGATAAGGTTGCCTTTAAGGGTACTTTTTTTCTTTGTGGTGAAGAAGGACATAAAGCTTATGAATGTTCCCAAAAGGCTGGTGATTAAAGAGTTGTTGTGGTTTGAGAGTCATAAAACTTGCTGGTTCAAAGAACATTGCTCGGTACTAAGGTGGAACCTTGTCAAAGGAGTAACTTGTTCAAAACTCGATACAAGTCTAAAGGTAAAATCTGCAATGTGATTTTGGATGGTGGTAGTACTGATAACCTTGTAGCTGAGGAGATGGTTCAGAAACTTGGTTTGAAAAGAGTGAGACATCCTTGTCCTTATAGGATTGGTTGGTTGCAAGATGTTCATTCTTTGGAAGTGAGGGAGAAATATCTTATTGATTTTCAGATTGGCCAGTATAAGGATTGAAAGTGTTGTGTGATATTGTAGACATGAGTAGTTGTCACATATTTCTCAGTAGATCTTGGCAATATGATTGCAGGGTTGTGTATGATTGTGTTAGGAATGTGTTTAATGTTGAGAGGGATGGTAGGAAGTTCTCCCTGATGCATTTTCTGGATACAATACTTTGTAGGAGGAACCTGAGTTTTTGGAGCCGAGTTGAGTTTAAGGATCCTAGAAGGGTTAGAGATCAGTATGGAGAACGTACCTGTGGATTGTAGAGGAAAGACTTGAGAAGGAAAAGAAAGTAGAAGTGGATCTGGGGTAAGAGTGTTGAAGACTTGAAGGACATGTATGTGAAGAACCAGTTTGGGGTTTATGTGTTGAATCTTGTAAGATGTTCTCCCAGTCTTCAAGAACATATTCTCGCACCTAGGGTGTTTGATGCAGGAGCATCCTAGGGAAGTTGGCAATCCTGCATCTTGGAGTGTTTTGTTACTCAGTTACAGTATTGACCAAAGGGCCTGGTTGATGACTTGGGCTCAGTAAAAAATTATGGCACTCGGTAGAACCTATTCTCGGTGATGCTTGTGGTGCTCGATCAACGTGCTTTCTCGGTGATGCTTGGTTTTCTCAATAGTTTTGTTTACGCTTAGTAATTTAGCTTGCCAAATGGAATTCTTATGGATTTGGTGGGCAGACTTGATGCATTCAATTTGGGTAGTGTGTATGACATTCTCCTAGGAAGATCTGGAGGTTGACATGGAGAAGTAATTATTTTTAAGTCTATTTGAGAGCCGACTTGTATTGCATTTAATATTTGTTTGTTTTAGGAGCCAACTTGGGCTTAGGAGTTATTTCTTTCTTCCAGCTGACTTGTGGCTGAAGAAGTGTATTTAAGGAGGGTCAGGGTAGGTTTAAGATGCAGCCAAGGGATGGTGGATCCAATTAAGGATAGTCCAAATGTTGTAGCTTCAAAATTACATAGCAGAAAACTCAACAACTCAAGTACACAACAATTTTTTTGAAGTAATTTCCTTTAACATGCCCGGTTGTAAGGCCTTTCAGGTTAGGGCCAATTACAATAAGAAACAATCTACAAGATCCAAGGATCCAATTACAATACTATCTAGTTCAGTTCTGAGACAAATCAGCAACTGATGGAAACCCTAAGGCAGATCTAAACTTGAGCTCGCAAGCCTCTAAGCAATCTCCTTGTTCCCAAGTGTGCAAACCACTAGCTCTGCTTACAATAAACTATCAGATAAGAATCTGATCTAGAAGATCATGCAAGATCTTTTCCACAACTTCACCAACTCTAGCTTCAGTAGCACCTCCAAACTGATGCTACCAAAAACACTGCTCCTAATACTACCCAAACACCCCCTTAAATACTAATCATCAACCACAAGTCGGCTGGATGAAACCCTTAACTCCCCCTAATAGATATTAAATGCAATATAAGTCAGCTCAAAATAGCCTAACAAACATTTAATACAACATGTCGACCTGTAACAATAGCTACCAACAGTAAATGCACCAAGTCAGCCCAACAAATCACACAGAACTCCAGTCGGTAAACCAGAACTACTAAGCAATAGTGAAATAACTGAGAAAGCCAAGCATCACCAAGCACCAGTGTTGACCGAGCACCAAAGGTATTACTGAGTAACACTTTCACTGAGTGCCAGAGGTTACCGATTTCCTTTAGTGACCGAGCTTCCTTCAATAACCAAGACCGTCGATTAAGGCTGCAACCGAGTAACACCGGCCAAAATAACAAACACCCATGCAATTTCACCGAGGACACAGAATGCCTATGCCTTACCCAGAATACCCCTGCATCAGACACCCCAGGTTCGAAAAGATGTTCATATGTGAGAAGAACATCTTCCAGGATTTAGCACATAAATCCTGAACTAGTTCTTCAAATACAAGTCCCCCACCTTTTCAGTTTGCATACTCTTCCACTTCAGTTTTCTCTACCTCTTCAAGTCTTTTCTTGACAATGCACAGGTCGATTCTCCAAACTGATCATTCATTTTCTCTAGATCTGCCAACTCAACTTGGGTACTGATACTCAGGCTTCTCCTGTCGAGCATTGTATCCATCAAAGGCATCAGTGAAAACTTCCAGTCATCCTTCTCAACAATAAACACATTCTTCACATAATCATACATAGCTCTGCAATCAAATTACCAAGGTCTACCAAGCTATATATGACAATTGTTCATCTCCATAATGTCACATAACACAAGATCCTTATTTTGGCCAATCTAAACATCAATGAAGTATTGTTCTCTAACTTCTAAAGCATGATCATCTTGCAACCAACCAATCCTATAAGAGCGTGGATGTTTTATTCTATTCAAACCAAGTTCCTAAACCATGTCCTCAGCAACAAGGTTATCAGTACTACCACTATTAACAATAACATCACAAATTTTACCTCCATACTTGCATCGGGTCCTAAACAAGTTGTTCCTCTGACAAGGTTCATCCTTTGTACCAAGTAATGTTCACCGAAGCAGCAAGTTCTCTGTTTCAGGTTCATTCTGAATGTTCTCATTTACCACAGTAGTTCACTGGTCAACCTTCTTCTGTGTACACTCAAAAGAATGGTGTCCCTCCTCTCCATAGTTATAGAAAGTACCTTTAAAGATAACTCTACATGTCTTCTTCTTTGGTTCCACAGGTTTCGGTTCATCTTCTGCATCAGTCAGTTTATCCTTCACCAAGTGATCAACTTTCTCCTTCCCTTGGGAGTTACTATGTTGTTTCCTCTTCAACTTATCTTCTACCTTCAGATCATACTGATAAGCATCCTCAACAGAATCAATCTTCAACATACCAAGCTCATCCTGAATATTGAATCTTAGACCATTCACATACTGAGATACCTTTTCCTTACCAAGTTCTCTGTAACTAGACTGAATAGTAAGTTTGTAGAACTCCTTGGTATAATCTTCAATAGAAAAATCCTTCTATTTCAGATTCTGCAACTTCTTAAACAAGTCAAGCTCATAGTCAGCCGGTATGAACTTAGCTTTCAATTTAGTCACCATCAACCTCCACCGATTGATCTTCATTTCACCTTCATCTTCTCTATCTCTTTGTAGTTCTTTCCACCAAAGAGTAGCATGTCCTTTCAATTTTGTTTGTGCCAACCTCACTCTAAGAGGACCTTCAATTTCTTCCAGCTCAAAGAAATCTTCAAGTTCACCGATCCAGTCAATCAAATTCTTAGGTTTCAAGGTTCCAGAGAAATTAGAGACTTCCATTCGGTAACTACTACTTAACCGAGCTTTAGATCTATGTAACTAAGCAGTTCTATCTTCACCAGATCTATCTCTTCAGTCATCACAACTAGATCCAACATGTTCAAAATCTTTAGCAGCTTCTTCATAGCCATCTTTAGTACCAACATTTCGAGGTATACCTGAAACAACTTTCATGATCTCGGTGACCATGTCATTCTTCATCAACTCCATCTCAGTTCTGAAATCTGACTTCACCTTCTCTATAATCCTAGATTCCACAGTATCATAGAGATCTACAAGTACTCTAGGGTCCAATCTTCTCAGAGGCATCCTTAAAGATAAGAGAAATCCTTTGCAACAAACCCTCACCAACCACCTTGTGACAATCTCCAAGTTGTATGCAAGTCAAATCGCTACCTGCAATCTTACAAAACAACTAGGGCACGATTCCACAAGTTCAACGCCATAGATCTGCAACCAAGATCATATGATCCCTTCACCAACAAGATCAAGTCTCACTCTGATACCGGCTGATGCATCCAAGGGATGGTGGATCCAATTAAGGATAGTCCAAACCTTGCAGCTTCAAAATTACACAGCG
This sequence comes from Chamaecyparis obtusa, assembly GCA_027943335.1. Lineage (NCBI taxonomy): Eukaryota > Viridiplantae > Streptophyta > Pinopsida > Cupressales > Cupressaceae > Chamaecyparis > Chamaecyparis obtusa. The sequence goes on along the minus strand of BSBK01002599.1, from coordinate 1,557,831 downwards.
AAAAACTCAACTCAAGTACACAACAATTGTTGCGAAGTAATTTCCTTTAACATGCCTAGTTGTAAGGCCTTTCGGGTTAGGGCCAATTACAATCAAAAACAATCTTCAAGATCTAAGGATCCAATTACAATACTAGCTAGTTCAATTTTGAGATAAATCAGTAATTGATGGAAACCCTAAGGCAGATCTAAACTTGAGCTTGCAAGCCTCCAAGCAATCTCCTTGTTCCCAAGTGTGCAAACCACTAGCTCTGCTTACAACAAACTATCAGATAAGAATTTGATTTGCAAGATCATGCAAGATCTTTTCCACAACTTCACCAACTCCAGCTTCAGCATCGCCTCCAAAATGATGCTACCAAAAACACTGCCCCTAATACTACTCAAATGACCCCTTAAATACTAATCATCAACCACAAGTCGGCTGGATGAAACCCTTAACTCCTGCTAACAGATATTAAATGCAATATAAGTCGGCTCAAAATAGCCTAACAAACATTTAATATAACATGTCAGCCTGTAACAATAGCTACCAAAATTAAATGCACCAAGTCGGCCCAACAAATCACATAGAACTCCAGTCGGTAAACTAGAACTACCGAGCAACAGTGAAATAACCAAGCAAGCCAAACATCGTTGAGCACTAGTGTCAACCAAGCACCACAGGCATTACCAAGTAACACTTTCACTGAGCACTAGAGGTTACCGAGTTCCTTCAGCAACCGAGCTTCCTTCAATAACTAATACCGTCGATTAAGGTTGCAACTGAGTAACACCAGCCAAAATAAAAAACACCTATGCAATTTCACCGAGGACACAGAATGCCCCTGCCTTACCCAGAATGCCCATGCATTAGTTTGTAGGAGGATCAATTCAGCATGGAGTAGTGAAGAGGAATAATATTGAGCAGAGCTAGTAGCGAAGTGTGGGCTTGGAAGACAAGAAGGTTTCTTGATTTCTTGCGAGCACAAGTTTAGATTCTTCTTGGGGTTTCTACCAATTTGTTATAGCCTATTGTTATATATTTGGCTAGCTTGGAGTTGGATCTTGCGAGGTCTTGCAAAATCACTGTTGTAATTGTTTGTATTTGGTCGTAACTCGAAAGGCCTTACAATTGAGCATGTTGAATGAAAATAGTATAATAGTATTTGAGAATTTTCTTTATTGTGTTTCCATTGTGTTGTTGTTGTGAGTGTAAGTTTTGGACTATTCATTCTGGGATTCTCCTTTTGCACTGTGTTAGGTGGTATCAGAGCTTGAATTTCTTGAGTGTGTGGACAGATCATCGAAGGTGAGGCAGTTTGCACCAGGACCTTGGGTTGGTGATTTGTTGCCTTGGGTTTTTGAAGATCTTGGAAAATGCCTCCAAGAAGAGTGGACCTTGGGGTGATTGCAGATCTCAATGATACTATGGAGTCTAGGATTATGGAGAAGGTTAAAGAAGATTTCAGATCTAAGATAGAATTGATGAAGAATTCAACATGATCGCTGAGATCATAAGGGCTATGATTGGTGTACCTCAGAATGTGGGCACTGAGGATAGCTATGAGGAAGTTGTTGATTATTTTGAGGCTGCTAGATCTAGTTGAGATGACATAACCAATCAGAGGGACAAATCTAGTGAAGACAAAATTGGTCAATTGCAGAGAACTGGAGCTTAGTTGAGTACTAGTTACCGAATGGAAATTTCTAACTTCTCTGGTACTTTGAGACCTAAGGAATTGATTGATTGGATTGGTGAGTTAGAAGACTTATTTGAGCTTGAATAAATCAAAGATCCTCTTAGAGTGAGGTTGGCATAGACAAAGTTGAAAGGACATGTTGCTCTTTGGTGGAAAGAATTATAGAGAGAAAGAGAAGATGAAGGTGAAATGAAGATCAATCGGTGGAGGTTCATGGTGACTAAATTGAAGCCTAAGTTTATACTTTTCAAATATGAACTTGAGTTGTTTAAGAAGTTGCAACCAAAAGAATTGACTATTGAAGACTAGTTCTATAAGTTGACTATTCAGTATGAACACAAAGAACTCGGTAAGGAAAAGGTAGCTTGGTATGTGAATGGTTTGAGATTCAATATTCATGATGAGGTTGGTATGTTGAAGATTGATTCGGTTGAGGATGCTTATCAGTATGCCCTGAAGGAAAAAGATAAGTTGAAGAGGAGACAACATGGTAATTCCTGAGGGAAGGAAAAACAAGATCACTCAGTAAAGGATAAACTGACTACTGAAGGTGAACTGAAACCTGTTGAATCGAGGAAGATGATAGGTAAGGTTTCCTTTAAGGGTACCTATTTTCGTTGTGGTGAAGAAGGACATAGAGCTTATGAATGTTCCCAGAAGTCTGGTGATCGAATATTTGTTGTGGTGAATGAGAACATACTGAATGAACCTAAGGTAGAGTTAGAAAACTGGTTGGTTTGAAGAACATTGCTTGGTACTAAGGTGGAACCTTGTCAGAGGAGTAACTTGTTCAAAACTCAGTGCAAGTCGAAAGGTAAAATCTACAATGTGATTGTGGATGGTGGTAGTACTGATAACCTTGCAGCTAAGGAGATGGTTCAGAAACTTGGTTTGAAAAGAGTGAGACATCCTTGTCCTTATAGGATTGGTTGGTTGCAAGATATTCATTCTTTGGAAGTGAGGGAAAATGTCTTGTTGATTTTTAGATTGGCCAGTATAAGGATCAAGTGTTGTGTGATATTGTAGACATGAGTAGTTGTCACATATTGCTCGGTAGATCTTGGTAGTATGATTGCAGGGTTGTGCATGATTGTATTAGGAATGTGTTTAATGTTGAGAGGGATGGCAAGAAGTTCTCCCTTATGCATTTTCTAGATACAACACTCGGTAGGAGGAACCTGAGTTTTGGGAGCTGAGTTGAGTTGAAGGCTCCTAGAAGGGTTAGAGATCAGTATGGAGAACAGACCCATGGATTGTGGAGGAAAGACTTGAGAAGGAAAAGAAAGTAGAAGTGGATCTGGGGTAAGAGTGTTGAAGACTTGAAGGACATGTATGTGAAGAAGGTCAGTTCGGGCTTTATGTGTTGAATCCCGTAAGATATTCTCCCAGTCTTCAAGAACATCTTTTCACACCTAGGGTGTGTGATGAAGGAGCATCCTGGAGAAGTTAGCAATCCTGCATGTTGGAGTGTTTCGTTACTCAGTTACAGTATTGACCGAAGGGCCTGGTTGATGACTTGGGCTCGGTAAAAACTTATGGCACTCGGTAGAACCTGTGCTCGGTGATGCTTGTGGTACTTGGTCGACATGCTTGCTCGACGATGCCTGGTTTGCTCAATAGTTTTGCTGACACTCAGTAGTTTGGCTTGCCAACTAGAGTTCTTGTGGATTTTGTGGGCGGACTTGATGCATTCAATTTGGGTAGTGTGTATGTCATTCTCCTAGGTAGATCTGGAGGTTCGACATGTAGAATTCATTATTTTTAAGGCTATTTGAGAGCTGACTTGTATTGCATTTAATATTTGTTTGTTTTAGGAGCCAACTTGGGCTTGGGAGTTATTTCTTTCTTCCATCTGACTTGTGGCTGAAGAAGTGTATTGAAGGAGGGTTTAGGTAGGTTTGTAGGAGGATCAATTCAGCATGGAGTAGCGAAGAGGAATGATATTGAGCAGAGCTAGTAGCTAAGTGTGGGCTTGGAAGACAAGAAGGTTTTTTGATTGCTTGAGAGCACAAGTTTAGATTCTTCTTGGGTTTCTACTAGTTTATTGTAGCCTGTTGTTATAGATCTGGCTAGCTTGGAGTTGGATCTTGTGAGGTCTTGCATAATTACTGTTGTAATTGTTTGTATTTGGTCATAACCCGGAAGGCCTTACAGTCAGGCATGTTGAATGAAAATAGTATAATATTATTTGAGAATTTTCTTTGTTGTGTTGTTGTTGTGTTGTTGTTGTGAGTTTAATGTTTGGACTATCCATTCTGGGATTCTCCTTTTGCACTACATCAAAAATGGTTTTTAGTAGATCTCTTCTAGTGTTTTATCCTTTGTTTCACCTATTGATGTGGGGTCCTTTCCTATGGAGGTGGAGAGTATATTTGCAGGAGAGTGCAGACTGGTTGGTGGGTTGCCTTTGATCTAGACTTCGGATTGGTTTTGGGAGTCATTGCAAAACTCAACTTGAAGCTCTGGGAAGCCTTTCAAAATCTCAATCTAGTTTTTGGGAGCCATGACAAAACCCAACTTGAAGGTTTCAGGTGCCTTTCAAAACCTCATGGTCTTATTCTTTGTGTGGAAGGCTCAGTTCTGCCCACTACACGTGGCTTGTCATATTTTTTGATGGTGGATCTCAAGGTTTTGGGAGCTTTGTTAAAAATCACTCTATTTTTGGGAGCCATTTTAAAACCCAAGGTGGTTGTAGGAGCCAAGTCAAATCCCATGGTAATTTGGGGAGCCTTTCAAAACCTCATAGTTTCAAATGGTTTTTTATTATCAATCTTTTGAGGCGTTTTGTGATGATGGTTTTGGGAGCTATGTTAAAACTCAATGTTAAGGTTTGGGGAGCCTTTCAAAACCCTATGGATCTCCTTGTTTGGGAAACTTGTTGTGTGATGTAAGGTTTTGGCCTTTTGTGTTGTGTTCTTTTGGGTAGCTAAAGCTTTGTATGACATTTGTTTTCAAGTTGTTGTTTGTTTGCTGATTTTAGGCTATTATTTTGTAATGATTTATCTATTGCATCTTTTCGTCTTAGTGGGGTTCCAGATCCCCCTCAAAAAAATTTATGTGAAGGGTTTCACAGCCCCTTGAAAACCTATTTTTCCCTCAGTAAAAAATAATAATTCTAATTTCAAAAATAAGAAGGACAAAAAAACATACAAGGGAGATTAGACTTCCAAGAATTTTTAAACCTAAATGAGAGTTTTTATAAAGAAAAATGAGAGATTATAAAAACTATGAATAGACTTTAATCTTCTGTGTATTTGTTCTTGTTATTGCTTAAAGACAACAATTATCTTTTCAATATGTTATCATTTTATTGTAGCAAATGTGTTTATCTAATAATTTCAAGTAACTTAGAAAATTCTTTATTCTTTAATGAAAAATAAAATAAATTTGAAATATATACCTTTTTTTAATTCATGTATAAATTTATAATCTTAAAGTAAATAACCATAGGCCTCTTTTGTATTGAAATCAAATTCAAAACATAAATTGTTTAAACCATATTAGAAAAGATGTATTAATTTCTAACATATGCATAATTCAAATCCAATTAAATTCTTGACGTCTCTAATAATTAACTCATAATAAACTTGACTCTGTTAAGATCAAATTAGTATACCTTCCAATTAATTTACATAAGTGTTGTCTAAATAATTGATTTGAATAGACTACTACAAAAATTATTTTCAATTATAATAAACTATAAATTACAAGATCTCAAATAGCATTTGAATTTAAAAATCTCAATCCATAATTTAAACAAACTAACAATCTAATTTAACCTTATATCCAAAACAAAATATACTAATAACTTCAACTTAATAATTAGGTCCAAAAAGAAATGGTTCCCATACATAAAAGCTATTGTGAACAAAGTTGACCATCAAAAAGTTAATAGAATTACTCAGGTCATTCATCTTTAACCTGCCTGATTCTATCTGATGTTATTACCAATTCTGCAAGATTTTCAGCCATTCTCCTGATCTTTTAGAAGATGAGCCCCTTCTACATGAGGGAAGATATGAACTTGGAACATGAATTTGTTTGAATTATTGTTCAGCTGCTCAAAGATACAAGTATCTCCTTCCTTTATATTATTAGCTTGTAAAAAATGTTTCCACCCCCCACTTAACATATGCCTGTTGTCCTTAATAAGGCATTGAACCTCCCATTCCTTACTCTCTCCATTCAAAAGAACTACCTCACTGTTTACCCTTGGTAGCTGAAGCTGATTTTCTTCATATTTGTAAATTCTTGGGAACCTCTGCAGTCCAAACAATAACAAAAACTAAGTTATTTCAACCCAATAAAGCACTGGATAATATCGATGTAATAAGTTATTATAAACATAAAATACAAATGTTCATAATATTAGATGTTAAAAATCCATCCTTGAATTTTAATTAGTAATTAAAACTTAGACATTAAATGTCAAAGATCTATCCATGAATTTAATGAGTAATAAAAATGTGACAATCTATCTATGAGTTTAATGAGTAATTAAAAATCACTTTTAAACTGTGAAAGTCTGTATTAATAGCTTCTGAAAACTTGTATTTATATAATTTAAACTTCTAATTTTCACTGGATCTTTTTTATCATCAACTTTTTTAAATCAAATATTATGATTTATTATCTAAATGTTTATGAGAAAAAAACAATCAAAATCAGAAACTCAAATCACAAAAAGTACTCAAACCCTTACTGGGACCCTCTTATTAATTTAAAGAATGAGATGATAAAGAAGAAAAGAAAACAGAGAATGTATCTTACTAGCCGGTGTGGTGTATTTACATTCCATGATTTCATTGTCATTGACTTTTCAGAGGAGAAAAAATGACCAGGGTTCTTGGAGGAAAGGCCTGCAAACAATTTAACTTTATTGTTATCTGATTTGACAGGAGCTTGTCACGTGCTTGGCTGAATGGCCTGCAACAAAATTAACTTTGTTATTACCCAATGTCAGAGGAGAAGCAGATCCAATTGTCATGTGATTTTGAGAAGAGGAAAAATGGCTAGGGTTCTTGAATGAATGAACTGCAGAAAATTGGACTCCTATGCTTACTTTGAAAGCTAAAATAATCTCTGTAACTGACAAATCAAATATGCTCTATGCTTCTGGACAAAACTTTTGCTTACCAAGGAAACAGGATTTCCTTTTTCTCCTTTGATTTTCAGCCACTGCTTCAGCCTCATCGCCGTTTCCATCATCATAAGCCAAAGCACTCATCAAGGTATTGCTCACTGGTTGATTCAAACTGCGCATTTTGGTATAAGGGCCTCTTTCATCTGACCAATGTTTGTTTTCTGCACTTGTATTTTTCACACCCAGATTTTCCAAATATCTGAACCTTGAAATAAGACTTAGCTATGTACTTAGAAATTGACAAATTTTTTCCAATCATGCCCAAATTCCAGTTTATTGGTCTGTTATAATTCCACTTCCCAGTAATTGCAACACCATATGTTCATGTTGGTCTTTATAAACTGTGGCGCTGCAGTAAACACAATAAACAATTTCTTCTTACAAATTCTGAACAGAATTCTGGACATTAAAAAATGAAAAAAATGTTTAAGTTCAAATGTTACCAGTCTTTCTGCAAAATCTCCAAGCATGACTTTGAAGAAAGAGGCGAACCCATCACAGCACTGTTTATCATGGTATTTGCCATGTTTCTTAAAACACTTATGACTGCAGTCTCTGCATGGTATAAAAAGCTCCCTGCATGGTATTCAAAGAAATTAACTCGGCGTGGAGAAAAAATGATGTTGCCTGCAATGATATGTTTTATTCAAATCATGGCTGTCTCTGCAATGAATCATAACTAGTAAAGATTGTATAAAAACGAAGAAATCTATTATCGGGGAAATCACATGACCATGTCCAACTGCAGCCCCCAAGAAAGCAATGTTTGTTTAGACAAGCAATATCTATGCACATGATTATACAGTTTAATCTAATTTATTTATTAAAAATTACAAGAGTTGTTTTTAATTTTCAATTTATTTATTAAATAGAATTAAACTGTCTAATCGAATGCAATTAGTAGGCTGGATTCCCATTTTGGTTTAGACAGTGTTGTAGTTGGCTAGGGTTTTAGGTTCTTGTTCTATAGGTCCGAGGTCAACTTTCAATGGCCAGACTTATCTAATGGGTGTGGCTCGAGACGGTTACACCATTCCTCAGGCTCTAGTCTCACCTCATCTCATTCCATTAGTACCCCAAATTCACAATAAAAAGTAAACACGAGCTTAAGGTCTGATCACATTGGAATGAGACACCGAGATAATCTTGGTGAACAAGAGAAAAAACATTGAATGAATGTTTATTTTTATACATAAAAAATAATATTATATTAATAAAAAATGTGGAGGAAGACATATTTCAAGTTTAAACAAGGTTTCATTAAACAACCAAAATATAGTAACAATTATATCACCAAAGGTGAAGAAGGATCATGATCATCTAGTTTTTTTCAATTAAAAGTGAGACAAAACCTAGGTCATTAGGTATTAGCTCCCAACTAATAAACATACCATCCTCAATAGGTGACTAAGTGTCAAGAATAGGCAAAGTGGCCAAAGGCAAGGAAGCCAACCAAGAGCCCTCGATCAAGAGATTGGGAGGAGGCTAAAGTTGGGCAAGAAGGCTTGAACCAATTGTAAGTAGACTAATTGCTAGTTCTTGGAGGAGTTTGGGAAGCATATGAATGCATCTCTATAATCATCCCCGAGGCAAAGAGTGACCCCTATTATAAAGGCTTGAGTTGACAAGTCCTTCAAAACAAACCATACATAAGGTATAACTCCAATTATCTAAAAACACATTGAGATGTGCTCCTTGTGACTATAAACAATATTTATGTGCTTGGTAAGTGTTGTGGCAATTTGATTGGTCACTTCACAAGGAAAGAGTACTTGATGACAAACAATAGTGTTAATGCATATAATTATAGTTGGAATGTATGGGTGTTGTTTGGAAAACCTTTGAAGAAGTGTTATTATGACAATTATTATGTAACTTAATATCTTGTATGTAGATTGAACCTAGCCCTAGTAAATGTCAAGATAATGATTGTCTATATCAATCAATTCTTGAAGGATGACTACTCATCTAGCTCGTCTCTCTATATTTTCTTGTCAGCTCTTTGCAAGACAATATAGCTTGCTCCTAAAGTTGTCATAAGTTGAAGATTGATTGTTTAGGTTGTCATATTTCAAGCCCGTGTATTAAATGGATCTTACCCAATTCTCTATGACACTAAGACACATGAGTCTAATATTGGGAGAGAAAAGGATAAGGTATTCTTTACTTTAGATGTTGAGTGTGTGTCTTGTTTACATTTATTTTGTTCATGATTTATATATCTTGTTAGCAAGTTGATTGTTTTCTTATTAGTTCCTGCAGGGAACTATTGCATCCATTAGATGCAAAAATATTTTCAATTAAATAGATTGGTACAAGCCAGTTGTGGAGCTATAACAAAGTGGCCGCTGGAATTCTATAATTCATCAGAAAAAGAGGTCATGGTTTTTCTATTGAATTGTATGTAAAGTCAGAAAAAGTTTACATGTAAATGGTAAAAAATAATCAATTTGAGTGGCACCCTAACAACATGGAAAAAAAATAATCTGTAAAGAATGAAAGAAAGGTTGCAACTAAACAAATTTATCTACAAGACATTTTTCCCATGCACCTTATAAAAAATATGAATCTGGACAATGAAGCCCGGCCTCTAATCTACAATAAACAAACTATGCCCCTTTCTTAAAAAAAAAATTCTAAAAATACCTTTATAAAACCTTTTGACCATTTTTTATGGAAATGCTCACAAGATGGTGAACAAGCAATTCCACTCACACAAGCAGCTGTCACACTAATATACATTACACATAAGCCTTAGCTGAATTTCATCTATATTACATTTCCACAAGTTTCCAGTGGATTTGAAGACCCATTGGAGAACCCTGCAGTTGGTGGTAAAAATTCAGAAACCTTATTGATTCAAATTATAGATTTTGTACAGTAGATATATATATATATATATATATCCTTTGAATACTTTTGAAAATTGATAGAAATGTTGGCTGAAGCCTCAATGGTTCTCTAGCAATCACACATCCTGAAATTATATACAGTTGTTTAGCATACACAATTTTTGTGTGCTTTATTTCACCATACAGTAAGTCTGCAACTTCTTGTGAGAATAGATTCACAGCTGACCATGTCATGTTCAACTAAGCCCTATTAATTGGTGTATAGTGTATAATCAAAACTTTTTTCTGATAGTCATGACATATAGTGTATATTTCAATTTCTCAATGATAATTAAAAAGTGGCATCGGTCTAAGCTTTTCAAAATGTGTTGTAAGGCCTCACAAGATTGGAGATGAGATTTTAACCTTTCATAATCTTATCTTTTGAATTCATCATAGGGAAATTCATCTATAAAATGGTTTTGATTTATTCGAATTCTGTCAACATGTAGACACTATTAGAATTTTTTTGCATCAAATTCAAAAAAAATTTATGCACTTCACAATATTTTTTCAGGTCAATATGAAGTGATGCATTCATAAAATATGAATTACAATATCTATGGGCAATCTGGCTAAGCTTGAAGCCTGTATGTTCAAAGATCCAATAGTTAAATATTTCAGAATTCATCTTGATTTGTTATGTAGTTCAAACCATATGACTCTTTTCTTGCCACAGCCAATAAAACAAACCACTTCTATAATATCATATATTATAAATCCTTCATTTCATAGAGTTCGGTTCACATTTTGTCATTTACTTGTAGCTGGTGTTTCATACACTTTATAATACTATGTTTCGTGCAGAGCCTTTGATTTTAGAATGGACTCATGAGTCCAGTAAAAAAAACTTAAAAAATAAAATCTGTAATATGTTTTCATTCTCATAATATATGAAATCACGATATATAATATAGCTCAAGTTTAAAAAGATATAATTATCCTTCAGTTTGAAAGGTTTAAAACTTAAAAACATTACAATGCAAAAAAATCACAGAAACAAACTTTAGTTAACAGCTTTAAAATGCGGCAGAAATACTGGTAATGACATTATCTTAAATGTATGCTTCACAAAATGACCATATATTTTATACAAAGTTAAAAATATCATCTAGTTAAAAATGACTTATATATTGAATGAAAAATTAATAGATTACACTAAGCAAGTGATGATAAACATCTATGCAAAATTCACTCAAACTTAGTTAAACCAGTAGAATCTTAGAAAGGCTATCAATATTTGTATTTATTTACACAATAATTATGATTCCACCTCTCAACTCCTCAAGCAAATAATTTAAACATTGGATATGCTGGTTTTTGACAAGGCAGACAAACAGATCTATTAGATTTCCCCAATCCATATTACTATTTATGGATAGTTTCTAGATTCAATTGTGTAGCATTTTTTACCATCAACATTTCGGATCATACTATTAGGAATGGGAACACTGAGAGCGGGGGGGGGGGGGGGGTGAATCAGTGTTCACTGTATTTTAACTTTTCACTTTAATCTTTATACTGAACTTAAATGCTTAAGTACTGAAATAAATATGAAACATAAACATGAAACATGAAATCAACAAATGACACCAATATGGTTATGGGGAAACCCAAATAGGTAAAAACCCCGGTGGGAATTGACACCCACTAATATTTTGTATCAGTGTTTAGTGATCCTTGTTAGAAGATCCTTAACCCTGTTAGGAGTTGCTTTACAATGTTTTAAGTACAGTAGACCTTGTCAAGAGTCGGACCCTGTTAGGAGTCTTTTACAATAATCCCTGTTAGGGGAGTGGACACACTATCCTAGAGCTCATTGCTCAAGTGGTGAAGGCTACAACCTTCTAATCTCAGATACACACTATATCTGCTGGATGAACTGTCACTGTGACACTGCTTGTCAGATCAGTTCCTTTGATGCGTTGATGCTTTGACCTCTAGCAAAGCTCTAATACATCTTATAGTGTCTTCACACACTTCTGATCTACTTATTACAACTCTCTATCAACTTCCATACCGAATACAATGGGCGCATATTATATTTATACGCGCATACAAAACAAACAACTAGGTCGACCCTTAAGCCTATTACATATAATGCTTCCAAATCAATTGGCTTAAGCGTGTTTACAATCAAACATATATACATGTCGACAACCTAATTACAATAGGCACATAGCCTTTACAACATTACAATATAGTCGCAACTCAAAATGATAACTATCGGCTACTTACTATGTTCTTCATTGGCACACACTGGCTGTGCAACTTCAACTGACTGTATCTTTCTCATACTTGCACATATGATCATGCGCTCATACACTAAGCATGAATATAGTCTAACCAAATTAACTTCTAGAGCGCATACCATAATTCTTCCATATGCACATGCGTTGATGCTTTGAGCTGCAAGCACTCTGTACACTGTCCAGTCTTCAACACTTAACCAATTTATGATCTTCTCATCAAGTGCTCTAACTCCAAACTGCTATATGACTTTATTTCCATAATGACAACACTATATCAAGTCATATACATCAGTATAGCCAACTTGCCAACAATCTCCCCCTTTGTCATTGATGGCAACAAAGGAATATGGCCAAGTTGCTAACTATCCTTAATACAAAAAAAAAATTATCATCTATACATATACTTATATCTCCCTATACATATTATGATCCATATTCTATACACAACTCCCCTTTTGGCATTAATGACAAAGGTGTTACAAAAATTATATCTATACATACTCACTGAGGGAAAATATCTGGATATGCTAGCTTTAGGTTCTGGATCTTTTTTTTCCAAAATGTGATCAAAGAGGTTACTATCTGGAGATGGGCGCATAATGCATACTGAAGCTTCTCCATCTTCAAATCTGTGGAAGGACCTTGATCATAGGTTATCATGGTGGCATCAATCTCCTTGATGTTTTGATTTAGGATGTCTAATGAGGGCGCAAGAGCATTCCTCAACTGAGTTTGTCTAGCCCTTAACTTTGTCATCTCTTTTTCTGCCTTCTCAATTTTGTCTATCTAACTTTGGTAGACATTATTGCACATGTTCACATCTGTGGATGTGTCTTTCACTGAACTCTTCACTTTCTCAATCATAGCTTTAGCCTCTTTTATTTTCTTGAAATGAGCATCGGTGAACTTATCTTGATCCATGCATTTTGCAATGATTCTTCTTCCTTGATCTGCAAATTCTTTTAGGGATGCTTGACCAATCTTGAGGGACTTGAGGTCAAGTGCAAAGTTACTGATCAATTCATTCAATCTCTTCTTCAAATACTTTTCTTCTGCAACTAGGGATGAAGATTCTTCAAGGCTTGAGAAATTACTTTTGAAATGTGAGATGATTGTACTCACATCATCAACAAAGTGTACCTTTGACACTTTCTTGTCCTATGGTAACAAATTGTTCAAAATGTTTACTGATTCTACCAGGAGGGGATTCCTCATTACTTGTTTTTGTTTGGCCTTCTCCATAGCTAAGACGTTGAACTTAATCAGGTCTTCTTCTCTCCATGAGTCCAAACTGGATGTGTCAGGTGTCAAACTTGACAACAATGTTACTGAAGGAGTGATGGGAGTGTTGTCCAACACTTCTTGCTCTACTAACATTTCATCCTTTTTCTCACTTTCCTTTACCTTTTCTTCTTCTTTCTTTTCTTCCTCTTTTTCTATTTTTTCTTTTTCTATTTCTTTTTCTTGTTCTTTCTTTTCTTCCATCTTTTCTTCTTCTTTGTCATCATCAATCAATGCTTCTTTTTGATGAGTGGGCAGTGTGTTGCTACATAACATTTCAGCTTCTTGTGTGCTCACAAAAGCTTCTTCAAACTTATCCAAGTCATTGTCTATGGCCGCCATTGCAATCTCTACATTGTCAATGAAGATTGTATCATCTTTTTCTGTATCTGTTATGGGTGCATACTTTACTGCCTCTGTAGGTGTTACCACTGTAGGCGCTGAATCCTGAGGACCTGTAAATGGTATATTGGAGGTCTCTGCTGCTTTGTCTTGCTCACTAGGTGCTTGAGTGATGGACGCAGACTTCGGTTTCATGTGTTGTTCTAAGAATACCTTCTTAAAGGCCTTCTTTGTTTCCTTAGATATCGGCTCATAGTCTGTGTTCATGAGGTGTAGTGTTCTCATCTTTGTCCTTAAGTGTAGCTTCACCAAATTCAATAACAGTGACTTTTCTTCAACAGAACATACTGGAAGAGTGGAATCAAGTGTTTGTTCCCTGATTCTGAAGTCTTCTTCAGTGGCTTGTCTCTTCAAGGTATCCATAATCTCCCATACCTTATCTGGGATAGCTGTCTTCAATTCAAGAACTGTCTTCTTGAACTTTATCATGTGTTTAATCAGCATCTCATGAATCTCTGATTTATCAATTTCATGATATTTTTCATAAAACTTGGCTATCTGATCTAGCCTTCCTTCTTCTACTACTCTAGTCCTTAACACTTGAAGACTAGGTATGAATCCTACTTCCGGAGGTGACTGCACATTTTTCAATTTTCTTCTTGTGGCTGCACTTATAGCTGAAGGGTGATTTGTGGCGATTTGTTTTCTCCTCTTGGGCATCTTAGGAGATGCATCTATGGATTCAATATCAACTGTATTAGTGGGCACATGACTAATATCATCAATTTTACCCTGTTTATCCTTTGGATCATCACTCTTTTCAATCTTTACCTTTTTCATCTTGGGATCATCAGACTTAGCTTCCACTGTGGATGCGCTCTCAATTTTCAAAGCAATATTTTCTTCCCTTGCTTTGTCTAGGTCTTCTTGTGTTACTCCATGAGTTCTGAGTATCTCAGATGTAATCTTAGAATCTTTCCTCTTAGTTGTTGCACTTTTTAGTTTTGCATCTATTTCTCTTGTCTTCTCCTCATAAGTTCCCCATCTTGGCTCATTAGGGTCAGTAGGAGCTGAAAGCAATACTTGAGCATATTCTTCCAAAACTTGTTCCTCTACTTCATAACCAAGTGGATGAATCCACTTTGTTCTAGGTACAACTACCTCCATACATGTTGTATCTATTTCAACCATAAAACAAATTGTATCATTGTACTTTTCAACAATGTTTTCTAAAATTCTATACCTCATTTGCATCTTGACCCTGAAGGTCTTCAACTCCAATGTTATATAATCTGTTAATGTACTCTCAGTGGATGCTTTGTTAGATATCTATGGCATGGTTGGAATGGACTTGTCCAAATACAAATCTGATACTCTCCCAACTATATGAAGGTACATGTAAATGATCAAAGACCCAAACCTAAATATCTTGGTTTTGTCATGCTTGATTGCCTTGATGTTATCAATCAACTGTGCGCGCAAGATCTCACACAAGTTGAACTCTACATCTTCCTTTACAAGTCTAATGGCTGCTAGAATTGTGCCCATAGACACACTATTCACCCTGCTAGTGTGATGAAACCTGTATCCAAGTATCATAGACATCAATTTGATGTTAGCTTGCTCAATAGGCTCAACTATTTTCCTGAAATCCTTGCCTACTGGAAGGATGGCGCATGTCTTAGATAGGCATGTCATCTCACATATTAGGTCACTGGTGATTCTTACTAGCACATCACCTATCCAGAATAAATCATCATGAATTCTTTTCAATAGTATCTTAATCCATTTAGTCTCATAAAATTCATATGTCGTAGCATACTCAACTATAGGGTGATCATTCCACTTAAAATATTCATCCATGAATGTTTTATTTGGTTTCAACATGGTATCCATGTGCACCCTTAACCTATCCAACCCTGTTTGTTCTTTCTTGTAGTAGATGTAAGCCCTAATTTCCTCAACATGCATAAGCCCCATAGGTGTGCAGGAGAATGCTCCCTCTAAATCATCTAGGGTTGACTTAAATGGATGCTTCTTAAATACATATCTCTTCTTCTCTGCAACATCAAAAACTATGGGAGTGGCCATGACTTACTTGTTTAATCGCTTTCCAATTGATCTCTGAGATAATCTGAAGACTTCTGAATCGGCATGACGAACTAGGGTTTCTGCAACTGACCAAATGCACTGCTAATTACTACAAATCACTAATAGATCACTCTACAAGTCTTCACAACAACTTCTAAGGCTCTTTTTTCTCTCATATCACTCTGAATTTGAATGCAATGAGTAATCAAACAACTTTCTATGTACTTAAAGTGAAAATTCTGCCATTAATGCTTGCCATGTAAACCAGGCTGTCACTTAAACATTTCCAACTTGAGTTCTGCTAACAATCAGTATGTGAGCTCTTGCACGAAGGTTCCTTTATACTCCAAAAGCTTAAGTCCAAAGGCGCATACTCTGAGATTGAGTATACCAGCCACGCAGGGGTCTAGATCTAAATTAGCTCCCCCTATGACCCTGAGGGCCATTCATCTAGATGTAGAGGGCACGTCCACTATGGATGCATCCAATACATACTCATCGGTCTTGTCCTTATTTTTCTTTGACCAAATCAAGCTTGCATCATCTGAGGCCTTGAAAAAATTAACTTCTCCTTCAGGATCCAAAACTAGTTCTTCGGCCTTTTTAGGGATTTCCTGACCTTGCGTCCTTGATCTACAGAACTTTGAGATATGTTTAGCCTTGTTACAATGACAAATGACTGGAGGTCTTATATTGCTTGGCGCATTGACATGAGTCACCATTTTGCATTGTCTCACTGAGTGACCAATATAGTTACATATCTGACATGTAACATTCTGAGAATTTCTTACATTTGTCTGATTCGGATTTCTCTGATCATGTTGAATCATGTTCTTCTTACTAGTCTTGCAATTCATAGCTCTATGACCAAATTTATTGCATGAATAATAGTAACCATTAAAAGATCTTACCTCTGTACAGTTCCTCACAATGTGTCCATGCTTGTTACAAGTAAAACAAGTGCGGTCTATAGGCTTGCACTCATTCTTAGGTGGTTCACCATTATCTTTGGTTTGATCTTCAGTCTCTTTAGCATCAGTAGAGTCCTTTTGTGAGTCCTTTCTTGCTGGCATGTTGTCAATTTGATTTTGTGCTTCATTGTATCCAATACAGCTAGTGTCTCATTTGGCTCTCCTTGCCTACAACTGAGATTCTATCAAATCAGAACTGGTGTGCAATTTTTTAATGTGATTCTTTGATTCTTTCAATTCAGACTCCAATCTTTCTTTGCTATTTCTTAGCTCCAAGATTTTCATGTTTGCTTGCCTTAGTTCTTCATTGAGTTGAAGGTTCTTTTTGACTTGTTCATTGTAGACTTCCTGATTGTTGATCAGCTTATCATCAAATTCTTCAAGTAGTTCTTTCATAGATGCATTTTCTTCATTTGGCTTCTTGACCTTTGCTCCTAGATCAATGTTAGAGCATTCTTTTAAATCCTTTCTTAGTCTTTTGATAACTAATTGAGCATCACTAACCTTTTCCTTTAGTTCTTCAATTTCTCTTTCTGATTTGTCCAAGTCTTCAAGAGAAGCTTCAAGATTTCTTTTCAAATGTTTCATTTCTAGTTTGTCCATGATCTCCTCAAGTGGTTAAACTTCTTTGCTGAGGACCAGAGCTCTGATACCAATTGTTAGGAATGGGAACACTGAGAGGGGGGGGGGGGTGAATCAGTGTTCACTATATTTTAAATTTTCACTTTAATATTTATACTGAACTTAAATGCGTAAGTATTGAAATAAACATTCACATATAATAAAACATGAAATCAACACATGACACCAATATGGTTATGGGGAAACCCAAATAGGTAAAAACCCTGGTGGGAATTGACACCCACTAATATTTTGTACTAGTGTTTAGTGATCCTTGTTAGAAGATTCTTAACCTTGTTAGGAGTTTCTTTACAATGCTTTAAGTACAATAGACCTTGTCAAGGGTCGGACCCTATTAGGAGTCTTTTACAATAGTCCCTGTTAGGGGATTGGATGCACTGTCTTGGAGCTCACTGCTCATGTGGTGAAGGCTACAACCTTCTAATCTTAGATACACACTATATCTGCTGGATGAACTGTCACTATGACACTGCTTTTCAGATCAGTTCATTTGATGCTCTGATGCTTTGACCTCTAGCAAAGCTCTAATACATCTTATAGTGTCTTCACACACTTCTGATCTACTTATTACAACTCTCTATCAACTTCCATACCGAATACAATGGGCGCATCTTATATTTATACACACATACAAAACAAACAACTAGGTCGGCCCTTAAGCCTATTACATACAACACTTCCAAATGAATTGGCTTAAGCGTGTTTACAATCAAACATATATACATTTTGGAAACCTAATTACAATAGGCACATAGCCTTTACAACATTACAATATAGTCGCAACTCAAAATGATAACTATCAGCTACTTACTCTGTTCTTCATTGGCACACACTGGCTGTGCAACTTCAATTGACTGTATCTTTCTCATACTTTCACATATGATCATGCGCTCATACACTAAGCATGAATATAGTCTAACCAACTTAACTCCTAGGGTGCATACCATAATTATTCCATATGCACGTGCATTGATGCTCTGAGCTACAGGAACTCTGCACACTGTCCAGTCTTCAACACTTAACCGATTTCTAATCTTCTCATCAATTGCGCTGACTCTAAACTGCTATATGACTTTGTTGCCATAATGACAACACTGTATCAAGTCATATACATTAGTATAGCCCACTTGCCAACACATACTACATGATCCATCATCAGGATACTACATGATCATACTACTAGTTCTTTTCTCTCTAGCATCTCGATGATAGATCATGTAGTATGATCCAAAACGTTGATGGTAAAAACTGCTCACAATTGAATCTAGAAACTGATACTTAAACAAGGCGGACAAAATACACATAAACTCACTAACTAGAGAGAAGGCTAATATTCATTTTATATTTTTTGTATAAGCGGTAAAATATGTCTTGCATTTCTTCTGGTGAGATCAGTTTGTACCTAGCAAAAGTGATTAATTTTCCCAGCCACTCCTACATTTGTACGTGCCTGTAATTTTCCACTGTCTTAAATCAAAGAATTGTTTTCATTCTGACACAACAAAGATCTATGGATATAGAGTGAATTATGTTCCCTATAAGCTACCCCCAATTGTATGTATTCTTCAAGAAAACCCTATTACAAATAGCTAGTGAATGAGAATTTTTTGTAAACAGGTACAGCTATTTTTTGTCAAAGGTTTTTGTTGTTGTTAAAGCCTATGCATCTTTTTCAATATAACATTTCTTACAATGGTTGAGACTTACTAACCCATTGTCAATATTTGTCTAGATAACTTTATTATAATTATTTTTTTTTATAACTTTGGCATGGGTTTTCAGCTGGAATATCAATTTCTACTAGAATGTGGGCAAGGGTAGAATGGAAAATATTAGAAGAGTCATGATCCACTATCAAAAACTCCCCTAAAGCCTCCCCCACTTCCTCCAGGATGGAATCATGCCAAAGATGAAGAGGGAGACTAAGGAGCCTAACCCAAATAGGTATCTTGTTGAAGACTTCAGTGGAGGGATTGAAATCCGAGTGCCAGGGTTTTACCATAAGCAAAAATTTGTCCTCTTCCCAGCTGAAGTAAGTTTTACACAAAATCTTAGATCTATCAAATTTGGCTACAAAGAATCCTTTAGTTAAAGGAAAAATGTGAACATTATCTGATATTATTGGTTCCCATCTTCGAGACATCCAATCATGCAGTTGGAGAAGACTAGGCCAAGACTCAGTGAAGTATCAACATCTACCAGAATGCGGGCAAGGCTAGAATGGAAAATATTAGAAGAGTCATGATCCACTATCAAAAACTCCCCCAAAGCCTCCCCCACTTCCTCTAGAATAGAATCATGCCAAAGATGAAACAATACAATTATAATAAAGTTATCTAGACAAATATTGGCAACAGGTTAGTAAGTCTCAACCATTGTAAGAAATGTTAGCAGCTAGAAGACCATGCAAAGTATCAATGTCTAACATTTCTTACAATGGTTGTGTTGGAAATCTACTATGGGAAAGTGATATACTGAGAGGGGGGGGGGGTGAATTAGATATCTACCAATTGTTCCACTTTAATATAAACTTACTTGCATCATACAAAACATCAAATTCAATATTGTAAAAGATCTAACAATCTAATTGTATGCACCCAAAAATGGTCGCCTAGACTTTGGGCCCCATTTATTTGATTTATCAATCCTGAATCAATTTTATCAATAATCAATATTTTCAACATTATCAATTTCTTAATCAAATCTTAATTTCGATCATATATTAGATTTTTATCCTATGGGCTAATCATTTATCCTAAGTCTTTATTTGATTAAAAGGAATATTTTCTCCCCTTTTAATTAAATAAAAAGCCCCCACTTTCCTCTTATCTTAAGTTGCACAAATAAAGTATTATTCATATTTTATAAAAAGGAGAAAAGCACTTTTTGTCTCACATGAGGCTCAAAAGTCAACACTTCACTCTCATTGGAGGATACTTGTGCACATGGATTGCTCCTCTTTCAAGCTCCACTGCTGATTAAGACTTTTTGCCTCTTAATCTCAATGGTCCATTTCACCTCATTTCTTATAAAAAGAAAACTCTCTCCTTCATTTGCATACCATGTTTTTATGCTAATGTTATGCTGCAGGTTTTAGGTGCATTTGGAGTTTTTGAAGACATTGAAGACTTGCTTTCATCATTTAGTTGCATATTTGTTTTCTTAGTTGCATGATAATGGCATTCTTAGTGTAGATTTCTTCTTATGCAATAGATTAATCTCACATAGTCTAAATAGGAGGCATTGTAATCCATTGCTATTTCCTTTCATAGATTAGTTGCATTGTACTTTCCTTTCATAGCTTAGATTGCATTCTCACTTAGATTTGCATTGCATTGCATATATTTGATTCTTGGAGACATTGGCATTATTGCCCTTGTCTTCACTTGAATCTCTCATTGTATGGTTGACTAGCAAGGTCACAAGCTTGTAGCTCTAGCTGAGAGCAATTTTCAATCTTGCAACTCCATACATAGAGAGCTATGAGCCACTTTGTGAGGCCTCATTCTTGAGCAACCTTGCATGCAATGGTTCATAGAAGTGCACCATTTTAGCGTGTACATTTCTGGTGCCCACCGTGGGGCCGAGTAGATAGGCTTTGTCTTTTATTTCATTTGCATTTTCATCATTTTTTGGATTATTTTTCAGAAAGTTTGCAGTTCTGATTTTTTGTCTCAGAGTATCGCACGATACTTCTCAAAAATATCGTGCAATATACCTTTGTATAGCGGTGTGACACTTCGCGTAAGAGAAGAATCACCCACCAGTACTGAGGTATATCACCTGGCATCGGACAAAGTATCGCCCGCCCATAGTGCAGAGTATCGCCCAGACTGAGGTATATCGCGCGACTATAGGAAACTATGTCGCGCGATACTGGTGAAGTCTGAGGTATATCACCTGATCTGACAGAGACTTGCATTTCCAGCTTTATCATCCGAATTTGATCATTTTAGTTTGTTGTTTTATTTTACTGTATTTAGATAGGTCTAACCTGCATCTTTTAGCTTGAATCTATCAGTTCATTGCATATTTACATTGGGATTTTGATTTTGCTAACCTTGTTGGTCTAACAAGTTGTGTTTGTAGGTGCTCTCATTACTTGAAAATTGCTAAAAACGCATGTCAAAGAGGGCTACTAACAGTTTTTGCAGGGCTGCCCAAGCATAAAAATAAAAAAATAAAAATTTCTTGCTTGTTTATTTGCTTTCCTTTCAAGTGTGGCATTCAATAATTGTATTAAGAATCTTTAAAACCTTGTGAAAGAGATTTTGAGGTTGTAGGAGAAGTATGCTCTTCACCTTTAGGTGAACCAGAAAATCTTGACCATCTTAAAGTTTTGGAAGCAAGGGAGTAATTGAATCTCTTTGCTTGGTGTGTTTGGGAGAAGTTTTTGAGATAAGGGAGTATGCTCTTCACCCTTGAGGTGAACCAAAAACCTTGAACCTCATAAATTATCCATTTTTGTTTAGTTTAGGAATCCTTTAGCGGGCCTGCTCTTGAGCAATCAAGAGGAACGACTCAAGTGGGGACAACCTTGTCATCATTTTCCTTGGTGGCAAGTGATTCCAACTCACTATAATCTCAAGGCTATCAAGGACACCAAAAACCTTGGTAGACATAACACTTATCTTCGTTTGATGTGAGTAGCTCATGGGATTATGACCATGGGGAAAACATTGAACAAGAATGCTTAAGGTACTCTTGAGGCTGCAAGGTCCCAGTCCTTTATGAGAAGCAAGAGGGGTGGTGTGAACGAAAATCCTTATTAAGAACCATTAGATAGAAGCCACCTTGTTTAGCCGCTTATCTTCTTAGTGCAAGGATTGATCCAAGTGGTTTACCCGGATCACCTTAAGATACTCACCATATGTGTCCCTTTGGTTGTGTCATTTGACATTTCCATGACAAAGCCAACATCTCTTGTGGGTAACCACTTGGTGTGAGGCGAGGGGGCATCAAGTTGTGGGCTAAGTTGGTAAGTATTGAGCCTTGACTTTTTAGGATAGATTTGCTTGAATTATCTTCGGTTGTGTGATACCAATGCAAACCTTCTTACATACAAACAATCGGTAGCATTCATAGGGTGCTTTTTCAATTCTGATATCACAAGTGTTTTTCTTGGCAAGGTTGCCTTTGCCCTTGTTTCAAGTGTTTGAGACATGTTTGATCCCTCACTGTTTGCAAACCTGCCAAAATTCTACTGATATTGTGACTGAAATTGAAAACATCAACCCTTAGACTGAAAATTTTGACCAAGCAGACTCAAAAATGCAAATTTTACACAATTCTGGTCAAGAGTTGAACAATTCTGCAACAGTATCGCACCCTGCAAAGTGAAATATCGCGCGATACTTTGCGCTTGCTAAAATTATCACCTAATTTGAAGAGAAATATCGCGCGATAGTTCACCCTTGACGGACTATCGCCCGACCTACCTGGAGTACCAGTGCTGAGGTATATCACCTGGCGTCATGTGAAGTATCACGCGGTTATAGGTATATCACCCTAGTAGCCTGGAGTATATCGCCTGGTTAAATTCTGTCGTGCTTACAATTTGGTCAGTTTCAGTTGCTGTTAATCAAGTTAGGTCTTAGAGTAGGCTTCTTACCCTAACGTTTGAGACCTGTCTTGACTCTAAATTTTTGGTTTTAGTCCTCCAGGATAGCATCATTTGATTTAAGAAATCACTTTGAAATAATTGTCAAGTTAGAAGGTCATTCTTGGTGCCAAGGTTCATCTCTAAGATTGTTAGCTACATTCTTGGAAAATTTTAATACTCTTATTGTCCAAATCGCTTTCATTTAAATCTTAATTTCAATTATCTTTTGGCCTAGTCCAACCTCCTGATTCAAAAGTGCAAGGGTAGTCACCCTTTGATTTGAAGCACCTCTTTGACAGTGTTGGTAAAGCCCTTTTTTTATCTTCTCATTTCTTTTTTGGACAATAGAGGACTTTGATTATCCTAGTTTGGCGTTGACACTTTGAGAGGTCACCTTATCATTGAGAGTATCTTTCTTTCATGTCAGTTACGACAAAGTACCAAGTCAATCAAGGGAAGCGACCCCCTATTGCCTTTAGCCAGTTACCACCCGTCAAGACTCGTTGACAACATAAGGGAAAAGGACCCCTTTTTGATCAACCTCCTAAGAGTGAATCTGAGGTTTGTTTTAATCCAGGAACTAATCTTAGTGAAGTGAGCACCTCTTTTGTACCACTTTCATCAAGTATGGACATGAGTTACACTTTCACCCGACAACAAAGAGAAGCCATGAATCAAACTCTTGAGGACATCTTCCAATGACACAGAAGAGAGTATGGTGGTTCTTCTCATGCTAGTCCACTCGGGTCACCTCCCAACAACGTGAGGTATTTTGATGCTCGCCAATGAGCCAAGAGACATCATAAGCAAGCTCACTCAGATTCAAGGTCACAACATGAAGACCAGAACAATGAATCTAGTGATCACCACATAAACGCAGCTAATGCAATAAGGCATTCGAGACAATCCTCCCCACTTAAAGACACCTCTCGATATGCAAATACAAGATTGAGAAGCATTGAGAGAGAGAAGCAAGCCTATTTAGATGAACAGGTTGCTAAAAAGGAAAAATTTAGACAACTAAAGGAAGAGGAACGTGCGTTGTTGGATATACAGAAAAGAGTCACCCAAGAAGAAGAAGATAGACTCTACACACAATAACTCCAAAGCCGATTCAATGGAAGGGGCACCAATAGTGGGACCAACTCACCCCCATCCACCCCTTCGCCAAGTCCTAGAAGAAGATCAAGGACACCCTCATGATCCCCAAGCCCTAGAGGAAGAAGGGTTTCAAGATATGACCATCATAGAAGACAGTCGTCTCATAGACATTCAAAGCAACCCTCCTAATGAGCACATCATGGCTCACAACATGGAGGAAGTTATGCTAAATTTGATCATATTGATTTCATGACTATGCAACAAGAACCATCCTTTCAAGCATATGTGGAGCAATATGTAGAACAAAACAAAGATCAATTCTTAGAAAGTCTTATTAACAAAGGCGCTAAAGTTCCATATAATTTTGATGTTTACCAAAAGATCAAGAAACAGAGCCCTTCAACTAATGAGGTGATCTTACAAATGCAAAAGGATATAGACAGGATGAAGGCTCCCAAGAGCACGTTTCATTTGGACTCCATATGTCCTAACCCCATTGACAAAAGTGTGGTGATGGTAGAATTCCCTAAGAAATTTGAGTTCCCAACATATGACAAATATGATGGCACTAGTGACCCTCATGACCATGTTCGACAGTTCTACATAATGAGCTTTTCCTTTCACCATGAAAACTCCTACTTGATGAGATTATTCCCAAGGAGCTTAAAAGGTCAAGCCATGGAGTGGTTCACCAACCTTTCCCCTCCAGTAAAGACATTTAAAGAACTTGTCCAAAGGTTTGTTCAGCATTTTTCTTACAACTTATTGAGGTCGGTCACAATGCTTGATTTGTGCAAACTCAAGCAAAATCAAGGGGAATCTTTTGTCACATTTTTACAACGATGGAGGTGATTGTGTTCAAAATACCCGAGGACAATTCCTGAGGAGGAGAGAATTGATATCATTGTGAGCAATCTAATACCAGAACTAAGATACAAAGTCAAGAAAATCCCGTTTAATTCCTTTGATACTATGGTAGAGGTGGCATGTCGCATTGAGGATGTCCTAAAAGAACAAGGAATTTTGGCTAAACCAACAAATAACAACAATGGCCAAAATAACAATACTAATGGTAACAAGGACAAAAAGAACTCCTATTGGAACAAAAACAAGCAAGTGGTCAACGATGAAGTTGTTGACTCATCTCAAGTCAAAAATGAAGGAGTTCTTAACCTCTCTCATGCAGTTCAAGCTATGAAGCTACAAACGTCTTCAACACAACAAGATAAACCTAAGTATCAAAGGAGATCTAAAACGGAGAAAAAACAATTTACCAAATTGGGAGAATCTTATGCAGATGTTTTTAAGACATTAGTTGCTCATAATTTGGCACACCCACAGGATCCTACAAAACATCATATACCAGATCCTTTACCTCATTGGTGGGATGCGAAGGCTTTTTGTGTTTTCCATAATGGGATTGGACATGACATAGAAAATTGTTTTAAACTCAAGCATCTTGTCCAAGACCTTATTGAAAAAGGACAATTACAAGTTGATGGGTTAACCACTAATGCGGATCATAAAGCCTTTAAAGAGCCCTTGCCTAAATATGAGAAAGGAGAGAATTCTAAGAATGGCAAGGTGGCTATCAACTACACCTACACAAATGCGGAGAACGTTATTAACATGCTTGAAGTTGTGGATGATAGTGTCAACATGGTGAGAGGGAAAGATCCCTATGGACATAATGTGGACTCAACTCCTATGACTGATGAAAGACCCACTATGGTGATAAGAGGTCCTCACTCACAAAGAATGCCCCAGTCCCTCAATGCTGTCACTAGGGGTCAGGCTCAAACTCCCATTATTATCAGAGGTCCTAGCACTAGCAAGTCTAAGCAGCCCATGCCCAAAGGTGTTCCTCCTAAATCTGTTGTTGGTCCTGATTCCAATTATAATCTTATTGACCAGTTACAACATACACCCGCGCAGATATCCATTTTTGAGCTTTTAGAATTGTCCCCTAAGCATAAGCGTGTCCTTGAGGACGCTTTGCAAGTAGCCAGTGTCCCTAACAACTTAGATATTGATCAATTCCAAAATATGGTCAACCATTTGGCTAGCCCTCATTACCTCACCTTCTCCGAAGAAGATGACAAATCCATCAGTCACCCACATAACATGGCCTTACACATCGAAGTCATGATTCATAAAACTCGTGTCAGGTGTGTACTGATAGATGGGGGTGCGGGGCTCAATATTTGTACCATGAGTTTGTTGCTGGCTCTAGGATATTCTGAGAATGTCATTGACACAAGGAAAAAGATCACAATCAAGGCATATGATGAAGTAGAAAGAAGTTCTAAGGGATTGGCTATTTTACCTATTCGCATTGGTCCAGTAGAAAAGGATATCTTATTTCAAATTGTTGATGTTGGACCTTTAACCTACAACATTTTGCTAGGTAGGCCATGGATTCATGAAATGCAAGTAGTCCCATCAACATATCACCAGTGTGTTAAGTTTCCCCATAACGGTGTAGAAATTTGCATCCCTGGAGATAGTGCTTTGTCAGTTAATAACATTTCTGCTGGATCACATGTACCTTTGAATAGGGAAGCTGATAGTCCTAGTAGTTCACTTGAACAATGCAAGCAGAAGTTCAAGACCATAGATCTTGGGATGGGAGATTATAAAATTGATTCTTTTACAAAAATGCCAATCTCTCCTAGGTCTTATGGGAGACCATCACCAAATGTGAAGCCTTCATCATTAGCAATGATATTATTTGGAAAATTTGTTGAGTCTTTGGTCCCCATTCAGGAAGAGAAAGAGGAAGTTGTCGTAAGGGACTGGATCTATCATGAGGAAAAATACAAACACAATGAGAATTTTGCTCCTCCACCTGAAGCTTATGGGAAAGGGTATACAATGGTTAAAAATATGGGATATCCAGGATATGGTCCCCTTAGCCATAGGCTGGATGCTAAAGCTAAGCCTCTTGATCATGCTCTTTTCGGATGAAAGAATAAGTCCATGGTTGGCTTAGGTTTTGAGAATAAGAAGAAGAAAGGTGTCCCTGTCCCAGCTGCAATGGGCAGTGACAGTGACTCAGATTATATGCCTGATCTTTCTAATCAACAAGATGTGTCTGATGATTGGGTGCCCTCAACAAATCTCCTTTGGGGAGATTCCACAGATTTGATACTTGATAGTCCTACTATCCCAGCTGCGACGGATAGTGACTATATGGCTGCTAGATCGATAAAGGAAATTGTTACTGTCCTAGCTGCGACGGATAGTACCAATGCTAGCACTAGAGAGGGGGAAACCCTTCCTAACCTTGAGGCTTCTACATCACGAGGCCCAAATGATGACTCAAACATAGACTCCCATGAATATGAATGGGACTCACTTTCAGTTGCGATAGTTGATCTGGACGTAGATATTGTCCATGCTTATAGTACCCAACCCAATGCGACTAACGAGCTTAGTGTAGGACTAGAGGATTGCACTCCTCAAATTGCCTTACTGGACGATGCTTCGTTTGATAGGATGAATCCTAATTCGAGTATCTTAGGAGAAGACTTCATGAACTCTGATTATATGGTCACCAGAGATGACACCTTTCGCATAAATAACATTGAACCAGTCATTGACTTACCCCTTGTTCACTTTGACCCAATTGACTGGTCTCAGTGCCATCAAGAGCCTATCTTCCTCACTTTTTAGAATGATTACGAAATTGCCTGCTATCTGAATGCTCTTGAACCCGTGGCTTCTTCCATCAGTGAACCAACAACCAGCATGATAGAGCCTGATATTAAGTACCTCAGTCTAAAAATAAAAGAGAAAGAAAAAAAGAAAAATAGGTTTGATGGTGAAAACCACTTTGTGGCGGTATCAGAACCAAAAATAGTAAAAAGAAATGACGTATCCAAGGGTGAAAACCTCTTTGAGGCACCTAAGGATGGGGTACTTAATAACTTGCCGAGTTATTTCCAAGATAGATCATCAGTATTGATTGAGCCAACAAAGCCAGTCAATTTGAACATAGAAGAAAATCCTCAAATAGTCCATCTTGCTCAGTCTTTATCAGAAGAAGAGACCAAGGCATATGTACAGTTCCTAGAGAAGAAGAAAGTTAATTTTGCATGGACCTATTCAGACATGCCAAGGCTTGACACAAATCTTATAATGCATCACTTATCCATAGCCCTAGGAGTCAAGCCAGTAAAACAGAGACTCGAAAAAATGCATCCACATGTAGCTCTCCTTGTCAAAGCGGAATTAGAAAAACTTTTGAGAGCTGGATTCATTAGAGCCATCGATTATGCAGAATGGATCTCAAACATAGTACCAGTTTCCAAACATGATGGGTCCATTCGTGTATGTACAAATTTTAGAGACTTAAACAAAGCATGCCCAATGGATGATTTTCCACTTCCAAACATTGACATGATAGTGGACATGACGGCGGGCTATGACATATACTCTCTAATGGATGGTTTCTCTGGATATAATCAAATTAAAATAGCTCCTGAAGACCAAGAGAAAATAGCGTTCACATGTGCATGGGGAACCTATTGCTGGAACGTCATGCCATTTGGATTAAAGAATGCAGGAGCAACCTACCAAAGAGCTATGACCACTATCTTTCATGATATGATGCACAAAAACATGGAAGATTATGTGGATGATACCCTGGCAAAATCAAGAAAATGGGACACACACCTCGATGATCTGGAAGTAATTCTAGATCGCATGGAACAGTTTCAACTCAAGATGAATCCAAAGAAGTGCGCATTTGGCGTCACCTCAGGCAAACTTTTAGGATTCATAATATCAGCAAAAGGTATCGAGGTTGATCCCGAAAAGGTCCAAGCAATTCTAGATATGCCACCTCCTCAAAATATCAGCCAAATGAGAAGTCTTCAGGGACGTCTTCAATCGATTAGGAGGTTTATTTCTCAGCTTGTAGATAGAGCGCAACCCTTTAATAAGACATTGCATAAGGGCACTTCTTGTGTTTGGAACGAGGATTGTCAAAAGAGCCTAGATCAGATCAAACAATACTTGGCTAATCCTCCAATCCTGATGCCTCCTATTCCAGGGAAACCATTGATTCTATACATTTCAGCAACAGAATCTTCCTTGGGAGCATTGTTGGCTCAATTAGATGATACTGGGAAAGAACGGGTCATATACTATATCAGTCGTACTCTAGTCTCCTATGAGATCAATTACAATAATATTGAGAAGTCTTGTCTTGCAGTGGTGTTTGCTTCTCAAAAATTGTGACACTATATGCTTGCTCATACCATACATTTGATTGCAAAAATTGATCCTCTTAAATACTTGCTTAGTAAGGCTGCCCTCACGGGTAGACTTGCTAAATGGATGATGGTCCTAACTGAATTTGACATAGAGTACGTTGAAAGGAAGGCCATAAAAGGGCAAGCTATTGCTGACCAATTAGCTGATCTCCCAATTCAGGATAGTATGCCGGTCCAAGTGGAATTCCCAGACGAACACATCTTGTATACGACTACTCACACTTGGACAATGTTCTTTGATGGTTCCCGCATGCAAAATGGATCAGGTGCTGGAGTATTATTTGTTTCTCCACATGGGTACAATATTCCAAAGTCTTACAAACTTTTATTCCCATGTACGAATAATATTACAGAATATGAAGCTTTAACCAATGGCTTGAGAATGGCTATAGAATGGAACATCATAGAGTTACATGTCTTTGGGGATTCCCAGTTAATCATCAACTAGGTCAATGAGGAGTATCAAACCAAGGATGATAAATTGATACCCTAAAAAAATATGGTTGATTCTTTGAGACGCTATTTCACCTTTGTAACGTTTCAACAGATCCCTAGGATAGAGAACAAAGTTGTAGATGCCATGGCCACATTAGCTTCCCTTCTTCAGTTGGAGACACATGAATCCAGATTTGAATTCCTGGTGGAAGACCTACACCATCCCATCTTTGACTCGTCTGAAAGCCATGTCATTTGTACCATTGTCACACATGAGTCTTCTTGATATGGTGCTATCTATTCATACCTTCGTGATGGCATCATTCCCGACACATTCAACTATTCTGAATGCCAAAACCTCATCTGTAACGCCTCTCGCCACACCCTCATCTCTGGTGATTTATATAGGAGGGGTTTAGATGGGACGCTTCTTAGGTGCTTGGAAAAGGAGGAATCCAACCAAGTGTTAGCTGACATCCACAAGGGCATTTGTGGTGGACATTCTAATGGTCTTGCCATGGCCCGAAGGTTGCTTAGGGTAGGATATTATTGGCCCACAATGCAGATAGACGTAGTCACCTTTGCTAAGTCATGTGAAAAATGTTAGAAACATGGAAACCTGATTCATGCTCCAGGTAGGGAGCCGATCCCCTCTATTTCTCATTGGCCATTTCAACGCTGGGCCTTTGATCTAGTTGGGCAGATTCATCCCAACTCATCAAGTGGACATAAGTTCATTATTACTGCCACTGACTACTTCACAAAATGGGTGGAAGTTGTGCCACTTTCTGTTGCTTCAGGGAAGACCATCTCTTTGTTCATCTTGAATCATATTATTTGCTGATTTGGAGTGCCTTCTAAGATCATTACTGACAGTGGAGGTCAATTCAAGAATAAGGACCTAAAGCATTTATGCAAAAAGTTTAAAATCAAAAAACATTGGTCCTCCATCTATTTTCCATAGGGAAACGGACAGGCAAAAGCCTCTAACAAAACCATTCTTAAGATTCTTCATAGGACAGTGCACAAGAATGGTAGGGATTGGCACTTACAAATCAATCCAACACTATGGGCTTACAGAACAAGCATTCACACACCTACAGGAGCCACTCCTTTTTCTCTCACCTATGGCGCTGAAGCAGTATTGCCTTTAGAAGTTGAGATACCATCACTTAGAGTCTCACTCAAAGGTTTGATTACAGATGAGGATTACCGCGCCATGAGGTTATAGGAATTAGAACTTCTAGATGAGAAGCGTAAGGCTTCCTTTGATCATATGAGAGTGTATCAGAAGCGTATGTCCAAAGCATTCAACAAGAAGGTTCGCCCTAGAGAATTTCAAATAGGTGATCTCATTTTACGAGAGAACCCTAAAAACCAACAGAACAAAGAACAAAAGGGCAAGTTTGAACCTAACTAGCTTGGACCATATGTCATCACAGCTACTTTTGGTACTGGTGCGTATTTACTATCAGATCTCGATGGAGAACAGCTCCCTGATCCCATCAACATTGTGCACCTCAAGAAGTTCTATCCTCGATGCTCGTTTCTGTCTGGGGGCATCCTTTGTATATATCTTATTGATCCTGAAAAAATACCAAAAAAAAATTCATATATGATGCTGAAAAAATCCTAAAAAGCATAAAATGTCCTGAAAAAATACAAAAAAATCAAAAAATTCAAAAAAAAAATAGAAAAAGTGCTTTGGTGAAATCCTAGCAATAGGCGCCTTGGTAGCAAAAATCCAAAAAAATGAAAAAATGACAAAAAAAAGAATCCAAGTGGTGAAAACCTAGAAATAGGTGCTACTTGAGGCCTTTGCACTCCTATTTCTTAGCATGCATCCTCGACACTTAGCCACCTTCCATCATGTCTTGACCCTATTTGACTTGGTCTGCAATTGGTCTTTGTCTTTGTCTAGGGGGCATAACTGTTAGCATTGGTCTTTTAGGTGCGTTTGTCTCTTGGGGCATTCCCAAATAGGTGTTTTTCAACACCACCCCAAACAGTGTTTTTCAACACTACCCTTGCGTCGAGTGTTTCTTAACACTTATCAGATGTCTTACCCAATAGTCTCGTATAATACGATATCTCTCACTCAGTAGGTGGGATACTCAAAGTTTGACTCTATGACCTACACACACACACTTAAACAATCAACTCCCTGGCGATATGATGACTTTATTTTTCTTTGTGTGCTATCTATGAGGATTTCTTTGATGAGTGGTCTCTCCCTGAGAAGTTTTCAATGATGCATAGCTAGAAGACTGAGGGTCTGAGAACATGTTTTATTTCTTTATCTACTTGTGGGTATATTTTGTTGATCCTAACTGTCATGAGCATTTATGCTGGTCTTACTTGACACTATGGATTGACAAGGTATTATCCTTGACTGTTTTGTGAGTGCATGCTTCTAGCTATCCTGATTTTCATGTGTCTTGATACAAGCATAATCTTGCCATATAAAACTTAGGTAATCTCACTGCATTAGTCATCTTGACCTACATGTCTTTGGTGCCTAGGTGGGATTTCCACATTTCTATCTGATAAAGATCATATTCATATCCACATAGTTATGCTAGTGTGCATTGTATGATCTTACGACGCTACCAATAACGCTTGATGATAATAATTAGATGTCTATAAGTGTTGTGACCTTGCAAGTCAACCACCTTCATAGTAGCTTGCATTTTTAGGTTCATCATAGTTTAGTTTTTGCATCTTGCATATGGAGAGAGCTCTCTTTTTTTATCAGCTATGGACTAGTTGGTCAACTGTGCTCTTTTTCTGGTTCTTCTTGATCATATCTTTCATTTTTGGTCTTTCATGTCACATCATTTTCTATCCGTTTTGGACTCAAAATCAAAATCTGAGTCGCATTTCCAAGATTTCTCATTCTTTTACGCAGTTGACTGACCTTTTGAGGCATAATTTGATTTTTGGTGGAATTTCTTCCTTCCATGTCTCTCAAATTTTCTAGTCTTTCATTCTCTCTATTTCTAGTCTTCTATTTCTATTCTTCTACTTCCTCACTGGGGCATGTTTCATTGCCTAATGGTTATCCTATTATCATTTACCTTCGATTGTGATTTCATTTTGATTTGATCATATTTTATTGATTTCCTGTCTCTCCTCTACCTGATTTCGATTTTGATTTCGACTCTGAGGGGGTAGTATTTATGGGATTCTCATCCCTGATTCCTTGATTTTCTTGATTCAAACATCTTTTGTGAGCTTTTGCTCAAAATTTGAGATTCTTATCTCTTACTTTGAATATGATCCCGAATCGACCTCATGTTCAAAGACCTTTGTTTATGCTTTGTCCGGATATGATCCCGAATCGACCTCATGTTTGAGTTGTTTTGTGATCCCAGATCGATCTCACATTTCAATTCTTCTTTGACTGCATGTGTTCCCAAATCGATCACGCATTAGTCAAAGAGGGGAAAATGTATGCACCCAAAAATGGTCACCTAGACTTTGGGCCCCATTTATTTGATTTATCAATCTTGAATCAATTTTATCAATAATCAATATTTTCAACATTATCAATTTCTTAATCAAATCTTAATTTTGATCATATATTGGATTTTTATCCTATGGGCTAATCATTTATCCTAAGTCTTTATTTGATTAAAAGGAATATTTTCTCCCCTTTTAATTAAATAAAAAGCCCCCACTTTCCTCTTATCCTAAGTTGCACAAATAAAGTATTATTCATATTTTATAAAAAGGAGAAAAGCACTTTTTGTCTCACATGAGGCTCAAAAGTCAACACTTCACTCTCATTGGAGGATACTTGTGCACATGGATTGCTCCTCTTTCAAGCTCCACCGCCGATTAAGACTTTTTGCCTCTTAATCTCAATGGTCCATTTCACCTCATTTCTTATAAAAGGAAAACTCTCTCCTTCATTTGCATACCATGTTTTTATGCTAATGTTATGCTGTAGGTTTTAGGTGCATTTGGAGTTTTTGAAGACATTGAAGACTTGCTTTCATCATTTAGTTGCATATTTGCTTTCTTAGTTTCATGATAATGGCATTCTTAGTGTAGATTTCTTCTTATGCAATAGATTAATCTCACATAGTCTAAATAGGAGGCATTGTAATCCATTGCTATTTCCTTTCATAGATTAGTTGCATTGTACTTTCCTTTCATAGCTTAGATTGCATTCTCACTTAGATTTGCATTGCATTGCATATATTTGATTCTTGGAGATATTGGCATTGTTTCCCTTGTCTTCGCTTGAATCTCTCATTGTATGGTTGACTAGCAAGGTCAAAAGCTTGTAGCTCTAGCTGAGAGTAATTTTCTATCTTGCAACTCCATACATAGAGAGCTATGAGCTGCTTTGTGAGGCCTCATTCTTGAGCAACCTTGCATGCAATGGTTCATAGAAGTGCACCATTTTAGCGTGTACACTAATCATCATCCATGAAAATGAAACATAGCACAATGATTTTGGTTACCCAGAAACTCTTGAAAGGTAAAACTGGGGTGGGGATGACACCCAAATATCTTCACTACTACAGTATTAAAGTTTTCCTGTTAGGGCTACAAGTTTGATCATAAAATAATGATCTACCATGTGAGGGGTCTGCCCTGTTAAGAGCTTTTAGACTTATACAATCTACCTTGCAAAAGGATTTAAACTTACAAAAAAGTAAGCACTCAGTTAAGAGATTTACTTAGGCCTATTAGGACCACTCTGTTAAGAGATTTACCTTGATTCACCTATTAGAATGTCTCAGTACTTGATCCTTCGGTTTGCACTGTATTCTTGATAACAGATCTTCTCCTTCCAATATAGATTTGATCTCCTCTATCAAATATATCTTTGTTCTATCCTTCATTTCTCTACTTGGTCATTGAACTCTATTTCTAATAATCAATATACTTCTTTGTTCTACATGTATGAGATCCCCTTCATACTCATACTCTTTTGGTAATCTCCTTAATACATTTTAGGGTTCAGATCTCATCTTATAAAGACAATAGATCTAGATTGTCTTCTTATGCCGCTTAACCATTCCCTAATTTTGATTGGTTACATAAATTACATAGGGATTAATAATTACAACTCTCAGGCATAATCAACTCCATAATTTCCTCAATAAATAGTAAATATCATGTAGATGTCAGCCAAAATGGTTTACCTAATTGTTTGTGCCATTACAAACACATATGTCAAATCTGGCTTACTCGGCATTTGATATATCTGGCACTTGGCACTTACTATTCTCCTTTACTTGTGCTCGGCACTAACATATCTACACAACTCGACATAAACTAACTCAGCTAATACTGAAGTACTCAGTGACCTCTTGTCATGCCCAAAAGTTGAGCAAAACACAACTACAATTTTTTTTTTAAAAACCTACTAACTATCTTGATTTACATGTCAGTCGAAGCTAATAGTCTAGGGAACCTTCTAGCTTTGTTTGGAGCTGTTTGATGAAGTTTGGCTTTTGGTCAAACTTGGTCAACTTGTTCAACCTTCTATGGTTTGACCTTTGAGGTTTTGTCAGAACCTTTAATATTATCAGTTGTTTATTTTTTTTTCTCTCTACACCATTTTGTGTAAACATAAGATTCTGACTTGCTCGACAGTAACTACCATTTGATAAATGTACAATATACATGACTTGGCCTATACATGATGACTCGATTGCAGTGATGACCGACCAACATTGCCTAGAAAATAACTAAGTGTAAGACACTAATAGACAACAAAACTTAGGGATCAACAATCTCCCCCCTTGACATTAATGGAAAAAACACACTTTGTCATGACATTTTACATTACATTTACATGAGTACTTTAGTAATACCAAAAAATTTTATAGAATACTCCCCCTAAGACTTGACTCAATCTCAAAACTATTTTCATCATTCACCTTATATACATTTTCAAAACTAGTATGTCATACCATTGGTCCACTGAGTCTATATCTGCTTTCTAATTTCTTCTTTTAACTCTGATATTCATATCATTTCCACTTCCATTTCCCCCTTTATATCATTTCCCCTTTCTGTCATGTCATGTTATTTCATTTCCCCCTTGTTTTTGTCACTTGAAGTTCCTGGGGAGTGGGGGTTTTGGAATATTTGTCCAAGAAAGGTTTGTGAAGCTATATTACCATCCCTAGTGCATTGTCCCAACTAAACCTTACAGACTTCAAAACCTTGGACTTTATTTCTAGCTCGACAGCTAGCTCAACTAGGCTTTTGGCAATAGAAAGATGAGGGTCTTTATGTATTAACTCCTTTGTCATGACTAACTCCCTCTGCATAACCTCGAGATGAGGTGTCAACACTATTTGTATAGAGATTAGTCTAGCCCTTATTTTACCAACATTAGCCACCAACTCAGCAAATCTACCTTGGGCATGTAGTAACCTGGTAAAATGAATAGAGCTAGAACTTGCATCCATGCTCAATGAGTGACCTGTAGACTTTAGATCTAATTATAGTTTGTCTATCAGATCCTAATTATCCTGTGTAAATTCTTCAACATTGCATAATTTTTTATAAAAACAATGTGCATTTTGTACAACTTCTTCTAAGTTTTCTATTAAGGTAGGGAGTTATGCCTGTTTGACTACAATGTGTTCAAAGACCTCGTTGAGTACCTTGGTCTCAAACTTCCTTTCTAACCACTATAACAACTTATCATTAGCCTCATTGTCATAATTAGTTTCCTTCTTAACAATATGTACAAGTTGCTCCAGAATAGGTGCAAATTCATTTACATCGTCCATCTCAAAGGCATCAATGAAAATACCTTTAATTTCATGTAAAAATTGCTTTTGATGATGTTCCCTTCTCATCTCTTCCTGCTTACTCTTCTTCAAGAGAGATCCTACAAGATTTGCATCTAGTCATAGATTAAGTTATTAGTGTCCCACTTATGAATCACTATAACTTCTTTGAGTGTCACCTGTGTGGCAGGAGATTTCTCCTTCTTCTTTTGTGACTTCTTCCTAGGTGTGTTTCCACTCGGCATCTGCATTAAATATTTTATTGCCTCTTGCTCCTTAGGCTCTAGTTTTTCTTTTTCTTTCTCTTCCTCAATCTTTTCCATATCCTTAACTTCCACACAAGGGCTTACCACTGCTAATGCAGACTGATCTTCTTTCTCTTGTTATTTTTGTTTCTCCTCGGCAAGTGTAGTATCTAGTGTAATTGTCGACTTATCTTGTTTCTTGGCACTAGTACTTTGTGTGGCTTGTGTTTCAACTGTGATCATGTGTGGAATTTCTTATGTAGTCTCAATAGTTGAAGTACTCTCAATCCAGGGATAATCTTGTACTTGTATTAATACCGGATTGGTGCTTGGTAGAAATTTGTCTGATACTACCTCGACTTGTATTTCTTTTTGTATGTCTTCCTCGGTCAATACATTTCTCTTTACTAGAGTGTCCTCAATGATAGCAACAATTGTGATCACATCCTGTGACTCACTTATTCCATCTTTCTTTTATGCTTCCTTCTCCTCATTCAGTGGCTCGACAATGTCTTCCTTATTGTCTAATTCTACTCCATTGGATGTACCTGCACTTGATTGTGCACTCTTATCAGTTATAAGACCAAAAATGATTCTCCATAATCTTGTGCTCTATTTCATAGTTTCTTCAACCTTTTGTTGTAGCATGGAGTGTGCTCAGAGCTTGGGTACAAATCTATTCCTATACTGCTCCATGTACTACTTGATGCAATCAGGAGATAAGTCAGGCATGACTTGAGCAAGTGGACTCTCCCTGATCAGCTTCTCGGTCATCAAGGCATACTCCCATTTCTGAGCTATCCTTTTATACAATTCATTGGGAATGAAGTTCGCCATTTAAAGTGGTGTCATCTTAAATGTACAAAGCATCTCAAGCATAGCTTTTTCTACTCTATCTTTTTCCTCAATGCTCAGTTTTTCAAATTTAATTTGTTTAAAACCTGCCAAGCTAGCAATGCTCTTGATGTTGTGGCATATCTCATCCACATTCAGTGATTTATTTTTTGATGGTGTCTTCTTCTTCACAACCTCATCACTATCAGTTTCCTCATCATCATTTTCCAAGATAAGCTTTATTCATGGTTTCTTCCTTATATGGCTTGGCACAACCTTAGCTTGAACTTGTTTTCTTTTCCCTGATGCAGGGGTCTTCTTTTTTGGCTCGACAGTTGTAACATTAGAAGTTGCTCTAGTTCTAGGTCTAAGTACCAGGGAGGAAATAGGCTTATATTTTTGTACTAGTTTCTTAATGGGCTCGACAACTGATGCCTTCTTTTCTTTCTTAACAACTACAGTCTCCTCTTCACTTTCTTCTGACTCACTAGACTGGACTTCACCTAACCCTTGTGTCAATGCTAGAGGTGCATCTGTCTCTTCACCTTCTCCTAGCATCTTCTCTATGTTTTTCACTATCTTCTTTCTCTTCCTCTCCATGGTTGCATTTTTTAGATTCATGGTTACTTTAGATTTTGCTTCCTCATATGTTCCAAAATATGTAGCCTTCTTGTCAACTTCTTCAGCTAATAGGGTTGTGATTGATGTTGTTGTCTCATCTATATTTACTTCATAAGGTAATGGCCTTAGCCATGATATCCTCAGTGTAACTGCTTGTGCATAAGTGAAGTCGGTATCAACTAGGAAACATATTTCATCATAATACTTTTCTACTAGTGATACTGGGATCCTACTTTTTCTCATTTTCTTCTTAAACTCCACAAAGTAGCTATCCATTACACTTTCAAAATTGTCTCCTATCTGATTAATAAAATCATTTATCTGAATGGTGATAGGTCAGTTCTTATCCCATGCAACATCCCCAATAGTAGGAAAACTATTTTGCACATAGAAAAATAGACAAAAAAGCAGATAACTGAACTTACACATACAATTCTTCGCTTTCCTGACCGAATTGAGTTTCTCGGCTAGTTGTGTCAGTTGTAGCTTTGCAACTGACTGGA
Organism: Chamaecyparis obtusa; assembly: GCA_027943335.1. Taxonomy (NCBI): domain Eukaryota; kingdom Viridiplantae; phylum Streptophyta; class Pinopsida; order Cupressales; family Cupressaceae; genus Chamaecyparis; species Chamaecyparis obtusa. The sequence continues at coordinate 1,519,153 of BSBK01002599.1, read as the reverse complement.
TTGATAAGACTTATGTGTAATCACCCTCACTGCAAACTCAATCTTTGGGTCTGTGATGGTTGAAATTGTCATTTCCCATTTTTTCCATACTGTCCGGGTGTTAGCTTGAATTACCTCATTGCTTTTTGATGTAGGAGCATCTTGGGTCCTTGGCAATCATGTGTCACCAAAAACATATTTGAGTTTGTCTATATTGCTCAGTTCCTTCTTTGACCAAGTTGGTTCGGTTTTGCTCGGTTTCCTTTGTTTGTCAGTGTTGGTCGGTTATCTCTCTGGCGCTAGGTGAATTTCCCTAGTGCTTGGTGATACTTGTCTGGCGCTCGGTTTCCTTGCTTACTAAGTTGTTTGTTTTGGATTTCTTTTGAGGCTGACTTGTGCATTAAATTTGGGTCACGGATTTAATGTTGGTATCCATCATTGGGAAGTGTATGGACTTAGATCTGGTCATTCCTTCTATTGATTTTCGAACTGAAGGCTGACTTGGTTCAGTAGCCTCTTGTATAAATGTAGTTGTTTGGTTAGAGTTAGGGAGTCAGTTTTGATAGAGAATAGAAGATGGAATTTTAGATATTGTTGATAGATCCTCGCATGTTTGAGGACTTTTGTACTTGATTGTAATATCTAGCTGAAACTGCGAAGGCCTTACAGCCCGACATGTATGAATCAATTTGAAGATAATATATGAATTTTTTTGCATTCTCTCTCTCACTTTTGTGGTTGTTGCTTATGCATGTTGTTGAGCAAGGTGGATCTGGTTAGGGTGTGCCATTTATGGCCCCTCCATGTCCTCTCTTGCGTTAGGTGGTATCAGAGTGAGGTGAGATCTAGATCTAGGTTTGTGAATCTAGATTTAAAGGTTCCTTCTTGTGAAGCCCTAGTTGAATTGTTTTGGGGTAGCAGATTGTGATATGGCCTGCAATTGTAGAGGTGTCAAGATGGTTAATGGGAGGCGAGATGCGGATCCAGGATTGGCATACATGTTGAGACAACTTTCTGCTAGATTAGAAGTTGTTGAAACAACCCAGAGAAGAGGAAGACATCTTGAAGATGTGAGTGATGATGAAATTGAGGAAGAACAAGTTGATGTAGAACCTGCACCTGTGATGGATCAAGGTGAGGAAATATTGTTGAAGGATTTGAAAAATTTGAAGTCTACACCACACTTTAATCCTCTTGAGTATAGTGGAAAATTGGATTCTGATGAATTGGTGGACTGGATCACCGAGATGGAAAATTACTTTGAATATGAAAATGTACCTGAGGAAAAGAAGGTGAAAATTACAAGCACAAAGTTGAAGAGTCATGCATCCTTGTGGTGGGAACATCTGCAGTTGGACAAAAAGAGGAAAGGAAAAGACAAAATCAAGGTATGGAATAAAATAGTGAATAAATTGAAAGGGAAGTTCTTACCTTTTGATTATCAAATTAACCTAGTTAGGTGAATGCAAAGTTTGAGGTAGAAAGATAGCTTGGTAAAAGAATATATACTGAGGAATTCTATAGATTAGATATCAGATCTAGACATGATGAAGATGATGTGGAAATAATTGCTAGATACCTGAATGGTTTAAGAATTTCCATCCAAGAAGAAATCAGTTTGGTCAAATTGGAGAACATTGAAGAGGCTTATCAATTTGCATTGAAATCTAAGGATAAATTGAACAAAAAACATGAGCAAAGACAAAGAGGTAGAGGTGGTAGATTCCCTAGAGGAAGAGGTAGATCTTATGGTGAAAATAGTAGATCTGAACCTGAAAAGATAACTCTGGATAAAGGCAAGACCGAGTGGAAAGGTGAAAGTTCATCTAGAGGTAGAGGTAGTAACTACTGAGGTGGTTATAACAGAGGTGGTTTTTGAGGAACTTGTTATAATTGTGGAGAAGAAGGACATAGATCATTTGAGTGTACACATGCAAGTAAGAAGGTTAGTAATAGTAGAAATGCTTTGGTGCAAGAAGAGTCACCGAATGAACCTGAGAAGGAAAATAACTTGATGGTAAGGAGAGAACTTTGGAATGAAAGTAATAAGGAAGATCCTGTAAGGAAAAGTTTGTTCAAGACCAGATGTAGAGTTTCTGATGAAGTTTGGAAGGTAATCATTGACAGTGGTAGCTCAGAGAATCTGGCGTCTGAGGAATTGGTCATAAAGTTGTAGTTGAAAAGGGTTGAACATCCGAAGCCCTATCAAATTTCATGGATCAAAGATGAGCATACACTCTTGGTAAGTGAACAATGTTATGTGAATTTGAAAATTGGAAAGTACTTGATAAGGTGTTATGTGATATCATGCCTATGGATTGTTATCATATTTTGTTGGGTAGACCTTGGCAATATGGTAGACATGCTATATATGATGGGAGATTGCATAAGTATACTATTTGCGCTGATGGAAAAATACAAATCTTGTTACCTTTGATGGAAGAACCTAAGAATAATGTTTACACATCTATGAAAGTTTTTTTGGTGGAAGGAAGAAAGTTTGTTAAGGATTTAAAGAGAAATGATGTATGTTTTGTTGTGATTCCAAATAGATCGAGTAAGAAAATAGAGGATAATGTCCTTGAGGAGATTGATAAGTTACTCACCGAGTATAGTGAAATTATTTGTGATAATGTACCTAATGGTTTTCCACTAAAGAGAAGCATTGATCATTGCATGGATCTTATCCCTGGAGCTAGTTTACTGAATAAGGCACCTCATCAGTTCACCCCTACCGAGAATCAGGAATTGAACCGACAGACTCAAGAATTATTGCAGAAAGGTTTGATTAGAGAAAGTTTGAGTCCTTGTGTAGTACCTATGATATTGGCACCTAAGAAGAATGGAGAATGGTGAATGTGCACTGATTCTAGAGAAATCAACAAGATAACAGTCAAGTATAGGTTTCCTATACCAAGAATGGATGATATAATGGATAGTTTGAGTAGAGCAAAGTATTTTACTAAAATTGATTTGAAAAGTGGGTATCATCAGATCAAAATAAGAGAAGGTGACGAATGGAAGACTACTTTCAAGACAAAGTAAGGTTTGTATGAGTGGTTGGTTATGCCTTTTGGTTTAACTAATGCACCGAGTACTTTTATGAGATTGATGAATGAAGTTTTGAAGAAATTCTTGGGTAATTTTGTGATTGTATATCTTGATGATATTCTGATATTTAGTAAGACCATAGAACAACATTTGTTGCATGTTAGACAAGTTTTGCATAGATTAAAAGAAGAAAAGTTGCTGATAAATCTGAAAAAGTGTTCATTCATGAAAGAGGAGATTATGTATTTGGGATTTGTAATTTCAGTTGATGGTTTGAAAATGGATTTTGAAAAGGTTGAAGCTATTTTGAATTGGCCTACACCTGAGAATGCTAGTGAGGTAAGATCATTTCATGGCTTGGCAATTTTTTACCAAAAGTTCATTAGGAATTTTAGTTCAATTTGTAATGCTATGAATGAGACTATGAGAGGAGATAAAAGAGAATTCAAGTGGACACATGGAGCTGATAAAAGTTTTGAGACTTTGAAGAAGAAGGTTTCTAAATTGCCTATTTTAGCATTGCCTAATTTTAATAAGGTATTTCAAGTGGAATGTGATGCAAGTGGAAATACAATTGGAGCTATGTTGAGTCAAGAAGGTAAACCTATTGCTTTCTTTAGTGAAAAGTTGAATGATGCAAAAAGGAAATATTATGTGTATGATAAAGAATTCTATACTATTGTTCAAGCACTGAAGAAATGGAGACATTATTTGAAGTAGAGTGAATTTGTGTTAAATATATTGATCATAAAGCTTTATAGTATTTGGGTAGTCAGAATAAGTTGAATCAAAGACATATGAAATGGGTTGAGTATTTATAGAGTTATACATTTGTGATAAAGCATAAGAGTAGAGTCACTAACCGAGTTGCTTCAATGCATTGAGTAGAAGAAGATCTTTGAGGAACAAGATGAAAATTGGAGTTCTACGCTTTGATGACTTGAGAGATTCTTATGAATTTGATCCTAATTTTTTTGAGCCATGGAGAAAGTGTAGAGCACCTATTCCAGATCAACAGAGTACTAAATGGGATGAATATTTTATACAAGAAGGTATATTATTTAAAGATATTCAGTTGTGTATACCGAGACGAGCAATGAGAACTAATTTGATAAAAGAGAAACATAGTAGTGGTTTGGCTAAACATTTTGGTGTTGATAAAACATTGAATTTGCTTAAGGAGAAATACTTTTGGCCACTGTTGTATAAAGATGTTTGAAAATTTGTGAAAAGTTGTGGAGTTTGTCAAGTTGCAAAAGGAGTTAGTCAGAATACTGGATTGTATACACTGATTGCTGTACCTGAGAAACCTTGGATTGACATTAGTATGGATTTTTTTCTTGGCTTACTGAAGACAGTAAGAGGTAATGATTCTATATTTGTTTTTGTGGATAGATTTTCTAAAATGGTACATTTTATACCTTGTAGAAAGACATCAGATGCAGTACATGTAGCAAATCTTTTCTTTAAGAAAATTTTCAGATTGCATGGATTGCCAAGGAGTATTATCTCTGATCGAGACAGTAAATTTGTTGGATACTTTTGGAAGACTCTTTGGAGAAAGTTTGGTACCGAGTTGAAATATAGTTCTACATTTCACCCACAAACCGATGGATAGATAGAAGTTGTGAATAGAAGTTTGGGTAATCTTTTGAGATGTTTAGTTGGAGACACACTGAGTAATTGGGATTCTATGTTAGTACAAGTAGAGTTTGCATACAATAATTCAGTGAATAGGAGTACTGGAAAAACACCTTTTGAGATTGTAAATGGCATACAACCGAGAGGTATATCATATTTAAGAGACATTGCTGATGAAAGAAAAAGAAGTGCTGAAGGAGTGAACTTTGCTGAGTACATGAAGAAATTGCATGAAGATGTGAAGCTTAAACTGGAAAAGAGTAATCAGAAATACAAAGACAGAGCTGATAGAGCAAGAAGACATAAGACTTTTGATTTTGGTGATGAAGTGATGGTTCATTTGAGGAGAGGCAGATTTCCTATTGGAACATATGGAAAGCTAAAGATGAAGAATTTTGGAGCTTGTGAGATTTTGAGAAAATTTGACAGTGGAAATGCATATGAGGTTGAGTTACCTGATGACATGGATATATCACCTATATTCAACATTACTAATTTGTATGAGTTTCATGTACTTAAAGAAGACATGACAGTACTGATGGATTATCCTAAGAAGCAAAACAAAGAAGTTGAAAAGATTTTGGAGCAAAGAATTGGCAGAAGTACAAGATGAAAATAGTATATGGAATATCTGGTAAAGTGGAAGAATAGACTGATTGAAGATAGTTCTTGGATTTCACAATCTGATTTGGATGTAGCTCAGATCATACTTATTAAATGATTCAAAGAATCATTTCAAAATAACCCCAGGTGTCTGATGCAGGAGCATCTCGGGTCCTTGGCAATCCTGTTTCACCAAAAACATATTTGAGTTTGTATGTATTACTCGGTTCCTACTTTGACCGAGTTGGTTCAGTGTTGCTCAGTTTCCTTTGTTCATCAGTGTTGGTTGGTTATCTCTCTGGCACTCAGTGAATTTCCTTGGCACTCAGTGATGCTTGTCTGGCACTCAGTTTCCTTGCTTACTGAGTTATTTATTTTGGATTTATTTTGAGGATGACTTGTGCATTTAATTTGGGTCGTGGATTTAATGTTGGTATCCATCATTGGGAAGCATGTGGACCTAGATCTTTCCCTTCCTTCTGTTGATTATGGATCTGAAGGCCAACTTGGTTTGGTAGCCTCTTGTATAAATGTAGTTGTTTGGTTAGAGTTAGGGAGTCAGTTTTGATAGAGAATAGAAGATGGAAGTTTAGAGATTGTTGACAGATCCTCGCACGTTTGAGACTTATGTACTTGATTGTAATATCTGGCCAAAATTGGGAAGGTCTTATGGCCCGGCATGTATGAATCAATTTAAAGATAATGTATGAAAGTTTCTACATTCTCTCTCTCACTGTCATGTTTGTTGCTTTCGCGTGTTGTTGAGCAAGGTGGATCTAGTTAGGGTGTGCCATTTCTGGCCCCTCCATGTCCTCTCTTGCATCACTTTGACATCTCATAGTCTTCTTCCCTATATGACTAGGGTACCCAATCACTTTATGTGTCATCTCCTTAGTGATCTTACTTGGTCCATCTTCCAACCAAATTTTTATGTCATGTACTCAGCTCGGTACAATCTTGATCCATTATACCTTAAACTTTTGTGGAAAGTCAAGAGCACGCACCAACCCTCTCTTGGTAACCTTCTAGTGTTCATCCTTCAACACCCTGTTACTACATAGTTTATCATAAGCTTCTCTGAGCTCATAGTCCCCAATCTCTCCAATCTTGCACATATAACATGTGCGTACATCATTGATCATTAAAACTTTAGTAGGGATTGATGATAGGGCTCTTGTGAGATCTCCCATAATCGCACTCTCAGGACTGGCCTAGAATTTATATGTCTTACATGCATCATTCCTCACAAGTTGTACATTCAAAACTTCATTCCCTTGCTTCTTAGCTTCGATAGATGATGAAGATGTCATTTCTTCAAATTTAGGGTTCAATTATGAAAGTAGATAACCTGGTAAATACCTTGCACAAATGGTTCTTAGATGTTTGCTGATAGCACGCTATCAAGATCTCTGCAAATCACACTTAGCACAAATTGATATGGTTAATTGCTCTAGAATCACTCTGAAAAGTTCTCAAACCACTGGTGAAGTGAGAATAAATGGTAACTTCCCACTTTATAGACTTCAAACAGTTGAATTAGGGCTTCATTTAATGATCTGTAAACTTTCTAGGTAAGATACAGTTGTCTTAAAAATCTCATGTCTGCTCGATAAACATAAGCTCGGTCGATACAACCATTCGATTTCAACTCAGTATACATCACATCTTGGCTACCACAGGTGCTCAACATACACTTGTGACTCGGTCACTATAGGCTAAAATACTGATGCTCGACATCAAATATACAATATTACTTCTTTCTCAAATTTGTCTTGATGCATCTTAGTCTATGCAAATATGGACTTTAACATAACAAATGTTAGGAACTGATGTAAAATAAGGCATTATAAAATTCAGCTCCACACATACCTTCTTTTCTTAGTTCGAAGTAGTTTTATTACCTGATCCATTAGATTGGGTGACCTCAGGTTCACTGGCTCCACTACTACTTGCTTCCTCTTTCTTCTTTCATGTCTTTTTCATCTGATTTCTCATCTTCTCAACAATTTCTTCATTCTTGACTTGTTCATTTCTTGGTATATGTGCTCTGCAGTCTTTCTTTAAGTGACCAATCTTATTTCATTTGTAACATACCATACTTCCACTCATCCAACTCTTGGATTTACCTCTAAAATGTGTCTTCAAGGAATTTTCTCCAATATGACCATATTTACCACAATAATGACAACTATACCATGTATTGTAGTCCCAATTGTATGTGTTACTTTTCTTAGGTGCCTTAGTCTGTTCATTAGATGTCCACTTAGCTTTGGATTACACTCATGTGCTCTATGTCCATATTTCTAACAGTTGAAACAATGTCCTTGAAATCTAGGTGAGGTAGGTGGACTACTGACCTTTGTCCTGCATTCATGTGCCTCATGTCCATGTTTCTTACAGTTGAAAAAATATCCATTGAACTTTGGTTTAGGATTATACTTACCATGTTTTCTTCTGTAGATGTTAGTTGTGTGTCCTAGCTTCCCACAGTGATGACATGTAGGTTTGTTTTTCTTTGGCTTTGTATTCCTCTGTTCTCCACTCTTTGATGATTGTCCTTCCTCAATGGATGATAGGTGCTCATCATTTCCAAGTCCAGAAGTATCACTGGATCTTCTAGGTGACCTTAACAGTTCTTCAAAGTATCTCATAGCTTCATTAGGTTTTTTCATCCTTTCATTTAGTTCTTTCTCAGATCTTAGTTCATTCTTTAGTTATCTATTTTATGATCTCATATTTGTGATTTCCACATCTTTCCTGCCCAACTCTTGATTAGCAAGTAATTGTTGATTTACCATGTCTATTTGATTGTTTGTCAGCCTCTTCATGTCACATGTCCTTTCATCAAGTCTCATAGATATTTGTCTTTTGTCTTCTTCAGCCATTGCCTTGTCATCTTTGACTTTCTTTTTATGTTCAACAACTTCACAAAATCTTACCGATTGTATTTCTTGTTCTCTCTTCAGATTTCTGATGTCCTCATTCAATATGTTGTTTTTCTCTAGCAAATATTTTATAGCTTTGTCATTTTCAATAGATTTTCCACTATCAAATAGTCTTTTAGTGTCCTCTTCTTGATATTGAGTTTCATTCTGTTGTATTGCCAGCTCTCTCCTTTTACTTAAGGATTTCTTCAATTCACCTCTGGCTGCTTCAAGTTGATGTAATGCAAGATAAATGCCAATCTTCTGATTCTCTATAATGTTTCCCAACTTACAAACCTCCATCTCAATATGTTTGTCTCACAAGTGGTTAGATTTCTTTAAGAGACTAGGCTCTGATACCAATTATTGGAAATCTACTATGGGAAAGTGATATACTAAGAGGGGGGGTGAATCAGATATCTACCAATTGTTCCACTTTAATATAAACTTACTTGCATCATAAAAAACATCAAATTCAATACTGTAAAAGATCTAACAATTTAATCATCATCCATAAAAATGATGTTAGGATTAACAAGGCACAAATAACAATTACATGCAAATATAACCAATATCAGAAAATAATAAACCACATAGAGGAGAACACAATACACAAAGATTTAACGTGGTTCACCCAATCCCTGGGCTATTTCCACCAACAGTGGTTCCAATCTTATTATTATCAAGTGATTACAACATGATTACAATCTGTAATCCCTTGCAGCTCAATTCTGCTACAAGTACTAAAATCATACATAATGAAATCCCTAACCCTAAGCTATATTATACAATATTTTTCTTCTTTAGGGTTATAATGAGTTACAATATGTCAACCCAAAAATAGCCAAAAATATGTCAGCCTCAAAAAAATTTGCCTTGGGGGGTGTGCCCCCAAACCCCCACTCTTGGGGGCTGCCGCCCCTAAACCCTCGCTCGAGGCCTAGCCCGACCCTGAACCCTGGCAAGGTTAGGATGAAAAGTGTATAGTACTTTATTGGATAGTACTTTCCTGATCAGTCAGCACAAGCTAACAAATGAAACATAACATAGTGATTTTGGCTACCCAGAAACCCTTGAAAGGTAAAACCAGGATGGGGACGACACCCACAAATCTTCACTGCTACATTATTAAAGTTTGCATGTTAGGGCTACAAGTTTGATTATAAAATAATGATCTACCCTGTGAGGGTTCTTCCCTATTAAGATCTTTTAGACTTATAAAATCTACCTTGCAAAAGGATTTAAACTTACAACAAAGTAAGCACTCAGTTAAGAGATTTACTTATGCCTGTTAGGACCACTCTGTTAAGAGATTTACCCTGATTCACTTGTTAGAATGTCTCAGTACCTGATCATTTAGTTTTCACTATGTTTCTGATAACAGCTATTCTCCTTCCAATATAGATTTGATCTCCTCTATTAAATATATCTATATTTTGTCCTTGACTACTCTACTTGGTCACTGAACTCTATTTCTGATAATCAATATACTTCTTTGTTCTACATGTATGAGATCCCCTTCATACTCACACTCTTCTGGTAATCTCCTTAATATGTTTTAGGGTTCAGATCTCATCTTATAAAGACAATAGATCAACTCCATGAATTGAGATCAATGATCTACACTGTCTTCTTATGTCACTTAACAATTCCCTAATTCTGATTGGTTACATGAATTACATATGGATTAATGATTACAATTCTCAGGCATAATCTACTCTATGATTTCCTCAATAAACAATAAATATCATGTAGATGTCAGCCAAAATGGTTTACCTAAGTGTTTTTTCCATTACAAACACATATGTCAAATCTGGCTTACTCGACATTTGATATCTATGGCACTCGGCACTTATTGTTCTCCTTTACTGGTGCTCAACACTAACATATCTACACAACTCGGCATAAACTAACTTGTTTAATATTGAAGTACTTTGTGACCTCTGACTTTCTCAGGAATAACTACTACTCAGTAAATGTACAATATACATGACTCAGCATATACATGATGACTCGGTCGTAGTGATGACAGACCAACATTGCCTAGAAAATGACTAAGTGTAAGACACTAATAGACAACAAAAATTAGGGATCAATAGGTTGAGACTTACTAACTCGTTGTCAATATTTGTCTAGATAACTTTATTATAATTGTATTGTTTCATCTTTAGCATGATTCTATCCTAGAGGAAGTGGGGGAGGCTTTGGGGTAGTTTTCTATAGTGGATCATGACTCTTCTAATATTTTCCATTCTACCCTTGCCCGCATTCTAGTAGACATTGATACTTCACTGGGTCTTGGCCCAATCTTCCCCAACTACATGATTGGGTGTTCCGAAGATGGGAACCAATAATATCAGATAATGTTCACATTTTTCCTTTAACTAAAGGATTCTTTGTAGTTAAATTTGATAGATCTAAGGATAGATCTAAGATTTTGTGTGAAAATTACTTCAGCTAGGAGCAAGACAATTTTTTGCTAATGGTAAAACCCTGACACCCAGATTTCAATCCCTCCACTGAAGTCTTCAACAAAATACCTATTTGGGTTAGGCTCCCCACTCTCCATCTTCATCTTTGGAAGGATTCCATCCTGGAGGAAGTGGGGGAGGCTTTGGGGGAGTTTTTGATAGTGGATCATGACTCTCCTAATAATTTCCATTCTACCCTTGCCCGCATTCTTCCAGAATCCTTTTCGGGGATTCTAACCCAATCTTCCCCAACTGCATGATTGGGTGTCCTAAAAATGGGAACCAATAATATTAGATAATGTTCACATTTTTCTATTAACTAAAGGATTCTTTGTAGCCAAATTTGATAGATCTAAGGATAGATCTAAGATTTTGTGTGAAAATTACTTCAGCTGGGAGGAGGACAAATTTTTGCTTATGGTAAAACCCTGGCACCCGGATTTCAATCCCTCCACTAAAGTCTTCAAAAAGATACCTATTTGGGTTAGGCTCCCCAATCTCTATCTTCATCTTTGGCATAATTATGTCCTGGAGGAAGTGGGGGAGGCTTTGGGGGAGTTTTTGATAGTGGATCATGACTCTTCTAATATTTTTCATTCTACCCTTGCCCACATTCTGGTAAACATTGATACTTCGATGGGTCTTCTAGCTGAAATTAAAATTGAATCATCTGAAGGTTCTTGGATGCAACCACTAGACTATGAGGGTATCCCTTTTAGGTGCAAAAATTTTTTTAAGATAGTTCATACTACTACTCATTGTAGCATTGAATTTAAAAAGAAAAAATTCTCTCATACTTGGTGGAAGGGTGCTTCCTGTAATGTGTGATTTGTGACCTGCAACACAACACTTCAATAAGACATTACAACATTGTTAGCATTAGATTTAAATTGAATTGAAGAAACCAACAATGAAATCGTCCTATTGCTCTCTAGTTAGTGTGAGTATGAAATAAAGATATGATCTACACTAAAATGAGAGATTCAATAATAGAAGTATGAAATTGAGCTAAATCTAGAACATAAATGAAAGAATGGAGAAATCAAACAAGAAGACTCCCTTCCAAGTGTAGCTCCTATGTTCTCCTTTCTTCTTTGTTGTAATTGATTTGATGTAGCTCCTTTGATAATCTTGAAATGCACTTATGGCTTTGAAAGCAAGATAATGAAGATATTAGAATAGAAGAAGAAGAGGAATTGGATCCTTTAGATCTATAGTAACAATGCTCATGAAGGCTCCCCTTGTAAAGGGAAATGAAGTCCTATTTATAAGATTTTTAAGAGAATCAACGGTCAGGATTTTATGAAGATGAAGGGTTAAGATTCTCTCATTTGAATTATTTAATTCAAAGTGGGTGGATGGGTGGATCCACTTTGAAAAATGAAACCTACTACCCAAATTCGTATGGAATGCTTATGTGAGGTTTTGGAGGGGTTAGGAGGCTTCTAGAGGGTAGTTAGAGTCAAATTTAGCTTCCCCACTTGATATACTTAGGGTTAGGTGCTGATTTTTGGTCACTAGGTGGCCCAAGACTCATAAAAGAGCCTCCAAAAATGACCCCAAAGTCCAAATTCGAGTTTGTGGAGTTTGGATTATTTGGATAAAGTATATTTCTTCCCATGTGGTTATTTTTGACTTGGAAGGAGAAGTGAAGACTTTAGAGGTTAAAAAAATCATTATTTTAATTTTAGTGGGTGGGTAAGAAAGATGAGTTTGATGAGAATTAGGAGTCATGTGCTCCTATAGAATTAAACATAATATTTAATTCTAAGTGGGTCAAAGGAAAATATGAATTAATTTAAATAGATAAATATATTTATTTAAATTAATAGAAGAAAATAGAATTAAATGTAATATTTAATTCTAAGTGGGTTAAAAAGGGAAATGTGAATTAATTTAAATGTATTTATTTAAATTAATAGAAGGGGATTTAATTAATAAAAGTACTAGGACTTTAAATTAATTAATCATAGGGTTTGTTTAGCCATTATATTAAATGTAGCATGTGATTAATACAAAATTAAGGTTTTCTGTATTTGACACTAAGTCGAGTAGAGTAAATTAGAAGACATAATTGCCTAGTAAAATAGGACTTTGATGATTTAGAAAGATTGATATACTGAGGTTAATTTTGGGGTATTACATTTTGCCCCTCTTTGAATTACTGTGCAAAGCATAGTGGTTCAAAGAATAGTCTGATGTGATGATTGATGTCTAGATTGGGTCTTGATCGACCAAAGATTTGAGATGTTAACGATACCAACAATGAACTGATAATTATGAACAAGTGATAAGACGACTATTTTTGAACCTATGATTATGAAGGAGTGACCGATTCCAGACCCGATTGTCAATAAGAATCACTTTGGTATCACATCTGAACCCTTCAGTTATGAAGAATTGAGGAAATAACACTGATGAACCGATGGTTATGAAAAGTTGATATAGTTAACAAGATTAAAAGAATACCAGATTGATATGGATTTTGATGAATCTAATATGCCCCAAGTGCTATGTAGATTTCAAGATTATCTCTAGAATGGAGTTTTGATTTTTGGAATCTAGGTTAGGTTGCCCAAATACCAGTTAGAATTGATTTTCAGGGATTGAGATTAGATTTCCCCAAGTGATGTGCCTCAGTGGATTGACAGAAGAGAGATATGATGCCCCCTCAAAAAATTGGGCGGAAATTGATTCGAGGATAATGTTTTGAAAAGATTGAGGTTAGATAAGATGGATGGAAGGAATGTTAGATGGAGCAAAGAGGATTGGTGATGATACTTTCTTTCATAAGTGCACTTCATGTCATTAGAGCTTTATTTTGATTTTGCAAAAGCGGATATGTCATACCTGGCATAGAAAGCTAGGACGATGATCCATTCGCATAAACAAACACATAGCAAATAGAGAGTGATCTCATCTTTCCTAAGACATATGAACAAATGCCTCGGGATCTTAGAAGATCATCCAACAAGCAGAAGTCAAAACAAAGACAAGGAAAATATTATAGATTTGTAAAGTATTTGATTTTTTAGGATTTTTGAAAAAATATTTGATGTTTTTACACATTTTTCAAGACATTTTACCCCCTTTTTTTTTTAAAGATTTTCCAAGGATATTAAAAAGATGGACAAGTAAGAACTTGCCCCAGCATATGATAAGCATGGTCGTAGTGACCCATACGTTCACGTCACAGGATGAACAATAGGATGGCAATAGTAGACAGACGCAAGGAGAACCACCGGTGACTGTTGCAAGGGAAATTCTTGAGGAGAGAGATCTCAGTAATAGCTAGGCAAGAGTTTCCCCTAGGAGCTGCTGAAGTATAGGGCTTGATGGGACAAGAAGTCTGACCAAATGTTACTACAAGATTGATGAGGATGTGTACATTGCATGAAGAAAATCTCAATATTTTCTGACAAGATTTATTTTTTAGGAAGAAGTACCACCGCGCTATATACAACAGTTATAAGGACAAGATGAGCTAATAATGGTAGGGTACGTAGGCGTGAATGATTGGTATTTAGCAGGAGAAAAGGCCATGGATAATTTAAAAGAGAAAACACATCAAGTGTATCAAAGAAGAAGGCGAAGAAAGAAATATCATTAGTGGGGAGAAGAAAAGGTAGTAGGCATAATGAAAGAAAGTAGAAGGAATGAAGATGGTGGTGATGAGAGTACAGATGGGAGATGGGTGAGGCCAAAGCTCATGATAAGACATCCCCAAAGAGATCCAGGTCCTTTGATGTCGCAAGCTGCTTTGAGGGAACGAATGGAGGATGTGGGTGAGGGAAGGCAGGAGGATGCGGGTGAGGGAAAATAGGAGGATGCGGGTGAGGGAAGGCCATTTAAAGTCCTAGTACTTTTATTAATTAAATCCCCTTCTATTAATTTAAATAAATACATTTAAATTAATTCACATTTCCCTTTTTAACCCACTTGGAATTAAATATTACATGTAATTCTATTTTCTTCTATTAATTTAAATAGATATATTTATCTATTTAAATTAATAGAAGAAAATAGAATTACATGTAATATTTAATTCCAAGTGGGTTAAAAAGGGAAATGTGAATTAATTTAAATGTATTTATTTAAATTAATAGAAGAAGGGTATTTAATTAATAAAAGTACTAGGACTTTAAATTAATCAATCATAGGGTTTGTTTAGCCATTATATTAAATGTAGCATGTGATTAATATAGATTTAAGGTTTTCTATATTTGACACTAAGTCGAGTAGAGTAAATTAGAAGACATAATTGCCTAGTATAATAGGACTTTGATGATTTAGAAAGATTGATATACTGAGGCTAATTTTGGGGTATTACACTTCCATCCAACATTATACAGTTTTGAAAAGTTCTTCTCAGGTTTTGAAAGAGTCTGATCCTGTTTTGGGTTCTCAGATGCCTATTGTTGAGGTAGATGGCTTATGCCCTATTTTGCCTCTCGTTGATCCTATTGGAATGGCTGATGATGTTTTTTTTGTTCATCTTGTTGATCATGGACCTACTCTTCCTTTGTTGGCTGATGCTAAGCTCTCTATTGGTGGTTCTATGGTTTTTTTTGGTGTGTTGATTGTTGAGGGTTTTGGAGCTCCTATCCCACTTGTTGGGACTAATTTTGGCCCTGAGCCAGAAGTCATGCTAGTAAGTCCAACACCTTTGCTAGGTTTTGGTTCTTCTATCTTGAATTCATTGTGCTGGTAGGATGAGGCTACAAGAGTTGAAGATGGTTGGATCACTGTTAAAGGTAAACAATCTAAGACATCATCATCTTCTTTTGACATGACCCTTTAATCCCATAAAAAGGGGACTAATTGATAGCATTGTTGCTATCTTCTTTGGACTGATGTTTCTCATTATTTTATTTTTACAATGTTCTTAGTTTCATGTAAGGGTTTTTTGTCTCTTATTTTGGTTGGTCTGTTTCATTTTAGAAGTGTCTAATGTTTTATCTTAAGTTTTTATTTGTTAAAAGGTTTCGGGGCCCCTTCAAAACCTGTTGTTACCTTAATAATAAAAAACTTTTAAGTATTTTTTTTTGTCTTTTCCCTTTCTTTGTAAAAAGGTTTCAATGTTCTTTTAGCTTTCATTTGCAATCGCCTCTTCAAAATGATTATGTTCCGCATATTATTCAGTCATTTTATATTGCTAGTAGGCATGTTTCACTTGTTATGCAAATTAAAATTCTTCATTCAAATTTAGATACATATTTAAATTTCATATCCATATTTCTCATTTGATATAAGTGTACTACTTGCACAAGTTAAGTGTGACGAAATTTATTCACTCTCTCTTACTCACATTTTCATTTCACCATATCTTACTCTTAAAAGAATTACACTATAGACATGAATTTTGACGTATTGTGTCTCTTGTTGATCAATGATGTCAATTGGCTTTTTAGGATATCTTCTTGTAGTTTTCTTGAGAGAAAATGAACTAATCATATGCTTTGATCTAAATGCAAAAGCTAGAAAACTATTTTAGTTTTTTATTTTTCCTAAATTAAAATTTTTATTTTATCACTGCAATTAGATGATTATAAATGTAATTTTAACATATATATTTTTTATTTTTCTTTTATTGTTGTTGATTTGTTGTGTTGAATATCTTGGATCTATTTGTTGGAGATTTGCCAGCAGGCCAGTACTAAATGTATGTTTGTCATTGATGACAACATATGGAAAGTAGCATGCGTGGAAGTCTTATATAGTAAGCTTTTTGTATATGTAGCATGGACATGATATCAGCATGATATCATGGGCACAGAGGTTAACTGTTAGTACAGACAATTATATTGTAGTTGGTGTCAGCAGTGTTCTTGACAGAGTTACAGGCAGTGTTCTGTGTATAGTTGTCTGTACAATTATCATGGAGCCTTGCATGCTTGGATTTATGTTGAAGACATTTTAGTGATGTTTCCTTTATGGATGCATAGTCTATTGATGAGTAGAAGTGAAGTTATGCAGTCTTTATTCGCCAGCAGTAGTTTCCTGTGTTTATTCAGAAGAGCTGACAAATATTTTATTGGTTATGTAGTTGCACCTATCCTAAGGGTATGCGCCCTTGGATTTAAGCTTAGAGGAGAGTTATTGATGTTTTGTTAAGAGCGCATGAGTTAATTCAGCTTGAGGAGGAAGATCCAGTTGTTTTGGTAGAGCTAACAATGTGTAGCATGCGTCTACAATTATATTATTGGACAGGTCCCAGATTGTGTTGCATGCATAATAGAGCTGACAAAATGTTTTTTGGAGTTTCTTATGCTTTCTCTAACATGGTTTCAAGGTGGTTCTAATAGGCTGACTTGATTATATCATTTGGAGGAAAGATATTTATAGGTAGTCATTTGTGATTATTGTAGTGTGGTTCATAGTTGTTAAAGCAGAGTAGAGAAGTGGGTGTGAAGTGTTGAGCCATCAAAAGAAGGTCTATGTGACCAAGTAAAGTACTTATGCTATTCATTGGAATTGATCTAGATAGCAAGTCAAAGTGCAATTCACCAAGATCCAACTATAGTGTGTATCTGTTATTCAGAAGGTTGTAGCCTTCTCCCATTTGAGCAGTGAGCTCTTGGATAGTGCATCCTCTCCCCTAATAGGGAAAATTGTAAAAGACTCCTAACAGGGTCTGACCCTTGACCAGGTCTACTGTACTAAATATATTGTAAAGAAACTCCTAACAGGGTTAAGGATCTTCTAACAAGGATCATAATACTCTAGTACAGAATATTAGTGGGTGTCAATTCCCACCAGGGTTTTTACCTATTTGGGTTTCCCCGTAACCAAAAGATTGGTGTTGTGTTCCTGTGCTCTTTCATTGCATTTATGCTTTATGTTTAAGTATGCTTAATTGGATAAAGAATTGAATCTTGTAGATAACTGATTCACCCCCCCCCCCTCTTAGTTATCTCTTGGGACTATTCCTAATAATTGGTATTAGAGCCAAGTGCCTCAGAGAGAAATTTTAATAGCTTGAGGTTGATCAAATGGTGTACTTCAAGAAAGAAAGTCCTAAGTTTGATGGAGAGAATTATCTTGATTGGAAGAACAAGATGGTGACCCATTTGCAATGCATTGGTTTTGAAGTTTTTGATGTGACTATCAAAACAGCCAAGATACCTACCCTAGAAGACCTTGCACAAGAAGATGCTACTGATAGGAAAAAGGAATTGTTTCATCAGAATGCTATTGCTAAAGAAGCCCTTATCAGTGCCCTATCTGATGGTGAGTTTTCAGAAATAAAAAAGGTGGATACAAGCCACAAAATATGAAAGCACCTAGAAGATATATTTGAAGGAGACAAACAAGCAAAGGATGCACGCAGAAAGACATGGAAGAAAATATACAATGCATTAGATATGTTGCCCAAAGAAAACATCAGAGCTTATAATCAAAGGATAAATAAAGCAGTTGTTGGAATTAGAAACAATGGTGGAGAGATTTCAAAGGAAGACATTATGGACAAGTTGACGACTACTCTTACTCCTGAATATGAAAGCAAGATCAACATCCTTGATGAGACCATGTAGATTACATAAAATTTCAAGAGAGAGAATTTGATCAGCAAACTCTCATCTTTTGAGATCTCAAGATTGAAGATAGAACCAAAGAGTGAAACAACCTTCAAAGAAACAGTTCATGGTAAGAAATCTGCAAACACTTCTAGTAATTTTGATGATGGTGATGAAGAGAAAACTCTAGAGGATTTCATTGCTATGATTGCTAAAAGAGAAAAGAAAGGAAAAGGAAAATATAAAGGTCAATTACCATTTAAGTGCTTTTCATGTAATAAGATCGGTCACTTTGCATCTAAGTGTCCTACTAGAGCAAGAAAGTTCAAAAAGGATTACAAGCCTAAGTATTCTAAGGAATGCTACTATGCTAGAGATGGAGTTTTAGATGAAGAATCTGGTGAAGAAGAAATTGGATTCTTTTCTATTGTAGACAAAATGAATAATAAGATAGCTCATGAAGACAAGAAAGGAAATCAAGAGCTTGCATTGATTTCACAAGCTGACATAAGGACAGACTGGATTATAGACAGTGGTTGTTCACATCACATGATAGGTGATAAACATGGGTTTGTTCATTTGGACAAATACAATGGAGGTATGGTCGGATTTGGAGACAAAACTCCTAAACCTATAGTTGGTAGAGGAGCCATCACTTTGGATGAAAAGAATAGTTCTGATGATGTTCTTTATGTTGATGGTTTGAAACATAACCTTCTCAGTGTTGGACAATTACTTAGAAAAGGCTATCAGCTGGAATTCAAAGATGAAAAATGCATCATTAACAACAAAGATGCTGTCATGATTGCATCAGGCTCAAAGACAAGAGGTAATGTTTTTCAACTCAATTCAGAAGAAATTTGTTTTGTTGCTAAAGTTGATGACAGTTGGTTGTGGCATAAGAGACTATCTCATATCAATTTTGATAACATAGTGAAGATAAGCAATGTAAAGGCAGTAAGAGATCTACTTAGCATAGAAAAGCTAGTTGATACTATATGTAGGGAATGTGTGATGGGAAAGCATGTGAGAAATTCATTCAAGAGCAAGTAGAATTCAGCAGAGAATAAGTTGGACCTGATTCATACAAACCTATGTCGTCCAACTCAAACAAGATCATACTACGGTGAAAGGTATTTCATTTTGTTTGTTGATGATTATACTAGAATGATGTGGGTTGTGTTCTTGAAAGATAAGTCAAAAGCTTTTGAGAAGTTCAAAATATTCAAAGATAAGGTTGAGAATGAATCTAGACTAAAGATAAAATGTTTGAGATCGGATAGAGGAGGAGAATTCACCTCTAATAGATTCTATGAGTACTGTGAAGAACATGGCATAAAGAGACAGTTAAGTGCACCTAAAACCCCTTAGTAGAATGGAATTGCAAAGAGAAGGAATAGGATCATCCTTGATACAAAACGCACCATTATGATAGAAGGAAAAGTTGCACACACCTATTGGATAGATGCGGTCAATACAGCAGTCTATACCATCAATAGAATTCAATTGAGGCTAGGTGCTGACAAAACACCTTATGAGCTATGGTTTGGTAATGTTCCCATAGTAAAATACTTTAGAATCTTTGGAAGCAAGTGCTACATCAAGAGGGATGAAGAAATAGGCAAGTTTGATGCAAGAAGTGATGAAGGTATTTTACTTGGTTACTCTACTAAAAGTAAAGCTTATAGATGTTTCAATTTAAGATTGAAAAAGATCATAGAAAGTGCTCATGTAAAGATTGATGAAAATTTTATGATTCAAGAAAGATATCATGATTACTCACCCATGATTGAAGAAGAACCTAGACCCTCCACTAATGAGACAGTTATTGAAGAAATGTTTGATAGTATTGATGTGTTATTCAATGACCCTAAGACAAGTGAAGAAGAAACTCCTAAGGTTGATAAGTCAGCATCACCTAAAGTTCCAAAGTTTACATCAAGAAATCATTCCAAGACAAACATCATAGGAGATCAGAGCGCCAAAGTCTTAGCAAGGTCACAAGAAAAGAACTCAGCTAACAGTGAAGCGGTATGTTTACTATCTGAGATTGAACCCTTAAGTGTTGAAGATGCATGCAATGACTCAGATTGGCATGATGCTATGAAAGAAGTGTTGGAATCATTTGTCATTGCACCAAAAGCTCAAACTATCAATGCCTGATACAAATGCCAGATTTAACCCAATCCATGGGAGGCGGTTAAGCCATGTCATGAATCTCCATGGAGGTGTTGACCACCAAGTCAACAATCTCCCCCTCAACACCAACTGAGCCTTCAGCACCCACTGAAGGGAGACTCGAACCCATGACCCAAGGCTTTGATACCAATTGTTAAAATCATTTACCATTGCACCAAAAGCTCGAACTGTCAATGCCCGATACAAATGCCAGATTTAACTTGATTCATGGGAGGTGGTTAAGCCATGTCACAAATCTCCAAGGAGGTGCTAACCACCAAGTCAACAAGAAGAACTTGATCAGATTATTAAGAATGATAGTTAGGAACTGGTCCCAAGACCTAGTGATAAGAATGTGATTGGAACAAAGTGGATATTCAGAAATAAGATAAATGAAGATGATACTATAGTAAGAAACAAAGCAAGGTTAGTATGTAAAGGATATGTGCAAAGAGAAGGCATTGATTATTCAGACACATTTACACCTGTGAGTAGATTAGAAACTATTAAGTTGTTTCTAGCTTATGTTACAGTCAAAAACTTCAAATTTTATCAGATGCATGTCAAGTCATCATTCCTAAATGGAGACTTGAAAGAAGAAGTATACTTTGAGAAGTCGGAAGGATTCACCTTATCAGACATACCTGATATGGTATGCAAATTGAAGAAGGCCCTCTATGGACTTAAGCAAGCCCCTAGAGCTTGGTATGAGAGACTAGATGGATACCTAACAAAGATTGTATTCAAGAAAGGAGTAGCAGATTGTAATCTATTCATTAGAGAGACATCTGAAGGTTTACTACTTGTAGCTATATTTGTTGATGACATTATCTTTGGAGGTAATGACAAACTAAGTACAGAATTTTCCAAAGAAATGAAAAATGAATTTGAGATGAGTATTATTGGTCCTATCAAATACTTTTTGGGACTAAATGTGCAGCAGACAGAAAAAGTAATTTTTATTAATCAGTCAAAATATGTGAAAGAGATACTGAAGAAATTCAAGATGGATGATTGCAAGCTAGTAGGAACCTCTATGATCACTGGATGCAATCTTACAAAAGAAGATGACTCACCAGCAGTAGATATAACATTGTATAAGTCTATGATTGGTAAACTTATATATCTTACTCAGACTAGACCTGATATTTCAAATCTAGTTGGCATAGTTGGAAGATTTGCAGTAGAACCTAAACAAATTCACCTCATGGTAGTAAAGAGAATATTTAGATACTTGCAAGGCACTATAGATTATGGTCTATGGTATCCTAATTCAGAAAATGTTGAGCTTCATGTGTACACTGATGAAAATTGGGCAGGATGTGTTGATGACAGAAAAAGTACTTCAGGTGGAGTAGTATTTCTTGGTGATAGACTTGTCACTTGGACAAGCAGGAAATAAAATTGTATTTCTCAGTCAACAGCAGAAGCAAAGTATGTTGCAGCAGCCTTGAATTTTTCTACAATTGTTTGGATCAAGAAGATGATAAAGGATTTTGGAATTCAGATTGATTATCCTATTGTTATTAACTATGATAACACTAGCACTATCAATATGTCAAAGAACCCTGTGATGCATGCAAAGACAAAGCACATTGAGATCAAGTATCACTTCCTAAGAGAGAAAGTGGCAGAGAAAGAAATCAAGTTGGACTATGTGAGTACTAAAGATCAATTGGTAGATATATTCACAAAGCCCTTGCCTAAGGATACTTTTGAGTATCTCAGGGAGAATTTGGGAGTCATTCCCTTCCCCGATTCTATTTAGAAGAAAGAAGGAAAGGCATCAGTCCTCAAGGACTGGTGGAAGGTTGACTCATCTACCTCAGGAGTAGTATCGATGCTTAAAATGAATGGCATCCTTTTCCATTGATGTCAAAAGGGGATTATATATAGATTCATGAAAATCAGAAGTAAAAAGAGGAGTAATATACTAAGGGGGAATAACATTAAGTTTTGACAACAGTTCAGTTGAGGAAATGGAAAATATTAGAAAATATTACAGCAGATGGAGGATTCATCTTTGGGGGAGTTTTGAAGAGGAAATGGAAAATTTTATAAAAGAAATGTTCATTTGGGTTGATGGTTCTTTTCAATTCCACATTTTTCCATCAATGCCAAAGGGGGAGATTGTTGGAGATTTGCTAGCAGGCCAGTACTGACTGTATGTTTGTCATTGATGACAACATATGGAAAGTAGCATGCATGGAAGTCTTATACAATAATATTTTTGTATATGTAGCATGGACATGATATCAACATGATATCATGGGCGAAGAGGTTAACTATTAGTACAGATAATTATATTGCAGTTGGTGTCAGCAGTGTTCTTGATAGAGTTACAGGCAGTGTTCTATGTATGGTTGTCTGTACAATTATCATGGAGCCTTGCGCACCTGGATTTATGTTGAAGACATGTTAGTGATGTTTTCTTTATGGATTCATAGTCTTTTGATGAGTAGAAGTGACGTTATGTAGTCACTTTTTGCCAACAACAATTTCTTGTGTTTATTCAAAAGAGCCGATAGAGATTTTATTGGTTATGTAGTTGTGCCTATCCTGTGGGTATGTGCCCTTGGATTTAATCTTAGAGGAGAGTTATTAATGTTCAATTAAGAGTGCATGAGTTAATTCAGCTTGAGGACAAAGATCCAGTTGTTTTGGTAGAGTCGACAATGTGTAGCATGCATCTACAATTATATTATTGGACAGGTACCAAATTTTTTTCTGTGCATAATAGAGCCGATAGAATGTTTGTTGGAGTTTTTTATGCTTTCTCTAACATGGTTTCAAGGTGGTTCTAATAGGCTGACTTGACTATATCATTTGGAGGAAAGATATTTATAGGTAGTCATTTGTGATTGTTGTAGTGTGGTTCATAGTTGTTAAAGCAGAGTAGAGAAGTGTGTGTGAAGTGTTGAGCCATCAGAAGAAGGTCTATGTGACCAAGTAAAGTACTTGTGCTATTCATTGGAACTAATCTAGATAGTAGGTCAAAGAGCAATTCACCAAGATCCAAATATAGTGTGTATCTATTATTCAAAAGGTTGTAGCCTTCGCCCATTTGAGCAGTGAGCTCTCAGACAGTGTGTCCTCTCCCCTAACAGGGACAATTGTAAAAGACTCCTAACAGGGTCTGACCCTTGACCAAGTCTACTGTACTAAATATATTGTAAAGCAACTCCTAATAGGGTTAAGGATCTTCTAACAAGGATCATAATACTCTAGTGTTGAATATTAGTGGGTGTCAATTCCCACCGAGGTTTTTACCTATTTGGGTTTCCCCGTAACTAAAAGATTGGTGTTGTGTTCCTATGTTCTTTCATTGTGTCTATGCTTTATGTTTAAGTATGCTTAATTGGATAAAGAATTGAATCTTGTAGATAACCGATTCACCCCCCCTCTTAGTTATCTCTTGGGACTATTCCTAACACTATTAGTATGGGATTTCCACTTACTACCTCATTTTGTTGATAGGAGATTTTTTAAATGATTTGAAGTGATTATATCAAATTGAAGATAAATCTACAATCTAAGCTAAGCTATGTAATGCAATAATAAAAATATATTATAACTAGATATTTGTACTTTGAATAGAGTGATAGAATGTCACCAAATCAAATAAGATTGGATCTAATTAACTTAATTATAATTTTGATTCTAATCTAATAATTTAAATCAATGAATAAATTAGAACCTCGCATCCAAAGATTCATATCCAAGATATATGGTAATCTCAAAAACAATATTCACATTTTAAGATCAACAATTATGCTCACCATTAACATGGGGCTAAAGAGACACTACCTTTGTAATTTTTCTCTTGATACATATTTCAAACATATAAGATGGGGAGTGCAAGAACCAATTAAAGTGCATGTAACTGAGATGTTTGCTTGAATTATGTTCAATAATAGATACAAGAGGATGTGCCATGATGGAAATGTGTGAAGTATACATGGTTCATTCTAATTTATGTGATTGACCTACCAAAGAGGTCAAAAACTATCCTATATATGCAAAAATAGTTTATTTTAGATTTTATTTGTGCTCGCGATAAGGGAGAAAAATGAGATCTTATTGAAAAGTAGTAGAGTTATGCAAGGTTATAGTAAATGAAAACCATATAATAAGGGAATTGTATGGATATGGCTCATTAAATGGACCTATAGGTGCAAAAACACCCACTCATTATTTTCAATGGGTAGTTGTCCATGTAGTAAATTATGTAGTTGAGATTTTTATTTCTATATTTTTATATCTTTTTTTTATTTATTTAAGAGATCTAGGGTTTGAAAGAGCATGGCTTGGATTTCCCCTTTTTTTGTATTGGACTTCTTATTTAGGTGGGACAATTCATCTAAGTAATTTGTGAGACTCGAGAAAACCTAAGGTTTCTTAGGTGATTTGTCAAGGCAAACCTAACTTTCTTTGACACCCTAGATTCAATTGTGAGGTCAATCATACCCTAACATGCACCCAATCGAGTAGATGTGTGACTCCTCAACACCCCCATAATCCTTGTAAGATGAAAATAGCTTTTACAGGAGGGAATAAAAAAATAAGTTGCATATTAAGAATGTAATAATTTAATATAATATATAATGAGTTGCCTTACTTATAAAGGCAATGTGTGATGTAGTGCATAACAACTAGCATGGTACAAGCATTAAATGCATGATGAAAATATCAAATACCTAGATAACTAAAAGAAAATATGGTGAATATGGATCAATTATATCTAACTTCTAGAAATGATACTTAGGACCAAAGTAAATTTAACATGTGAATAGATTTCTACTAATAACTAGTTAGGTACATAACCTTATTCACACTAGTAGATACTTATTTAGGAGTTATATTAAAATATCAGCTATCAACATTCATTTTTAGTGAGGAAATATTTGATAGCTTCTAAGGACAAACCATTTATTTACAATGGTGAAACATGCAAATGTGATTCAAATAACTTAAATATTACTTAATAATCCTTTTAAAAATGTGCATTCCTCATTATCACTTGTGAAAGACTTATAATTATACTTTAGTAGTATCCAACACAACAAATGTGGGTGTAGAAACTTGGGATTCTTGATTCCTTGAAAGGATATAAATATACAATACAAGATGATAGTAAATTGATAATATTCATTCATATCATTTCAAACAAATATAGGTATCAAGAAATCCTTAACAAAGAAATCTTTTTCTATTTCTTTAAATAGAGTTGAGATGTGTTATAGAGCATTATCCTCAATTTTCCAACCCCTTTAAATTACAAAGATTCAATATTTTTGTAGGAATTAAAAATATATAAATAAAATTCTTGTGAATCGGTGAGACTTGTGACTCTAAAAAGGTGATGAACTAGTTACAACCTAGGTGAAGAGAGGACATGCCAAATTTTGGGAATAAATTCATGAGCCTTTCTATTTCATTTGGAATAATTAGTTAGAGTTATATAATGGTCTAACCTCTCACGACACATAGTCTAAGATGACAATGCAAAAAAATGAGGATAATAATCAGCCGGCACTATTTGTTAGGGTTTTGATAGAAATGAGCAATAAATAGTATTAAGATAATGCAAAAATTAACGTGGTTCACCCAGTATGGGCTACATCCACCAAATAAATAGTCTTCCACTTATTTTATTATCTAACAAAGAGAAAATTATAATCTGATGATTTCTCATCACATAGTCACTTATTTATTAAGCCTTTTGAGACAGTTTACAAGGCCAGTTAATAAAATAAACCCTAACCCTAAAAAAAATTCCCAGGGGCTAGCACCCCAAAACCACCACTCAAGGCATAGCCTAGTCCTAAACCTCAGCGATGATACATGATGACTGTACAGTATTTTCCTGATCAGTCGCCACATTCCAACACTATTGACAATATAGAAGTGGACAAAAAATGTAGCTAGGGGTCATTTGGTGTTTGGCACCTAGAACTTAATAGATGGAGTGGAAAATGTGGAGCTCATGATGGTGCAACACTTCACTATCTGAAGAAGGGAAGTGCCTAAACACTATGCAAATTGACATTGAAAAATTATTTAAAAAAATAAATCTATAAAACAAAAAAAATTTCAACCAATTTTTTTAGGTTTAGCAACAATGGAGATACAGATCATGAAGATCAATTTTGAAAATTTTGTAAATATTTGATGTGGTTTGCAAAATCTAAAAAATGGTATGGCGTTCCATTTTGCAATGAGTTTTGTCGCATCCCTAAAGAATTTCATTCGCTATAGATGGAGGAACGTCAATTAAAGGGAAATCTAGCACCAGACTCTTGCACGTCCTTATAGTTGGTCTTAGGAAATATTTCATTGCATACCAAACTAGTGAAGAATACAATGAAAGCATAGGAAATAGAAAATAATTAGTATTAATTTCTTTATAATTTTCACCATGGTAAGTAGAAGATGATGGAATATATGTAATTGTACAAGTACCACAAACAATTTTATTTTTTTTATTTCACTCTTCTTGGTCAGTCCTTCCTCATTAGAATCATCAAATTCAAAATAAAATTGTAAGGATGATTCCCAAACAACCTCAATTTAAATTTGAAACAATCATAATGATCTCAATAAACAACCTAACACCTTGAAAACTTGCATAGCTAAATGATCTCAAATGAAATATTTGGGTGCATTTTATAACCAAGGTTGTTGATAATTATCCTCCAAATTTTACCTTATTCAAGTTTCACTCAAATAAAAAGTTCTTACTACACCTACCATATTTCTAATCATTGTTGTTAAAATCATTAAGTAAAATATTATCATGTTTAAGAGAATATTCAAAAGTGTATAAGGGGATGCAAAAAAACAAAATTAGCAATTTACACAAATTGTGCTCAATCAGTTTAACAAACACCTTATATGACTAGCTAAATGTTAAGGGGGTCACCAATTTATGTTTATGTCTTGTATCTAGCATCCAATAACACCTTTCTCTCCTTTGTGAAAAAATTCAAGCCCTTATTCCTATTTATTCAAACTTGTGTTACATAAATTTGGTCAGTTCTATGCCCCTATATAACTGATGTGACAAAACTACGGTAATAGCCTAAAATTTAGATTTATGATTCTCTAGTGATTTGAAATCGATGTGACGCAAGGGTAGATGGGGAGAGGAGACAAAGGTGCACCCTAACCAGATCCACCTTGCAGAGATCGCGTGCGAAAGCAAAAAACATAATAGTGAGAGAGAGAATGCAGATACATTCATATATTATCTTTAATTGATTCATACATGTCAGGTTGTAAGGCCTTCCCGATTTAGGCCAGATATTACAATCAAAAATAGAAGTCCTCCAACATGCAAAGATCTGCCAACAATCTCTAATGTTCTATCTTCTATCATGTAACTGAATTGACCCTAATCTCTAACCAAACAACTACATTTATACAAGAGGCTACCGAACCAAGTCAGCCTTCAGATCCACCATCAACGGAAGGAATGACCAGATCTAGGTCCACATGCTTCCCAATGATAGATACCAACATTAAATTTGTGACCAAATATAAATGCAAGAGTAAGCCTCAACAGGAATCCATATAAACAACTCAGTAAGTAAGGATAACCGAGTGCCAGACAAGCATCACCGAGCACTAGGGAAATTTTCCAAGGGCCAAAGAGATAACCAACCAACACCAGTAAACAAAGGAAATTGAGCAACACCAAACCAACTCGGTCAAAGAAGGAACTGAGAACTTGATTGACATAGGATTGTAAACATGTTTGTGGTGACACAGGATTGCCAAGGACTCGAGATGCTCCTGCATCAAACACTTGGGGTTATTTGAAATGATTCTCCGAATCATGAAATAGGTATGATCCAAGCTGCATCCAACTCAGCTTGTGAAATCCATGCACTATCTTCAATCGGTATATCCTTCCACTTTACTAGATATTCCATATACTATTTTCCTCTTGTACTTCTACCAATTCTTTGCTCCAAAATCTGCTCAACTTCTTCCATCTATTTCTTAGGATAATCCATCGGTACTGTCATTTCTTCATCAGGTTCATGATAATCATACAAATCAGCAATGTTAAATATAGGTGATATATCCATATCATCGGGTTACTCTCATATGCATTTCCACTATCAAATTTCCTCAGTATCTTGCAAGGGCCAAACTTCTTCATTTTCAACTTCCCATATGTTCCAATAGGAAATAGGCCTTTCTTCAAATTTACCATGACTTCATCACTGACTGTAAAAGTCTTATGTCTTCTTGATCTATCAGCTATATCTTTGTATTTTTGATTACTTACTTCCAACTTATGGTTCACATCTTCATGCAATGTCTTCATGTATTCAGCAAACTTCACTCCTTCAGCACTTCTCTTTCTTTCATCAGCAATATCCCTCAAATCTAATATACCTCTCGATTGTATGACATTTACAATCTCAAAAGGTTTTTTTCTAGTACTCCTATTCAATGGATTATTGTATGAAAACTCTACTTGTGCCAACACATAATTCCAATTACTTGGTGTGTCTCCAGCTAAACATCTCAAAAGATTTCCCAAACTTCTATTCACAACTTATGTCTATCCATCGGTTTGTGGGTGAAATGTAGAACTATATTTCAACTCGGTGCCAAAATTTCTCCAAAGGGTCTTCCAAAAGTATCCAACAAATTTACTGTCTCGGTTAGAGATAATACTCCTCGGTAATCCATGCAATCTGACAATTTCCTTAAAGAAAAGATCTTCTATATGTATTGCATCTGATGTCTTTCTACAAGGTATAAAATGTGCCATTTTAGAAACTCTATCCACAACAACAAATATAGAATCATTACCTCTTACTCCTTTTGCAACTTGACAAATTCCATAACTTTTCACAAATTTTTGATCTTTATACAACTATGGCCAAAAGTATTTCTCCTTAAGCAAATTCAATATCTTATCAACACCAAAATGTCCAGCCAAACCACTACTATGTTTCTCCTTTATCAAATTAGTTCGCATTGCTCCTCTTGGTATACACAACTGAATACCTTTAAACAACATACCTTCTTGAATAAAATATTCATCTCATTTAGTACTTGGTTGATCTTGAATAGGTGCTCTGCACTTACTCCACGGCTCAAAAAAATCAGGATCAAATTCATAAGAATCTCTCATGTGATCAAAGCCAAGAACTTCAATTTTCATCTCGGTCATCAAAGATCTTCTACTCAATGCATCAGCAACTCGGTTAGTGACTCCACTCTTATGCTTTATCGCAAATGTATAACTCTACAAATACTCAACCCATTTCATGTCTCTGATTCAACTTATTCTGACTTCCCAAATACTATAAAGCCTTATGATCGGTATACAACACAAATTCACCCAGTATCAAATAATGCCTTCATTTCTTCAGTGCTTGAACAATAGCATAGAATTCTTGATCATACACAGAATATTTCCTTTTTGCATCATTCAACTTTTCACTAAAGAAAGCAATAGGTTTACCTTCTTGACTCAACACAGCTCCAATTGCATTTCCACTTGCATCACATTCCACTTGAAATACCTTATTGAAATCAGGCAATGCCAAAATAGGAAATTCAACAACCTTCTACTTTAGAGTCTCAAAACTTTTTTCAGCTCCATGTGTCCACTTGAATTCTCTTTTAACTCCTCTCATAGTCTCAGTCATAGCATTACATATTGAACTGAAATTCCTAATGAAATTTTAGTAAAAACTTGCCAAACCAAGAAATGATCTTACCTCACTAGCATTCTCAGGTGTAGGCCAATTCAAAATAGCTTCAACCTTTTCAGGATCCATTTTCAAACCATTAGCTGAAATCACAAATCCCATATACACAATTTCCTCTTTCATGAATGAACACTTTTTCAGATTTATCAGCAAGTTTTCTTCTTTCAACCTCTGCATTACTTGTTTAACATGTAACAAATGTTCTTCTCTGGTCTTACTGAATATCAGAATATCATCAAGATATACAATCACAAAATTACCTAAGAATTTCTTCAAAACTTCATTCATCAATCTCATAAAAGTACTCGGTGCATTAGTTAAACCAAAAGGCATAACCAACCACTCGTACAAACCTTCTTTTGTCTTGAAAGTAGTCTTCCACTCATCACCTTCTCTGATTCTGATATGATGATGCTCACTTTCCAAATCAATTTTGGTAAAATACTTTGCTCCATTCAAATTATCCATTAAGTCATCCATTCTCGGTATAGGAAACCTATATTTCACTATTATCTTGTTAATTTCCCTGGAATCAGTACACATTCACCATTCTCCATTCTTCTTAGGTGCCAATACAATAGGTACTACACAAGGACTCAAACTTTCTCTGATCAAACCTTTCTGCAACAATTCTTGAATCTTTCAGTTCAATTCCTGATTCTCGGTAGGTGTCAACCGATGTGGTGCCTTATTCGGTAAACTAGCTCCAGGGATTAGATCCATGCAATGATCAATGCTTATCTTCAGTGGCAAACCATCAAGTACATTATCAAAAATGATTTCACTGTACTCGGTGAGTAACTTATCAATCTCCTCAGGGACACTATCCTCTATTTTCTTACTCAGTTTGTTAGGAATCACAGCAAAACATACATCATTCTTCTTCAAATCCTTAAAAAAATTTCTTCCTTCCACTAAGAAAAGTTTCACAGACATGCAAAAATTACTAACAAGTTCCTCAATCAAAGGTAACAAAGATTTGTCTTCTTCCATCAGCCCAAATAGTATATTTATGCAATCTTCCATCATATATAACATGTTTATCATATTGCCAAGGTCTACCAAAAAAATATGACAACAATCCATAGGCATGATATCACATAACACCTTATCATATTACTTTCCAATTTTCAAATTCACATAACATTGTTCACTTACCAAGAGTGTATGCTCATCTTTGATCCATGAAATCTAATAGGGCTTCGGATGTTCCAACCTTTTCAACTACAACTTTATGACCATTTTCTCAGATGCTAGATTCTCTGAGCTACCACTGTCAATGATTACCTTCCAAAATCCATTAGAAACTCTACATCTAGTCTTGAACAAACTTTTCCTTACTGGATCTTCCTTATTACTTTCACTCCAAAGTGCTCTCCTTACCATCAAGTTATTTTCCTTCTCAAGTTCATTCGGTGACTCTTCTTGCACCAAAGCATTTCTAATGTTACTAACCTTCTTACTTGCATGTGTACACTCAAATGGTCTATGTCCTTCTTCTCCATAATTATAACAAGTTCCTCAGAAACCACCTCTGTTATAACCACCTCGGTAGTTACTGCCTCTACCTCTAAATGAACTTTCACCTTTCCACTTGTTCTTTCCTTTATCCAGAGTTATCTTTTCAGGTTCAAATCTATTATTTTCACCATAAGATCTACCTCTTCCTCTAGGGAATCTACCACCTCTACCTCTTTGTCTTTGCTCATGTTTCTTGTTCAATTTCTCCTTAGCTTTCAATGCAAATTGATAAGCCTCTTCAGTGTTCTCCAATTTGACCAAACTGATTTCTTCTTGGATGGAAATTCTCAAACCATTCAAGTATCTAGCAATTATTTCCACATCATCTTCATCATGTCCAGATCTGATATCTAATCTATAGAATTCCTCAGTATATTCTTTTACCAAGCTATCTTTTTGCCTCAAAATTTTCATTCACCTAACTAGGTTAATCTGATAATCAAAAGGTAAGAACTTCCCTTTCAATTTATTCACCATTTTATTCCATACCTTGATTTTGTCTTTGCCTTTCCTCTTTCTGTCCAACTACAGATGTTCCCACCATAAGGATGCATGACTCTTCAAATTTGTGCTTGCAATTTTCACCTTCTTTTCCTCAGGTACATTTTCATATTCAAAGTAATTTTCCATCTCAATGATCCAGTCCACCAATTCATCAGAATCTAATTTTCCACTATACTCAAGAGGATTAAAGTGTGGTGTAGACTTTAGATTTTTCAAATCCTTCAACAATCTTTCCTCACCTTGATCCATCATCAGTGCAAGTTCTACATCAACTTGTTCTTCCTCAATTTCATCATCACTCACATCTTCAAGATGTCTTCCTCTTCTCTGGGTTGTTTCAACATCTTCTAATCTAGCAGCAAGTTGTCTTAACATGTCTGCCAATCCTGGATCTGCATCTCACCTCCCATGAACCATCTTGAAACCCTCTGCAATTGCAGGCCAGATTGTAATCTACTACCCCACAACAATTCAACTAGGGTTTGACAAGAAGGAACCCTCAAACCTAGATTCACAAACCTAGATCCAGATGTCACCTCGCTCTAATACCACTTGACACAAGGGTAGATGGGGAGAGGGGCCAAAGGCACACCCTAACCAGATCTACCTTGCAGAGATCACACGCGAAAGCAACAAACATAATAGTGAGAGAGAGAATGCAGATATATTCATATATTATCTTCAATTGATTCATACATGTCGGGTTGTAAGGCCTTCTTGATTTAGGCCAGATATTAAAATCAAGTATAGAAATCCTCCAACATGTGAGGATCTGCCAACAATCTCTAATGTTCTATCTTCTATCTTCTATCTTCTAACTAAACTGACCCTCAAACTCTAACCAAACAACTACATTTATACAAGAGGCTACCGAACCAAGTCAGCCTTCAGATCCACCATCAATGGAAGGAATGACCAGATCTAGGTTCACACGCTTCCCAATGATAGATACCAACATTAAATCTGTGACCAAATATAAATGCAAGAGTCAGCCTCAACAAGAATCCAAATAAATAACTCAGTAAGCAAGGATAACCGAGTGCCAGACAAGCATCACCGAGCACCAAAGAGATAACCAACCAACACCAGTAAACAAAGGAAACTGAGAAACATCAAACCAACTGGGTCAAAGAAGGAACCGAGCAACACAGAAAACTTCAAACATGTTTTTGGTGACACATGATTGCCAAGGACCGGAGATGCTCATGCATCACAGTGTTACTATCTATTATTTTTAGTTGAAAACCTTATAATACTTTAAAATTATTAAATTTCTCTTGAACTACCAAGAAAAATATAGCTTAATAAACTAAGATTCATTTAATAATCTCACCACCTCATATGTATTTGATACTCATGTAAGAAGAAAAATATTATATTTGGCACTAACTTGAATATGTTTTATTACTATATCATTCTAATACACTTATTCAAAATTTACCTCAATTTAATTCTTTAACCTTTTCAAATTATCATATAAAAAATTCATACAATATCAACCTTATGTGAAATATTATGATCAAAATTGTAATATCTTTGAATCTTTTTAGCTTCTACTTCCTAACTTTTCTTCAATTTTATCCTCAAATCCTTTATTCTTAACAAATTAGGGTATCCTTGTATTATTGAGACATGTTATTTCAAGACAAGGGGATGTTACCAGTTCTATTTTCATGAGTATGGGTTGTGCCACCATAGATTTTATCATATTATATTCATCTAGCAATTTATTGTGTTCTTTGTAAATTATCAAAATCTCTGGTTTAATTTCTTGCCATTAACGGTGAAGGGTTCAAAAAAAATTAGTTGCATCTATATTTACAGTTCACGCTAGTGTAAAATAAGTTTATGAGTGGGCATATTAAGTAACATTAATTATGCATGTTGTATTTTCTCCATAATTCTTCTCAAGTTCAACTTTTGCCATATCTTGTTGCACGATATTTTTTAATTTTTAATTTATAGATTATAATGTTATGATTTTTTTGTTCTATTTATTTGTGTATATCAAAAAGTTCTAAAAATTTCAAAATAGTTGTAATAAATTTAGCATCATTGATAGTTCAATCAATATCTGAGAATTATAGAGTCTATAGAAACTTATTGGTTAGACATTTGAAAGAAAAACTAATAAGGTGTAAAAATAAGTTGTCGTGCTGAAGATAATAAGAGTAATAGAAGGATAAAAAATTAGCACACCCACTCAAAGATTCTTATAGTCTACACTACAAGCTAGAGCTCCTCTTTCCAAGAGTCAATATGACTCCCAATCAAATAGTATCCTCAAATATATTAGCTACAATACATTACTAGCAACCAATAAGCTTTCTAGCTTCAACGATTTAGCAATTTATTTTGGCTTCAGCCATTCCAAAGTTTAAATCTACATTAATAACTTGGAATTAGAGATATCTATTTTCTAATTGGAATTTATTAGTGATAATGTTATAAAAATAGATTCATTATAGGTTTTTTTTATGGATATCAAAATATCAACTCTAACAATTTGTCAAACCTTTGTGGTCTAAATCTAGAAAAAAAAAATCCCTCAGAAGAGTAGTCTTCTAAGAAAAAATGTTTTAGAGTTGAAGAGCTCAACAATGAGGATCTAGTCCCAAATATTTTTTCCCTAAACACATGCTTCAAAGACTCAAACAAACTACTTATCAAACATTGCATGCCCTTTTGTTTTTAAAATGAGAGCATGAAGGAAGATGACATGCATAGGTATAAAGGTGAAAACATCATATCTATTCTTCAATAGAGATGGATAATTGCAAGCTATCTTCTCATAGACATCGTTTCCCTCGTTACAAATTTTACACAAAAACAACACACAATGATCAACATAACTATAATCATGTGTTCCTATCAGAAGGGTACATAATTTAGGCCTCTTATATAGGTTCTCATATGTCTCTATTATGTCATTCCATGAGTTTGAGTTTGTAAGATTTGACATTCATTTTCAATGTTTTCTTCAAGAGGTTTTTTTTATCATGTAGAAGACTTGAGTGTCAGGCATAATACTATGTCCTACTATAGGTGAAACATTATTTTAAAAAATGAATAAAAATATCCCATAAAAGATTTTAAAAGATTTTAAAAAAACACATACTCAATCATTTGAATATAAAAGATAATCATTATTTTAATGATTTTGAGACAGTTAAACTCAATATTTTAAAGTAATGTATTAAAATATGGAGTCCCATTTTTTTTTAAATGGACTAGTCATTAATCTTCTACAATTGAATTCATCTTAATGTTTCATATAAATAGTCATGACGTTTTGGATTTGTTACCATATGTAAACCAAAACTAAGATCATGGTGTGACCATGATATCAGTGGAATATGGCATGGATAATTTAGTAACTATGTTATCAAGATTGACCCATAGTCATACATCTAACATCACTTATAGATTATTTCACACAAACATCTTAGCTCTGATTCCAACTAAATTATACCATGTACAATACTTTTATATATTTTTTATCCACCTCAATAAAATTTTGAGGAAATGATGTTTATAGATGATTTTATTGTTGAGACATTTTTATGTTCCAAAAATATATTTTTTCATGTACCCAGTAAGGTCCATGAGCCAAAATAACAAAAAAGGGATAAATCTCAAGATGCTAGTATCAATACAACAACGAGGTCCATAGTCATATTATATTAGAGAGAAAACAACTAGTAGAATAACCAATTAGATATCAATAATAGTTTCCATATATAATATGCTACAAATAACATAAACTAAATAGAGACCATCAACAAGACCCCATTTTAAATATAACCTCACTATTGTAACACCATCCAACCTTTCTGAAATGAATAAAATAAAAATTATTATAAAAAAGGAATTAGAACATCAATCTATCGAAGTCATAGAAAGAGAAATGGTGGCTTGCAAAATTATGTAGGCCCCATGCACTTTGTCATCACCCCTTTACATTTTGGACATTAAGAATCATTACCATGTAGGGACACAACATCAACATTGTTGGAGTATTAATCATCATAACAGTTTGAGAAGGCCACAATACCATCCATAGGTAGCCTCACCCTTCACCCTCTTTGTAGTCTCTTATATCACCTTTTCTAAAATTGTTGTTAGTTATGGTTGCATGTAAATGGTCAAGAAGATTGATGTGGTAAACATTTGATTGATGAACCATACTTTTTAAATTCCATTGTGTAACAAATATGACCCAACAAAATTTGAGAGCAACAAGGCATAGGTATGTGTTTGCAAAATGTTGAAAATGTCCCTTTTCCTCCATGTGTGCCTTAGGTCTAGTAATACACTATCCATTTTCTACATGAATTCCTAAAAAAGAGCCCCATGTATTTGTGTTTTCAAATTTCTTCACTGAAATAGCTTCATTCCCCTTCACATTTCTAGCTCGTTATGCCTTCTCAAGATAGTCTCTAGTTGATTGTGTCATCTATTACCCAACAACTCACAAAAAATACACAAAAAAATCCATAAATGATCTCCTTATATCACAACACTTAACTCCTAGTGTCACGTTATCCAATGAATAAATGCCCCTTGCATATTGTGATTACACACTCTATAATTCTATCCTTCCTCTCTTGTCACCT
Source organism: Chamaecyparis obtusa (assembly GCA_027943335.1). Classification (NCBI taxonomy): domain Eukaryota; kingdom Viridiplantae; phylum Streptophyta; class Pinopsida; order Cupressales; family Cupressaceae; genus Chamaecyparis; species Chamaecyparis obtusa. The sequence continues at coordinate 1,482,411 of BSBK01002599.1, read as the reverse complement.
TATTATATGTGGCCACACATACCCATTATTGAGCTGCGATACACTAAGGTCATTCTAGGAAATATTTGATGTCATCCCTAGGAACTCATCCCTACATGATTTTCTTATCCTTCTCTTTTTATCCAAACTTAAAATTAGGAGCCCAATCTACCACAACATTCTCTTTCCTTCGTATATGATTGTGAGTGATGTTATCAAAAGTATTAATTAGTGCCATTGCCTCTACATGTATAGCATCCAACATTTAGTCATTATTTCCATGCTTCACTATATCAACATCCAGCTTGGGATCTTCTTCCATCTATGTCCGCTCCAACCTCTCTGTTTAGAAGTTGTCAACTCTCACAACAAATTTGTAGTCTCAAACATGTTGGTGCCCACTCTAAAATCATAAATAAAAATTTTGAGGATTTATCTCCCATCACTCTCAAATAGAGGATCTATCTCTCATCATTCCAAAATAAACAACAAACCCCCCACTATATTGATATTTTCACTAGGAAACTTATTAATTTGAGCTTGAGCCACCCAAGAGTTAAACAATTCCATATAAAGATCTTTTCCAATTTGCATTTCTGATATGATTTATATGTAGCTATTGAAACCTTGACCAACCTTCACCCAATATTCTCCTCTATCTTAATGTCCTAGTGTTCACTCCATCAATATTCTCTTGGATCTTTAATACATGATTCAATATTATCCCATGCTCTTCCCATTGATAATTCTCTTTTATAAAAAATGCTTTGATTCCTTTTCAACAAAATGTTCCATATTATCAGTGAGATTATCGATGTAGGAGAGCAATCTCGTATCATTATAAGACCCTTTCTCTTGATCCTCATATACCATCACATTTAAAGATTGAAGATATCAACTAGTCACAGACCCCACCTATTGAGAAACTAACACCACAAAAGTAGGGAGTACTCACAATGAATTAAGAGGTGATCATTAGTTTCTTCTTATTTTTGACATAGTATGCATCTCAAAAGGTGCAACTTGCCTAAATTATATCACATGTCCCAAGTAAGATCTCATATACGCGCAACAATTCATAAAAAAGCATTCACCTTGGGTAAACCTCGAAATTGTCAAATATTTTTCCTAGGGGATTCCTATCATGTGTCAACTCTAATTGTGATACACCAAGCTAACTAGGATGCAATCATAGCTACTTCTATCCTATATTAAAGAATCCTCCCTTTCTAGAGATGGAATGAGCCATTTAAAAAGGAATTCATTTAATATTAAACAAGCTAATATGTTTACTTGACCTAGAGGAATAAGATGGATTCATTAATTTCTATTTGCAATACTTATACAATAATCACCCCAATACATCCTTCAAAGTAAGAGACTAGGGGCCTTGAGACATTGATAGAAAACATAGCTAACTTATCAATTGATCGCTCCTACCAAAATACTTATTTTTTTTCCATTTCCTAATCTTTATCTGACATCAAACTAGATATCTAATAAAATCTCATGAAATGTTGTATTATTGACCCTAAGGGTGGTATTATCTCCTCCTTAATAAACATGTTCATTCCATTCCACAAATATTTTTCCTAAATAATACAACATCATAATTTTTTATTTTTCTCATGAATTCTCCATGCCAACTTTTTCCTTTATTCTTCATTCATCCATCTATGATGTCTAAATCCCACCCCCAATCTTCTTCATCCTACACACATCATCCCACTTAACAATATATTTGAACCAAACTAAACAAAGAGAGTGTGTGTTCTCAATCATCTTGTCTACCTTATTCAAAAATTGGAAGATATACATGATATATTGATGCGTGATCATCTGAGCTCATATGCATTCTAACATCAATAAAAAAAATATCAAGTTTTCCAATTTTATTTGCTTTATTTTTTGTTGGTTTTTGGTGTTTTTCTTCAGAAGTAATTTGAGAATGAAATTTGGCTATTTGAGAGCACAATCCTATAGAGAATCCTAATGGGCTCCTACAATTTCAATTAGGAAAGGAACCAAAATCCCCAGCAAAGTATAAACCAAACAAACCATAAATAGATTAATTAAACAAGTACTTAAAAAAACATTGAAGTTACAAAACACAAAACAAAAGGAAAGAAAAAAATTGAAAACCATAAATGAAATAAGCACCCAAAACAAACACTATGGTTCCTTTCCTTAATGAGGTAAGTAAACCTCACCTGGGTTGACAACCACTTGGTAAGAACTCAATAAACCTTACAATGAGTTATCTAATATGAGGACTAAAACCTACAAACAAAAGCCAAATGGGGAGCATTAAACAATGCCAAGATTTGAATTATGAAATAGATAGCAATAAATTCGATGAACAAGTGAACAACCTTAACATTACAGTACCACACAATGTTCTAACAAAGTAGTAGTTGTTGGATATTGTAATTGAAGCAATTGTTCTATTGTCATTGATGTCAAACCTTAACTGGTAAGACTGTTGCTATTTAAGAAAGTACTATATCTATTTGATTGTTGCTAAGGGGTAAGGCAAGGTTGGTAACAATTGCACCTAAGGAAAGGTTGATTTATCTTGATACTTCAATGAGTACTTGATTATGTGGCACAATGATAAGACAATGTATTGTTTATCTAAGTAAGAATGAAGACTAAACTGGTTTAAGCCGAGTGTTGTTAGTGTCGACCAAGCTAGTATATGCTGAGTAAATTCAGTGTTGACCGAACACCAGTTAATTGTTGAGGAAGACAGTATTAGTTGAGGAAACAATTTATGTGGTGACCGAGATTTCTAGTGAAGATCGAGAAGTTGAACACAGTATTGACTGAGTGTCAGTATTTTGCATTTGAGGAAGAATTTAGATTTCCAGCCGACATCATTGAAATCTTGGATTATGTAAAACGTGTTGACTTTATTTATTGATTGTATGACAACATTTAATGTACTGTAAAATGTTTTATTGTAAATCTATAAAGAGATTCAAGATATTTCTAGAAGGATAGCTGAAGAACATAATGTAGGATGGATTCAATGAATTTGACATAACCTTAAGATCTACAAAGGAGATTAAGTGGCAAAAGATGTATTGACCTAATAGAGGAAGTATTAAGGCAACCTAAGCTAGAGGTTGTAAGGTGGTGGATGTTGGAAGTATTGTTGATGTTATTGAATATCTAAGCAGAGAAGGCTGAAGGAGAAGTGTTGTGATTGCTTGAAGAGAGTTCTGAGTAGATCAGTGATGGAGACGATAAAGGTTCACAGTCGGTAAGCTAGCATATATGTACAGAATTGGATCTGATATTTGCAAAGTGAGTTGTATGTTTTTTAGATTAGTACTACTACTACTTTCTAACCATTGTAACAGTCAAAATCCTTTTAACAGAGGTTGACCTAACAGTCATAGGTATAAATCCTTTGAACAAGGTTGCATTCTAATGGAGTGTATGTAAGTCCTATAACAAGGCGCACTTTTAATAGAGTGGTTTAAATCCTTTAACCGGATCACACCTGACAGTGTGTTTGTAACCTTTGATAGGGTTGGCTTTTCACCGAGCTCACTTCAAAATAGTGAACATAATAGTAACATGTTACAAAGTGGTTTTTCCCAAATTGGGTTTCCACTATAAATCCTAGTGTTGATACTTGTGTGAATGTTTTGGTTTCAACATTTCTATGTTTTACAAGTTAGATGCTATTGGATAAGTGGACTGCACTGTTATATGTTTTTGTTATGCAATCAGTAATGACCAAGTAGCTGTTGGTTATTAGATCTGATTTGTTGAAGAGTTTTAAAGTTTATTTTATACATCTAGACCTAAGAACAACTGGTTCACCCCCCCCTCTCTGTTGTTCTAAATCATATTAACAATAGGTATCAAAGATGTTGGTGCTTACAAAGAACAAGTTTAAAGGTACTTGAAGTAAATGATCAGGATGTATAAGAAGGAGGTACCAAAGCTGAATAAGGAAAACTTCCCTGCATGGAAAAGCCTAATGAAGCTGCATCTGGCTGGTATTGGTGATTCTGTAAAGTATTATATTGAACATGACTATGTCACACCTATTGCACCTATGGCTACCAAGGAAATGAAAGCTAAACAAGAGCACAACCAAGCAATGTTTGAAATTGTGTCTACCCTAAGTTATCTAGAATTTGAAGACATCAAAGACTGCAGTAATGCAAAGAAAATGTGGGACACCCTTGCAAACATTTATGGTGGTGACATAAATGTGTTGAGAGCAAAAGTCGAGAGCCTAAGAGGTAAATTTGATGAAATGAGAATGCAAGAAGGTGAGAATATTGCACAATATTGTGGTAGAATAAAAGAAGTTGTAAATGCTATTAGAGGAGCAAATGGAACTATTGAGGATGAAACTATAATAGGAAAAGTATTGAGAACTCTGTGTCCTATCTATGCAATCAAAATTTCTGCAATTCAAGAATCTAGATGTAACTCTACTAATGCTCTTACTTTGGAAAGTTTGGTTGGTAAGCTCATTGCTTTTGAACTTTCTAACTATGATAACTTCACTGTTGGTAATATTGAATTTGCTTTTAAGTCACAAATGGTTCTGAGTAAGTCAAAGAAGGAAAAAGAAAGATGCATTAGTGAAAGTGAAAGTGAAAGTGACAGTGACACATCTGATGAAGAACTTGAGGATCTAGAAGCTCTTATGGCTAGAAGACTAAAAAGGGGAAAAGGAAGGTACAAAGGTAAACTCCCTATTATATGCTTTTCATGTAATAAAGTTGGTCATATAGTTGCTAGATGTCCTGACAGGGATAATAAGGATGAAGAAAGAGACAAAAAGCATAAAGACAAAAGAGAAGATAGAGGTTACCGAAGATACAAGGACTACAAAGGAAAAGGTAAGAAATCATGTCATATTGCTAAGAAGAGACTGACACTGATAGTGATAATTTTGAAATTGAGGTTGTCTATGTTGCAATGAAAGATGAATCTAATGAGGATGAGAAAACTGCATTGATATCTTATGTGAACAAAAATGATAAATGGATTATTGATAGTGGTTGTTCACATCATATGACTAGAGATAAGAGTAAGTTTGATACCTTAGATCATTATAAAGGTAGGAGTGTGAAATTTGGTAATGATGCACCATGTCCTATTAGAGGAAAAGGATTGATTAAGCTGACTGATAAGATCACTTGTGAAAATGCTTATTGGGTTGAGGGTCTTAACTATAATCTATTGAGTGTTGCACAGCTTAATAGCACTAGCTACCAAGTGGAATTTCATCACAGAAAGGCCAAAATATTTGATGCCATTGGTGAACTGATTGGAAGTGGAGAACAGACAAGAGGTATTTTGTTCTATCTAGACCTATCTGAAGAAACATGTATGATTGCACAACTTGATGATATTTGGTTATGGCATAAGTGGCTATGTCATGTTAACTTTGATAATCTGGTAGAAATTAGTAAGAAAAAGAAAGTGAGAGTTCTACCTAGATTGAAGAAACCTAAGAATTTAATGTGCAAAGAATGTCAGTTGGGTAAGATGACAAAGTCTAGTTTCAAGAGCAAAACTTTTACTTATGAGAATATCTTAGATTTGGTTCATACTGACCTTTGTGGACCAATGGGTGTACAAAGCTATTGTGGTGCTAGATATTTTATCCTGTTTGTTGATGATTATACCAGAATGATGCATGTAATGTTCTTAAAAGAAAAATCTGATGCTTTTCAATTTTTTAAGTGGTATGTGTCTAAGGTTGAAAAAGAGATAGGTAAGAACCTAAAGTGTCTGAGATCTGACCGAGGTGGAGAATTTATATCCAATGAATTTAATCTATTTTGCAATGATAGAGGAATCAAAAGATAGATGTCTGCACCTAGAACTCGTCCATAGAATGGTATAGCAGAGAGAAGGAACAAATCTATTTTGGATTGTGCAAGGACATTAATGATTGAAAAGAATGTTGCACAAAAGTATTGGAAAGAAGCTGTGAGTACAGCTATTTATACTCTTAACCAAGTACAGATCAAAAAAGGTACAAATCTGACACCTTATGAATTATGGCATGGGTATGCACCGAATGTAAAGTACTTTAGAATTTTTGGAAGTAAGTGCTACATATTAAAAGATAGTAAAAATCAAAAATTTGATGCTAAAAGTGATGAGGGTATATTCCTAAGCTATTCCACAAAAAGTAAAGCTTATAAGTGTTTGAACTGTAACACTAACAAAATTGTGGAAAGTGTGAATGTCAAAGTTGATGAGTATGCAGAGAAAAATGAAGCTAATAGTAAAAGAGTACCAGAAGATTACACATCTTTTGTGTATATAGAGGAAGAAGAGGCAAGTGACAGACCTACACCTAATGTTGAGTCTTGGGTAAGAAATGTCGAGCATCAGGATAACAATGTCGAGAGAGAAGAAGAACGTGTCAAGCAATAGAAAGAAGTTTCTGAGTATCAGGAAGAGGTTGCCAAGCATTCAAAAGTTGAATCTGACAATCTTGTTGGCGAGCCTGATGAGCAAAATGAAAGGAGAGCAGAACCTGTTCTAGCACAATATGTAAGGAGACATCACAAGCTTGAACATATTATTGGAGATAAAGATACTAGAATTCAGACCAGAAGCAAGGCAAGAGATCCAACATGTTTACTATGTGAATTTGAGCCTAAGACAAAAAAGGAGGCATTAGAAAATGAAGACTGGATAGAAGCAATGAATGATGAGATAGACCAAATAGAGAAGAATGATACCTAGAATCAAGTGTCTAGACCAGAAAATAAGAATGTCATTGGGACAAAGTGGGTATTTCATAATAAGTTGAATGAGCATGGTCATATCACAAGAAACAAAGCTAGGCTGGTATGCAAAGGCTACACACAAGAAGGAATAGATTATGGGGAGACATTTTCCCTTGTAGCAAGATTGGAAGGAGTAAGAACTTTGCTTGCATATGTTGCCTATAAATATTTCAAGGTATACCAAATGGATGTTAAGTTTGCATTTTTAAATGGTATATTAGAAGAAGAAGTGTATATTGAATAGCCAGAAGGATTTGTTGATCCAAACAGAAGACACATGGTTTGCAAACTGAATAAAGCACTGTATGGACTAAAGCAAGCTCCCAAAGCATGGTATGAGAGACTGCACAACTACCTAATACAGATTGGATTCTCAAGGACAAATGACATAAGAAATCTGTACATGAAAGATGAAGAAGGTAAAGGAATCTTGTTAGCTAAGATCTTTGTAGATGATATTATATTTGGTGGACAAGATACCTTGTGTAAGAAATTTTCAAATGAAATGCAAATTGAATTTGAAATGAGTATGTTTGGGGAGATCAAATTTTTTATCGGTTTACAAGTATATCAAATGGAGAAAGGAATTTTCATCACCCAGTCTAAATATGTTCATGAGATACTGAAAACCTTTGGTATGGAAGATTCAAGGCCAGTAAGTACTCCCATGGCTATTGGATAGAAAGTGTCTAAAAATGATGATGTTGTAGAAGTTAACCAGACTTTGTATAGATCTATGATCAGAAAGCTACAGTATGTTGTACATAGCAGACCAGATATTGCATTAGCTATTGGGATTGTGGCAAGATTCTCTGCCAATCCTAAGGAAACTCACATGATGGTGGTTAAAAGAATCATGAGATATTTGAAGGGAACTACTGACTATGGATTGTACTACAAGAAGCATGACAAGTTTGAACTGAGAGTGTATACATATGCTGATTAGGCAGGAAACATAGATGATATAAAGAGTACTAGTGGTGGAGCTTTCTTTCTTGGATAGAGATTAGTTTCCTGGACAAGCAAGAAACAAAATTGCATTTCCCAATCTACTGTTGAAGCTAAGTATGTGGCTGCAGCTGTGAACTGTTCAAATTTGATATGGATAAAGCAATTATTGGTAGGCATGAAAGAAGAAATCATTGAACCAGTTGTCATTTTCTGTGACAACACAAGTGCTATCAACATCTCTAAGAATCTAGTAATGCACACAAAGACCAAATACATTGCCATCAAGTATCATTACTTGAGAGAACTGGTACAAGATAAAGAGGTCTACATGGAATATGTGAATACAAAGGAAAAACTAGCTGACATATTCACTAAGGCTTTACCTAAAGAAGCTCATGAATACCTAAGAAGTCAATTAGGGGTCCTTCCCCTAACTGAGGCTTCCTAGTCAAGCTAGGAGCACTGCATCAAATGTGTTGCAAAGAATATATAACAAATTGATGCAGAGAAAGGTCACACTTTACAAGCAGCCTAGAGTTGTGAAAAGCACAAAAAAGCCAAGAATCAGTCATAAGCAAAGATGATAGAGGGAGAAATACTGTTACTAAACTGAAAGGATGATATCTACATCTGCAAGATGTATGTTTTTGTTGCTGCTTTGGCATTTTTGTCAAAGAGGGAGATTATCACAGATGAATACACAGAATGAAATTTTTCACGGAAGATCGAGACAGAGGGAGAAATTTAGTGGATGGTCAAGCATGGCTAATTGATTCTGTATCAGAATGAAGCTAAGGATATTATAAATATTTTTGATGGACAGATAAGTTTTTGGATTGGTTGGTAATTCATGTGATATTCATATGGTGTTGCCATCAATGCCAAAGAGGAAGATTGTTGGATACTGCAATTAAACCAATTGTTGTATTGTCATTGATGTCAAACCTTAACTGGTAAGACTATTGCTATTTAAGAAAGTACTATATCTATTTGATTGTTGCTAAGTGTTAAGGCAAGGTTGGTAACAATAGCACCTAAGGAAAGGTTGAGTTATCTTGATACTTCAATGAGTACTTGATTATGTGGCACAATGATAAGATAATGTATTTTTTATCTAAGTATGAATGAAGACTAAACTAGTAGGCTTAACCGAGCAAAAGTGAAGAAATCTAGTTTAAGTCAAGTTTTTTTAGTGTCGACCGAGCTAGTATATGCCGAGTAAATTCAGTGTTGACCGAACACCAGTTAATTGCCAAGGAAGACAGTATTAGCCGAGGAAACAGTTTATGTGGTGACCGAGCTTTCTAGTGAAGACCGAGAAGTTGAACACAGTATTGACCAAGCATTAGTATTTTGCATTTGAGTAAGAATTTAGATTTCCAGCTAACATCATTGAATTATTGGATTATGTAAAATGTGTTGACTTTATTTATTGATTGTATGAAAGCATTTAATGCACTGTAAAATGTTTTATTGTAAATCTATTAAGAGATTCGGATATTTCTAGAAGGATAGTCAAAGAACATAATGTAGGATAGATTCAATGAATCTGACCTAGCCCTAAGATCTATGAAGGAGATTAAGCAGAAAAAGATGTATTGACCTAATAGAGGAAGTATTAAGGCAACCTAAGCTAGAGGTTGTAAGGTGGTGGATGCTGGAAGTATTGTTGATGTTATTGACTGTCTAAGAAGAGAAGGCTGAAGGAGAAGTGTTGTGATTGCTTGAAGAGAGTTATGAGTAGATCAGTGATGGAGGCGGTAAAGGTTCACAGTCAGTAAGCCAACATATGTGTATGGAATTGGATCTGATATTTGCAAAGTGAGTTGTATGTTTTTCAGATCAGTACTACTGCTACTTTCTAACCATTGTAACAGTCAAAATCCTTTTAACAGAGGTTGACCTAACAGTCATAGGTATAAATCCTTTGAACAAGGTTGCATTCTAATGGAGTGTATGTAAGTCCTATAACAAGGTGCACTTTTAACAGAGTGGTTTAAATCCTTTAACTGGGTCACACCTGACAGTGTGTTTGTAACCTTTGATAGGGTTGGCTTTTCACCGAGCTCACTTCAAAATAGTGAACATAATAGTAACATGTTACAAAGTGGTTTTTCCCAAATTGGGTTTCCACTATAAATCCTAGTGTTGATACTTGTGTGAATGTTTTGGTTTCAACATTTCTATGTTTTACAAGTTAGATGCTATTGGATAAGTGGACTGCACTATTATATGTTTCTATTATGCAATCAGTAATGACCGAGTAGCTGTTGGTTATTAGATCTAATTTTTTGAAGAGTTTTAAAGTTTATTTTATACATCTGGACCTGAGAACAACTGATTCACCCCCCCTCTCTATTGTTCTAAATCATATTAACAGTAGCAACCCACTATAGTGTAGAATAGTGATAGTAGCTTTGATGGAAGAGGTGGTGACTATGATGTGGAGCCAAATATTTATTGGCATCTATGGAAACAAACACCCAAAAAGATGTGTAGAAATTGGTGTGGTATGATGAGATATGCGGTGAGGTAGTGAAGCATTCAATGGTTGAATACTTGGAAATTTGATGCCATCAAAAATGAGAAATGGGAAAGGATACATAGTTAACATGGTTAGCTAGGTGGGAAAGGATACATAGCACACCATAAATATGAGGAAGTGGATGTTGTGAGTGACAAGATGTTGATTTCCATGTTGCAAGTACCTATGGCATGCCATGCAATGACCAAGGGTAGTCCAAACCCACGATCAGATATTCATTTAAACATGAAACAAATTCACCCCTTCCATGAATCAACCTTGTACACATGGAAAATGTGAAATGGATTTTTTTGGGCAAGTCCATTTAATATTTTTTGAGGCATGTATTTTTTTAATAATTTTCAGTTGATGTGGCACTATGCATGGACCCTTGAAGTTAAGCCCACTTTATTATGGGCCTCTCTCTCCTACATATAATTGAATGTATCGAAGACTGGTGTGTTTCTATTCCTGAAAATATTAAATGTAAAAAAGTTTTCCAAATAAGCTAATTTAGAATGACATTGTTATTTATATTAATAGGAAGACAAGGGTATTGTCCCTTACAAAACTACAGTCTGAGGGCATAAAATTCGAAGACCAAAATGGTCATTTACAACAAGGTCAAGAGAAAACTATTAACAACACACTAGCAACACAACTAATAACCCACATTAAGAACAAGTAGACAACTCACCCAAAATGTGGAGAGAAGTGACTAAAGAATGATTTTTCCTTTGCCAATGAACAACCATCAAGGCAATACAATCACTAGGGTCCCCACCACATTTTTTTAGAATAACATTGTTTCAATTATGAACATTTGTAGGTTTTGCCTCCATTATGTTCTCTAATAAGCTAAGAGGTGATTTATTCATTGAACCCTTGATCGCACCATCACAAGGTCCAATTTACGATGGAAATTCACATCTTAAGTTGAAAGGAAAAATCACTAATGTCACATACCCCAAATCAACTTGCAAGATATGACCTTAAAAATCTACCTACTAGCATTGGTTGACAGTACTACTAGGTACTCCCCCAACCTATTATGTTTTTCATTTAGGAATCCTCTAAATCTAAAAAGGAACCAGATTTTATCATTTCATGATATGACTGCATTTTTAAGTAGCATTAATTGGGCCACTATAAGAAGCTTAATCATCAACCTCTCTAAAGAATCCAAAATTAATGCAAGTGTTAACCTTAAAATTTTATTTCTTAACCTTAAATGATTTTAAGAAATTTGATTGGTGATTGAATTTCCCTTTGAACCAATACTTCTAAGTATGTTGGTCATAGAAATACACTATATAAAGTAAAAAAAAGTCACATCATGGTCTAAAAAGAAACCAGATTTTATCATTTCATGATATGACTACATTTGGAAGTAGCATTAGTTGGGCCACTATAAGAAGCTTAAATTGTCAACCTTTCTAAAGAATCCAAAATTAATGCAAGTTTTAACCTTGAAATTTTCTTTCTTAACCTTGAATGATTTTAAGCAATTTGATTGGTGATAGAATTTCCCTTTGGACTAGTACTTCTAAGTATGTTGGTCATAGAAATACATTATATAAAGTTAAAAAAAGTCACATCATGGTCTGCTAGAAGAATGGTCTTAGCATTTAAGTACAATGGACCAAAGATGTTAATTTAAATATCATTGGTTCTCCACAATTTGATCTAAAACCCAAGAAAAATATGATTGTGGTATTCAGTTGTACGAAGTATAAGTATATTGTAGATGTCAAAAATCATCCATTGTGAATTTATTAAATTCATACTAATGTGACCTTGTGATTAACTGAATTTATATTTAATTAATTACCTAATTATATAATATATTAATTTTAATTAATTAATTATATTGTTCTCCCATTTTATCCTATAATATAATTAATTTGAATAAATTAATTATATTAACCCTTCTCCTAATGGTGTAATTGATTTTAATTAATTACACTATTCCCCCTAGCTTACATTCAAATATTTTTTATTATTTAGATATTTCTCTCATTAACCTTAATCCTATGATTTAGTTAATTTTTAATTAATTAAATATAATCCTAACCTAAATCCCTAGCCTAAAAACCCATCATTGTCACCTCTAAGCCAACCTCTTGATTAATCCTGGATTAATTATGCTAATCTTGTAACTCCTACAAAAATTAGCATTTTTACTTTATTTTAAATTGTCTCACACATGTGTGAGCACACCTTCCAAATTTAACCAACTGTTGTAATGCCCCACCAAGGAACTCTTGGAACAAAGGGGTTAAATATGTACTTAATAAAAAAAATTTGAAACATAGAATAAACATTACATTTCAATGTGCATCTCATAACCATAACATAGCATCAAACAACTTGCTAAAGGAAACATAACAATCATCACATGATCACACACAAGGGGAAGACTTCACAAGAACTTCCAAAGGTTCCAAGACAACCAAAAACATGGGTATGAATGGTATAGGAATGTTCAAGCCATCCCATGAGAGTTCAAATGACATCCACAAACCCCATGAATCATGATCAGACCATCGTCAAAGGTCGCTCATCAGGGAGACTACAACATGCGCATGGCAATACAATGCAAGAAGCTAACAACATGCAACAAAAGGGGAAACATAAATAGATGTAACTGAGTCTAGTTTGTTATGATTGAGTTATGATTGAGAAGGCCCCTTGAAGATAAAGGGTATCCAAAATGAAATTCACCTTTCTAATTTGACCTCGGGAAGTGTTCTTTGTTTAAAAGTGACACTTTAAAAGCGATGCAGAAAATGTCAAAAGCGATGCAAAATTTATCAAAAGAAATGCAAGAAAGGTCAAAGGCAATGTTTCATGGGTCAAAAGTGATGAAACACCAGTCAAAAGAGACACACTATTTTACTAAGGTAAAAAGTCAAGTTTGAAGCCCAAGTATGAGGTCATTCTAGGTTCTAATGCCAAGAGGGTTTGCCAACACCAACGTATAGCTAAAATGCACATTTGCTCCACACTAGGAGTACTAAATACATGCAAATCAAGGCATTACCCACTTGATTGAAATCAAGACATAAATCAATAAACTACTCTATGATCCAATGTGTGCTCATGCATATGAAGATCAATTACTCGTATATCAAGGAATCTATTCTAAGTACATAACTAGAAATCATATAAGTACATACAACCATGAATGAGCTAAGACAAACATGACATAGAGAAATCAATGCTTGAACTCTCTAAATCTGGAGGAAGCCCACCACATGTACATCGCTCCCCAGCAGTGGTAAAATGCAACGTCGCCCTACCATGAGGAAGCCTCGGACCCACTCCACCATGCTCATGGTGATAATAATTTGACCACAAACATAAGGAAGACACACAAGCAAGGAGTGGCCAACACACATAACAAGAATATGCAAAGTCTCATAAGAAGGGTATGGTGGTCCAATGCAATACACATAAATACAAGATGCAAGGTACATGGAGAAAACTCAACATGTGGACCAACACGGAAGGTGAATACCAAGCAACACTCATGGTACGTAGGGTCACTACTCAATACTAACAAGGTTTGATGTGGACACTCAAGAGTGGGAGTGTCATCACATGGCACATGGTGGCCCATGCATCTTTGAGCAATCATTCTCTCAACAAGGAATCTCTACTGAGTCATATCAACATTTGTAAATGGCGAGGCTACATTGTACCTGTGTGCTATGAAAAGAACCTTCATAGGGGTAGTATTGCAAATAAATGAAAATAATAACTAAATTACCACAAAGAGAAATCTATTTAAGCAAATAAATGACAATTAAGCACTCTATGGACCTCTATTTAGATTTTCTAATGCAAAGCTCTCAACAAGCTTCCATTAGTGATAGCTCTAAAATGAGAATTGAATGATAAGTAAACTAAAAGTTCAATTCCAAAAGAAATTAAGCCTTAATTAACACTAAATTTTCCTTTCTAGCTCGAGATTGCAAGAGGTTTGATGCTATTCTTAGATTTTTGGATGATAATTGAGTGATTTATGCCTTGCTTTTATAGATTTTGGCAAGGGTAGGGGTGTAGTTGAGTTGATCAAGGTTGAGTTGAGGTTAAGTCCATGGTTCCACCTTTGGAGATAATTTAAATGGATTGTCCTCAAAGCTTGGGACAAAGAGACAAAATGAGTGGCCAAGATGCTCTCACCTTATGTGTGATTGAGATTCATTTTTAGCTTGATCCATGTGAGCTCAATCCTTATTTCCTATTGGTTGATGCATTTTCCAGCCATTTGGTGGTTGAGGGAAAATAGGGATTTAGTAATTGAATTTATTTAATTTGTTTAGCCATGTGTACCCCTTAAATGGGTTGATTTGATTTAAATTAAACTATACAATTAATTAGATTAATTACACAATTTATTGATTTATCATGATTTATTAGATTTAAATTGATTTATTGGCTTTTTTTTCAATTAAATTTAGATTATGGCTTGATTGCAATTTAGCTTTGATTTTAGCTTGATTTGATTTTATTGCTTTGATTTTGGCTTGGTTGCTCACTTGAATTAATCGTTTCTATTTCCAGGTGATTACAAATGCCCCTCTTTGAATCAATGTGTGAAGCCTATCGGTTCAAAGAATGCCCTAATCATTTTGATGTGAAGTCCTGATTAGATTGATGCTCGATTTGATGTTGATAGAAGACATAGATCTTGATGATAAAGATGATGCAGTTCTAATTGATTTGAAGTCCTTGATGGTTGATATGATGATAGATTATCGATATGATGCCTAATTTGATCCGATTTGATGTTTGATTCCCCACTTGATTGATAAGCGAAAAAAAAATTTGATGAAATATTAAGCTTTGATTTGATGTTATACTCCTAATTTGATGATTATGATGCATGTCTTGATTGTCTGAGTCTATGCCCCCTTGGAAATGAAATGAAATTTGATCCTGGTGAAAGACATTGCATTTTTGATAAGTTAGTGTGGAAAAATAGTTCATTATGAGAAAATTTCAGTTTGATTTCTGGTAATGTATTTACGATGCAGTGATGAGAAATGCCCCTGATTTGGCAGAATAGGTATTTAATTTGGGTTCTTGGTCATTTTCTGCTAAACTGTGCTACTTTTAGGTCAAAAAGGGCTATATAAGGGGGTAAAAGGTCTTTTAACTATTCATTTTTACCTTCTCTTTTGACTTTTCACTCTGACCCCCTTTTCAGCTTTCTATGATGGTGATCCCGATCTGACAGCATAGGTTAGAGCGAGGCCACCAATATATGTGTCCACTTGACTATGGACCTCCGGTAAGTACCCCAACAACCTTTCTTGTCTGATTTTTGCATTTAATTTGGAAAATTTTGAATTTTTTCTATGAACAAGTTTTTTTTTTCATTTTTCAAATTAAACAACACGTATAATGACTTTAACAGCGTGTAAATCCATCTTGTTGTGCATCTGCAATTTTCCGTAGTGCATATAACCTTTTTAGTAGCGCTTACAAATGCTAGAACTAGGGCATGTTTCGCATCCGCCCTTTTCTATAGTGCTTATATACTTTTGTTTGTGCTTTTAAGATTTTTAGTAGCGCGTACAATGGTTTCCTGTAGCGCATACACTTTGTTGTAGTGCGTACAATTAGTTTAGTTGTGTATTTGATGTTTTCAACTACACATCTTCTTTTCAGCACTTTTAAGTAATGAAATAGCACGTACACCCTATTCGGTCAATTTTGCAAGCATGCATGTCAGTTAGTTTTCCATTCCGTCTGATGTTGTCAAGTTAACAATTGGCTTAGATGTTTGAGTTTTGGTTCTATCAAGTCGTGTGATGTTAGTTTGAGTCATTTGATACTGAATGTTTGATGGTCAATCTTGATTTAGATGGTGGATGACGATAAAAATTTTGTCCTCTCTAAGTAGAATCAAGAAATTTGATTGTGGTTTGATTGTTTGATTGACTTAAGATGATCCAATATGTAATGATTTTGATATCTGATATGTTTAAACTTTCTTTTGTAGGCTCAACTTCGGAATCTATGTGTTTGAGGCTTGTATCCATTATCATTTGATATGATTGATGATTTGAGCGGAGCTCAGCACCGAGTCATAGGCCGATGTGGTTTATCTTTCCTACTCTCTCTCCCTCGATTTCGTGTGAATAAAGGTCTACTCACAGCTATGGCAGAGTGTTGTGTTGGATTGGAGAGATAGGGTGCTAAGAGGGGAGGGGTGAATCAGTGCCCACAAAAACTTTCACTTATAAACCTTTCAAATCTAAAACAGCAAACAGTAGTAACCTTCAAACAATACTTGTATCCATTGCATGCATCATTCATTCATTTAACTATCAAAAGTAAATAGCATGAAATCAACAAGATAATCAACTCATAATAAAAGTATTTTGGTAATGCAGAAACCCTTGCTAGAAGGTAAAAACTACGGTGGGGATGACACCCACAAATTCTTCACTACTGCAGATAGAAAAGGTTTTCCTGTTAGGACTACAAGTGGTGATCACTTCTGGTGATCTTACCCTGTTAGGAGTAACATATTAGACCAGCTAGATCTACCTAGTGATAGGATTTTAACAACACTTCTTGAGTGTGCACTCGGTTAAGAGATTTACAAAAAAGACTGTTAGGTCTACTCTGTTAGGAGATTTTACCAAAACTCTATTACAATGATTAGAAAGCAATAGGTATCTATTTGCTAATGATAACTCAATTGTCTGATACATATCTATGAAATATTGAATAGATATCACCTTTTTGTGTGAAGATCTCTGTGTGGTTAGCCTGATTCTGATTCAGCTTTAATCTGATTACCTCTTAATACTGTTCTTCTCTGTCTGTCAATTGATAATCTTGAAGTTGGCTAATGCTTCAAGAACTTCTTCATTTTTTCAACAGTTACATCAAAAAGATGCAAAATACAATTATATAGCATACTACTTTATGTCGCATAACAAAATTAGGTTACAATATCTTAGAGAAAACCCTAAGATCTACAGTGTGCAAAAATAACCTAGATCTAACAAATAAAAAAGATCATCATCGCAATCAATGATGGAATCTTACAATAAATTATCCTCAATCTTGGTAAAATGTTGTGATTCTGTTGTCATTATTTGCATAGATAGATGTGTCAATCCTAATTCCTATGTCATTTTCTATGATCCTCAATAAATGTTGTAAATATTGTTCGGTGATTATACTGGTGCTCGGTGTTTACTATCGCTCGGTATCAGTGTCTGATGCTTGGTAAACTATTATGTGCTTGGTGTGAAGACTTAACCGACTGGCTTGTATTGCTTGCAGTTACTGACTAGGTTAATATAAGTAACTGAATGATGTATTTGATACTAATGACAATCATTAATGCTCAAATAGAGATAACAATCTCCCCCCTTTGGCATTAGTATCAAAACCTTAATGTATACAAACCTTATGTCTCAAAAATTTATATCTTCCACCATATACATATACTTATCAAAAAAATTCTATATACTCCCCCTCGGTGCATGCTCTGATAATGTGTAGTATACTTAGCATCTATTTACATATTTGGCATATACATTATTATTCCCCTTTTTTATATTAATGTCAAATACAAAAATGTATATTTACAGCTTATCAAAAATGTGTTGATGGGTTTTCTTCAATGATTCCAAGAGGTTTACCCATTCCTCTTTCAAGTTGGTGAGAGCAATGTGCTCAAGACCGACTTATGCATGCATTCAAAGATGTTGTCCAACATGGAGATTTCTGGTGTTGCAAGAAGCGTTTGTGCCCTGACAATGTGTTTCTCAAAAAATTTCAAGTAGGGTAGGAGCTCGGTTTGTAACTCAGTGACCTGATCACTTATCCTCTCTTCTTGCTTCTTGAGATCTGCTATCAACTACCTAAGTTCTTGAACTCTTAAAATATGCTTTGCAAAGGCATGTGGCTCAGTTGTAGCTGCATGTGCAATGGTTGTGATTTCATTTTCAAACTATTTTATCTTTTCATTGATCTCGATAGTGAAGGTTTCCACAGTGCATAGCTTCAACAAGATTTGACAAATTAATTGAGTAATACCCTAAATTTTAGTTATTACCTCGGATAGCTTAACCTTGTTAACTACCACTTCTTGGCTGATTCTTTCTGCAAGTTTATCCTAAATTTTTTACTCTGCCCTTTCTTCTATTCTCTTGTCGGCATCAACATCTGGGGCATTAATTCCTTCAGCAAGTGTAGCAAGTTGGTCCATAATCAGAGTATCCTCATCTACATGTACCTCAAGTACAACCTGTTGTAAGGTATCTCTTACATTTTCTAATATCTCCTTGTTTTTTCTCTCTTGTCTCAACTTCTCCTGTGATGCCTTTCTTGTACATAACTCCCCATATTTTCTTAATTCTTTGGGGCTTAGGGTCCTTGGGTCACACTTGGGTATAACTATGACTTCATCTAAAGTGACTGGCCCTTTTCCTTTCTTTTTCTTCTTCTTCTTCTCCGGTTCTTGAGGTGAATTCTTTACAACTAGAACAATGTCTTTTACCTTAGAACTTGGTGTGACCTGCCCGGTTGACACTATATCCACCTTTTTCTGCTCCTTGATAACCTTGGTGTCAGTTGTTTTTGATAGAGCCTCTAACGCAGTGTCTGGTGGAGTGGCCTCGATTACAGTAGGATTCTCTCGATCCTTTATCTCCACTACTAGTGCCTCTTTCTCTTCAGACTTATTTTCCTTTGTAGGTGTATCAGTGTTGTGTTCCCCTATTGTATCTTGTGGTTTCTCAGGGTCTGATCCATCAGGTTGTTCCTGTGATAAGATTGCTACAGCTTCAATAAGAACAGGAATCTCACCTGAAAATGATGTAAATGCACACTCGGTAGCTTGACCTCCATCCTGAGTGTGATCGGGTGCAATGTTCACATCATCATCTTCATCCCTGTCATCAGGATCACCATGTGTGATGTCCTCAATGAGTACATTATTGTCATTTTTCTCCTTTACCTGGATCTCTACTGGATTTAGTGCATCCTGTGAAGTGTCCTTAATTTCTTGTGCAAGTGTTGTATCAATTACCTTGGTAAATGATACCTTTGGTTCCTTAGTCTTCTTTGCTACATCATCTTCAATGAATATACCTTTACCTTTTGACTTCTGTCTCTTTTTAGACAAATTTTGAAATGCAAATTTCTCATTTTTCTCTCTGACTGCTAAAAGTGAACTCCATATGAGTTGACCAGACTCATCAAGATCTACCAGATTCTCATCTATTATTTGCATAGCTCAATTTTTTACTTTGAATCTCTGCACATAAGTAGCCATAAGCTCCTTAATTTCTTCAAGAGATAAGTCTAGTGCAATCAATAATAGGGCTTGTTTCCTCATCCTTTTCTCGGTGTCCAAGGCGTATGACCACTTTTGGTTTATTCTTTCTTCAAGTTCCTTGGGCAGTGATAATTCAAACTCTAATGGAACTCATTTGAAGCGTATCATCATCTGGATGACTGCTTCCTCAATTTTGTTTTGATCCTCATTTGACATACTGTCAAACTTACTAAGTTCCAAATTTGCAAGATTTCCATTCTTGATTATGTTAGCAACAACTTCATCAATTAACCTGTTCTTATTACTGACAACCTTGAATTGATTGTTGTCATCTTCATCATCCTCAAGGTCTTGTCTATTTCTTATCAATCTTCTCCTTTTCCTTGGTGCCTCCACTAAAACCTTGCGTCCTCTCTTTGCATATGTTTTTATCGATGTAGTTGTCTTTGATTTTGCTACCTTCACAGCTTCCTTGTTCTATGGTGAAGCTCTAGTTTCTAACCTTGTTCGTGCACCTATATGTACTGGCAACTACTTCTTAGGAATAGGAGTGGGAGAAACCAGTATAGATTCATGTTCTTTTTCAAACTTGATTTCCTCACTATCATATGGTTTGTCATCCAACATTAACTAACCTTCAGTTGCAGGTTCAACTGGTGACTCCTCTGATGAGTCAGATACATTCTCAAACTTCTCAGATAAAAATTTCTTCATTTTCTTTGATTTCTATGTCATTTTACCGATGACAAGATCAGTTTTTATTCTTGATTTAGCCTCCTCATAGGTTCCAAACCTTTTAGCCTTTTTGTCCTTCGGTAAAGCCAATAGTTTTTTAATAGATTTCACATCAAAATCATAATCCGTCTCATATCCCATTGGTGCTAGCCATTTAATCCTCAGCTCTATAGCTTTAATCAATGTGTGGTCAGTGTTCACTGGAAAATAGATATCCATCTCATATTTCTCGACCAGTGAACTCAGAATTCTACTTCTCATATTCATCTTTACCTTAAAATCCTCAAAATAACTATCCATAATATTTTCTGCATTATCTCCCAGACCTTTCATAATATCAAAAATTTGTAAAGTTATCAGTTTGTCGGTAGACCAATTGGTGTGACCAACAGAAGGAAAGAATTTCTGGAGATAGAAAAACAAACATACTAATAGTGACCCAAACTTATAGGTGTTGGACTTTTGTGACCTAATTGTTTTCATGTTTTCTTCAACATGTCTCAGAAGTAGCTCGGCGAGGTCTATTTGATGACCCTTCTTTATGATTTTGTATGCCATGTCTACTGCACTACACAATACACTATTTACTATGCTCGACTGGAAAAACTTATAGCCAATTACATGCGCTAAAAACTTAACTTCTGGATCCACAATGGATGCAATTTTTAGTACTCTACCATCCCATGTTGCGCCAGTATTTTTCTCAACATCGGCTCACAGTGAACTTTGGAATGCCTTGGCTTTGTTAGTAGTAGGATAACTAGTAACCCTGCTAATCATTCTCTTTGTCACTTGGATCAGTTTATCTAACCAGAATGTGCCCTCATGGTATTGGCTTAACACAACCCTAATCCATTCATTTTTAAAGTTCTTCAGAAAATTTAGGGCATTGGTGAGTCCAAGTGTTTCGACCTGTTTATGCTCTAGTTTTAGTTCTATTTTCTCATCACAAAGTGCCTGATATGCAACATACATATCAAAGTCTCCTATTTCCCCAATTTTACAGTGAATGTATGAACGTATGTCTTCAACCAATAAAACCCTAGGTGGGATGCTCAAAAAAGTGCCCGCTGAATCTGTTTTAGATGCAACTTCAGGGTGTAACTTGTAATTCAATTCATCATAGTTTTCTGACACTATAAGATTAACTTCCTCTTCCACAACTTTAGAAGAACTCGCAGTAGATGTCATTTCAACAAACTAGGTTTTTTGATAAGTATGAGAAATATGCTCGATAGGATTTCAAATTACTCAAAATATATCGAAGAGTGTGCTCAGTTCGATCTGCAACTACTTTGGATTAGCTTGAAAGATTCTTTCTCAAACTTGCTCTCTAAAATTTTTTTGCTCTCTGAAATTGCTTTGTGAAAAAATGAACTCAGTCTTCCGTGTATTTATAGAATTTTCTGTATTCCCGCTCAAAACTTTACACAATAAATGCTCAACCTACTTCCAGTTCATGACAACTGTCATCTCGGTGATGACTACAAACTTTCATCAGCTCGGTTAACACATGATTTCATTGCTCGGTTTCTACTGATACTCGGCTAACCTTGAATAGTGATTACCGATGGGTAACCATTGCTCAGTCTAACTTTTACTGACTATGTGACTTTGTTAGCTCATAACATATAAACCATAGTACATCTTTATTCATGCAGATTTGGTATTTTCTCATCATATATAAGGAACTGTATGTAAAATATGATCATTTTGAAATGTTAGTCCCATACATACCTATATCACCTTAGGTGGAAGTACTGATGTCACCCAATCCAGTGGACGAGGTTTCACCGACAGCATTACTTGACTCGGCATTCTCATTTGATGCTTTCTTCCACATCTCATTCCTTATTCTCATGATATCTGCAATAGTGTTTCCACTCTCAAATACATGATTTTCTTCTGGTGCTCAGTCTCTACAGTCCTTGCTTAGATGACCGACCTTATGATAATGCAAACATGCCATTCCAATACTTGTCCAGCTTCATGATTGTCCAGCCCATCTTTTCCTATTACAATTTTCTGCAATGTGCCCATATCTACCACATGCAATATAGTTAGTCCGTGTGTTGTAATCCCAAACATAAGAATTACCTTGTCTCTTCGATTGATAAGGCTTGTGTTGTGTCTTCTGCTTTGGTTTCCATACTTTCTTCATTTTTGCCTTACACTCTCATGTAGTGTGTCCATGTTCATTGCAAGTGTAACATAATTTCTCCATAGTAGGATTGTTAAAATTCTTGTTCAGTTTAGCTCTACACTCATAAGCTTGGTGACCAAATTTTCCACAATAATAGCAATAACCATTAAACTTAGGAGTGACTGGAGGTTTACCTTGTTCTTTTCTTCTACATACATTAGAAGTATGTCCTAGTTCGCCACAATGATAACATGTCAACACTTTAGGTCTTTGATTTTGATTGTTGTTGACTTGTTCAGCTTGTTGTGATGATTCTCCTTCGCTGGTATAGCCTATTCTAGCTTTTCTTCCAAATCTTCTTTGATTAATCAGAAAATCATCAATCCTTTTAGAACTATCCTCAGCCAGTTTCTTCATTTCATGATGTTGTTGTTGTGTTTTTACTTCATTTCTCAGCTTTTCATTCTCTTCTCTAAGAACACCTATATCTTCAAGTTTTCTTGACAATTCACCATTAACTCAGTTGACTTCCTGATTCACAATCACCATCTGATTTGATATTTCAAAATGGTGCTTGGTGATTTTTTGAATCTCATTTTCTTTTTCTTGAAGTTGTTCAGTTATCAGTCTTCGGTCTTCAATAGCTAGATTCCTTTCTTGCTCGGCCTATCTAGCATTTTTCATTACTTCTACCATTCTCACCATCTGAGATTCCTGACCGATTTGCAGTGCTTTCACTTGTTCAGTTAAGTGAAGATTCTTTTCAGACAAGTTAGAGACTATACTTTCAGATCCATCAAAAATACTTCCTGAACTAGATCCAATATGATCAAATACATCATCAATCACTTCTTCATGGTAACCAATCTCATTTTGAAAAATAGCTAGGTTCTTTCTTTCAACCAGTAATTTCTTCAGTCCATCCTTAGCTTTCTTATACTACTTAACAAACATCTGCATTTGAATCTTTTGATTCTCTATAGTTTTATCTAACTTATACCTCTCCATGACTAGATCTTTACCCTTCAGTGATTAAACTATCCAATAAGAGAACTGTGCTCTGATACCAATTGTTGGATTAGAGAGATGGGGTACTAAGAGGGGAGGGATGAATCAATGCCCACAAAAAATTTCACTTATAAACCTTTTAGATCTAAAACAACAAACAGTAGTAACCTTCAAACAATACTTGTATCCATTGCATGCATCATTCATTCATTTAACTATCAAAAGTAAATAGCATGAAATCAACAAGATAATCAACTCATAACACAAGTATTTTGGTAATGCAGAAACCCTTGTTAGAAGGTAAAAACTGCAGTGGGGATGACACCCACAAATTCTTCACTACTGTAGATAGAAAAGGTTTGCCTGTTAGGGCTACAAGTGGTGATCACTTCTGGTGATCTTACCCTATTAGGAGTAACATATTAGATTAGCTAGATCTACCTAGTGATAGGATTTTAATAATACTTCTTGATTGTGCACTCGGTTAAGAGATTTACAAAAAAGACTGTTAGGTCTACTTTGTTAGGAGATTTTACCAAAACTCTATTAAAATGATTAGAAAGCAATAGGTATCTATCTTTTAATGACAACTCAATTGTCTGATACAGATCTATGAAATACTGAATAGATATCACCTTTCTGTGTGAAGATCTCTGCTCTGAACTACTCGATTAGCCTAATTCTAATTCTGATTTAATCTGATTACCTCTGAATACTGTTCTACTCTGTCTATGAACTGATAATCTTAAAGTTGGCTAATGCTTCAAGAACTTCTTCATTTGTTCAATAGTTACATCAAAAAGATGCAAAATACAATTATATAGCATACTGTTTTATGTCGCTTAACAAAATTAGGTTACAATATCTTAGAGAAAACCCTAAGATCTACGGTGTATAAAAATAATCTAGATCTAACAAATACAAAATATCATCATCGCAATCAATGATGGAATCTTACAATAAATTATCCTTGATCTTGGTAAAATGTTTTGTGATTCTATTGTAACCATTTGCATAGATAGATGTGCCAATCCTAATTCCTATGATGTTTTCTATGATCTTCGGTAAAAACTATAAATATTGTTTGGTGATTATACTGGTGCTCGGTGTTTACTGTCACTCGGTATCGGTGTCTGATGCTCGGTAAAACTATTTTATGCTCAGTGTGAAGACTTAACTGACTGGCTTGTATTGCTTGTAGTTATCGACTGGGTTAATATAAGTAACTGACCGAAGTCTTTGATACTAATGACAATCATTAATGCTCAAATAGAGATAACACATTGACACTTTGACCATAACACTTTCCACTTTCCTATGGGAGAGATGACGATCACTCCCAAGGATGTCTATCGGTTGCTATAGATCCCTACTCATGGGGAGATCATATATTATGATCAGGTATACATTGGAATATTATGCCGACGTTTGTTTGCAGATCCCACTATTGGAGATGATAGCATTCAGTGGGCTTAGTTTACTTATTTCCCTATGCTTCTTGTTGTTCTCGGTGCACTCTTTGGTGGCTTCTTGGTTCCTGATCGATGGGGTCATGGTTTTGTCATTGGTTGGGGTTAGATTCTTGAGGATTTGATTGCACGTCCTCATAGGTTTGATTGGGGCTCCTCTGTATTGGCTCAATTGTGTCATGAGCTACATGCTTTTGTTTATCATCATGGTGCTACTCTCTGCTGGAGTAGTCTTACTAAAACTATGGACATGGAGGCATATTCTCATTACGTGTCCTATCTTTGTTCATCATTAGGATGCAGGTTGGCCTTTCGCCTGGATGTATGAGGGTATGGCTATGCAAGCCAACTTGGGCAAGTTAGATTATTGGTGACATACTATCAACAATATTGATCAGGTGGTTTGGCGACCTTACATTGGTTGTGAGCCATGGCTGCAGGATGTAGCTAAGCTACCATATATGTGTATGTCATAGTGGATGATAGGGAAAACGCCCTTGATTATTGAGAGGTTTTGTTTCCAGTGAGTTCTACAGCAGTATGGCCAGATACAGGGGATGTCACAGGGGTTAGCCCTATCTTCTCATGTACAGGTGGAGAGGTCCCTTTGGGGTCCTCATATTGATTATAGGATAGCTCGAGATGCCTTACTATAACTACCCCATCTTGCATGGGATATGAGAGATTGCATCGTTGATGTCGGCATGATCGACGATTATGTATAGTGGTTCGTTCAAAACCCTTTTCCTAGATTCACAGATCCAACCAAGTCAGTGCCCAAGATCGAGGAGTTAGATGATGACAGTGGGGATGGTGATGATGGTGGTAGTGGTGGTAGGATACTGGGTCATCGAGGATGATGAGGGAGATGGGATGGATGAGGAGGCAAGGTTTTTATACCTGTGATTGATGCCCCCACTCCTATCATAGGTGGAGTGTAGATGAGGGGTGGGAGGGTGAGACCTAGGGGTGGTTCATTCAGAGCACTCCATCAAGTTGGTGTTGACAGACTGGCTAGATGGGGCTAGGATAGAGTGTGAGTGTTCATGTAGGTTGGTGCATAGGTTGTGGTTGATGTGGATGCACAGGCACCATAGATCTTTCTCGATCAAGAACAAGGACCTCTAAAACCTCCTCCTCCACAGGATCCTATTCCTTCATAGATTCCATCTTCTTCCATGGCTCCACCTTAGGATCCTCCACAGGCTCCACCTGCTTAGGCTCCTCCTATAGAGGCTCCAGCGTCAGCTACTGATGTTTGGGTTTTACAGTCCAATGTGTCAGAAATTAGGTAGCAGGTCAGTCAACTGGGTAGTATGATGTAGGCATTCATGGCTTCTATGAGTCAGCATGGGCTACAGGCGAGCTTGAGTCTAGGTCCAGACACAGGTACTAGTCCTGATGGTGTCAGCGGTTCGGGCAGTTGATGTTATATATGATTGATCCATTCTTTTATATATTATGATGATTATTTTTTATATCAAGACATTGGACTCATATTCTTTTATCAGATGATGTTTATTCATGATCGATACTTGTTATGTTTAATAGACTTTGATTCACATATTTTGATGACCTTTGATGATACCATGGACTTTGATATTTATTGATAGATTTACTTGATATGATGTCATTATAAGTTGGACCTCTATTTTTTAGGTTCTTTATATGATATGTAGATCTATATGATTCTATTTCACCATGCTTTGTTTTTATGCTTTTCAAATTGATGCAGGGCAGGTCGAAAGAGGGGCCAAAGGCACACCCTAATCCAAATCTACCTTGCAGAGATCACACACGAAAGCAACAAAACACAAAGTAAGAGAGAGAATGCAGATCAGATCCTTATATTTCATTAAATAGATTCATATATGCCGAGTTGTAAGGCCTTTCTGGTTAGGGCTAGATATTACAATTCAATTACAACAATCCTCCAACATGCGAGGATTCAGAAACTATCTTCCAACTTCTAATCTGATACCATCTATCTTCTAGCTCTAAGCTAATGTCCCAAAACTACAACCAACAACTATAATATATACAAGAGGCTACCAAACAAGTCATCCTTTAGATCCACCATTAACAAAAGAAATGACCAGATCTAGGTCCACACGCTTCCCAATGATAGATACCAACATTAAATCTACGACCACAATTAAGTGCACAAGTCAGCCTCAATAGAAAACTAAAAGAAACAACCCAGTAAGAAAGGATAACTGAGCACCAGGAAAAGATAACTGAGCGCCAGGGAATTAACTGACCAACTTGGTTAATGAAGGAACCAAGCAACTACCGAGCCAATTCGGTCAAAGAGGGAAGCGAGCAACACAAAAAACTCAAACTTATTTTTGGTGACACGGGATTTCCAAGGACCTGAGATGATCCTACATCAGACACCTGGGGTTATTTGAAATGATTCTCTAAATCATGCAATAGGTACAACCCGAGATGAATCCAACTCAGATTGTGAAATCCACAAATTGTCTTCAATCAGTCTATTCTTCCACTTTACCAGATATTCCATATATTGTCTTCCTCTTGTACTTCTACCAACTCTTTCTTCCAAAATCTTCTCAAATTCTTCTATCTATTTCTTAGGATAATCATTTGGTACTTTCATTTCTTCATCTCATTCATGGTACTCATACAAATCAGCAATGTTGAATATAGGCAATATATCCATGTCATCGGGTAACTCAATCTCATAAGCATTTCCATTGTCAAATTTTCTCAAAATCTTGAAATGACCAAACTTCTTCATTTTCATCTTCCCATATGTTCCAATAGGAAATCTTCCTTTCTTCAAATGAACCGTTACTTCATCACCAACTGCAAAATTCTTATGTCTTCTTGATCTATCAGCTTTGTCTTTGTATTTCTAATTACTTTTCTCCAAATTATGTTTCACATCTTCATGCAATATCTTCATAAATTCAGCAAACTTTACTCCTTCAACACTTCTCTTTTCATCATCAACAATATCCCTCAAATCTGATATACCTCTCAGTTGTATTCCATTTACAATCTCAAAATATTTTTTTCAGTACTCCTATTCACTGAATTATTATATGCAAACTCTGCTTGTGCCAACACAGAATCCCAATTACTTGGTGTGTCTCTAACTAAACATATCAAAAGATTACCCAAACATCTATTAACAAACTATGTTTCTCCATTAGTCTGTGGATGAAATGTAGAACTATATCTCAACTCGGTGCCAAACTTTCTCCAAAGAGTCTTCCAAAAGTATCCAACAAACTTATTGTCTCAGTCAAAGATGATACTCCTTGGTAATCCATGCAATCTGACAATTTCCTTAAAGAAAAGATCTACTATATGTACTACATCTGATGTCTTTCTATAGGGTATAAAATGTTCCATCTTAGAAAATCTATCCACAACAACAAATTTAGAATCATTACCTCTCACTATCTTTGGGAAGCCAAGAACAAAATCCATACTGATATCAATCCAAGGTTTCTCAGGAACAAAAATCAGTATATACAATCCAATATTCTGACTTACTCCCTTTGCAACTTGACAAATTCCACAACTTTTCACAAACTTCTAAACATCCTTATACAACTGTGGCCAAAAGTATTTCTCCTTAAGCAAATTCAATGTCTTGTCAACACCAAAATGTCCAGCCAAAGCACTACTATGTTTCTCCTTTATCAAATTAGTTCTCATTGATCCTCTCAGTATACACAGATGAATACCTTTAAACAACATACCTCCTTGAATGAAATAGTCTTCTCATTTAGTACTCGGTTGATCTTGAATAGGTGATCTGCACTTTCTCCATGACTCAGAAAAATTAGGATCAAATTCATACGAATCTCTCATGTCATCAAAACCAAGAACTTCAATTCTCATCTCGATCATTAAAGATCTTCTTCTACTCAATGCATCAGCAACTATCTTAGTGACTCCACTTATGTTTTATCACAAATGTATAACTCTACAAATATTCAACCCATTTCATATGTCTCTGATTTAACTTACTCTGACTACCCAAATACTATTTAAATCCTTATGATTAGTATACAACACAAATTCACTCGGTATCAAATAATGTCTCCATTTCTTCAGGGCTTGAACAATAGCATAGAATTCTTGATCATACATGGAATATTTCCTTTTTGCATCATTCAACTTTTCACTAAGGAAAGCAATAGGTTTACCTTCTTGACTCAACATAGCTCCTATTGCACTACCACTTGCATCACATTCAACATGAAATACCTTATTGAAATCACGCAATGCTAACACAAGTAATTCAACAACCTTCTACTTTAGAGTCTCAAAACCTTTATCAGCTCCATGTGTCCACTTAAATTCTCTTTATCTCCTCTCATAGTCTCACTCATAGCATTACAAATTGAACTGAAATTCCTAATGAATTTTTGGTAAAAACTTGCCAAACCATAAAATGATCTTACCTCACTAGAATTATCAGGTGTAGGCCAATTCAAAATAGCTTCAACCTTTTCAGGATCCATTTTTAATCCATCAGCTGAAATCACAAATCCCAAATACACAATCTCCTCTTGCATGAAAGAACAATTTTTCAGATTTATCAGCAACTTTTCTTCTTTCAATCTCTGCAATACTTGTTTAACATGCAAAAAATTCTCTTCTTTGGTCTTACTGGATATCAAAATATCATCTAGGTATACAATTACAAATTTACCTAAGAATTTCTTCAAAACTTTATTCATCAATCTCATAAAAGTACTCAGTGCATTAGTTAAACCAAAGGGCATAACCAACCACTCATACAAACCTTCTTTTGTCTTAAAAGAAGTCTTCCACTCATAACCTTCTCTGATTCTAATCTGATTATATTCACTTTTCAAATCAATTTTGGTAAAATACTTTTCTCTAGTCAAACTATCCATTATGTCATCCATTCTTGGTATAGAAAACCTATATTTCACTATTATCTTATTGATTTCTCTAGAATCCGTACACATTCTCCATTCTCCATTCTTCTTAGGTGCCAATACAATTGGTATTGCACAAGGACTCAGACTTTCTCAGATCAAACCTTTCTGCAACTATTCTTGAATTTGTCAGTTCAATTCCTGATTCTCGGTATGTATCAACCGATGTGGTGCCTTATTCGATAAACTAGCTCCTAGGATTAAATACATAAAATGATCAATTCTTCTCTTCGGTGGAAAACCATCAGGTACATTATCAAAAATGATCTTTCTATACTTAGTGAGTAACTTATCAATCTCTTCAGGGATGTTATCCTTTGTTTTCTTACTCGATTTGTTAGGAATCACAGTAAAACATACATCATTCTTCTTCAAATCCTTAACAAACTTTCTTCCTTCCATCAAGAAAACTTTCATAGATGTACAAACACTACTAACAGGTTCTTCAATCAAAGGTAACAAGATTTGTCTTCTCCCATTAGCCCAAATAGTATATTTATGCAATCTTCCATCATATATAGCATGTCTATCATATTGCCAAGGTCTACCTAACAAAATATGACAACAATCCATAGGCATGATATCACATAACACCTTATCATAGT
The DNA here is from genome assembly GCA_027943335.1 of Chamaecyparis obtusa. Lineage (NCBI taxonomy): Eukaryota > Viridiplantae > Streptophyta > Pinopsida > Cupressales > Cupressaceae > Chamaecyparis > Chamaecyparis obtusa. Next base: position 1,451,956 of record BSBK01002599.1, on the reverse strand, counting down.
ACTTTCCAATTTTCAAATTCACATAACATTGTTCACTTACCAAGAGTAAATGCTCATCCTTGATCCATGAAATTTGATAGGGCTTCGGGTGTTTCAATATTTTCAACTGCAACTTTGTAACCATTTCCTCAGATGCCAAGTTCTCCGAGCTTCCACTATATATGATTACCTTCCACACTTCATCAAAAACTCTACATCAGGTCTTGAGAAAACATTTCTTTACTAGATCTTCCTTATTACTTTCACTCCAAAGTGCTCTCCTTACCATCAAGTTCTTTTCCTTCTTAGGTTCATTCGGTGAGTGTTCTTGCACCAAAGCATTTCTACTGCTACCGACCTTCTTACTTACATGTGTACACTCAAATGATCTATGTCCTTCTCCATAATTGTAACAAGTTCCTTTGAAACCATCTCTGTTATAACCACCTTGGTAGTTATTGCCTCTTCCTCTAGATGAACTTTCACCTTTCCACTTGGCCTTGCATTTGTCCAAATTTTTATTTTCTAGATCAGATCTATTTTTTTCACCATAAGATCTACCTCTTCCTCTAGGGAATCTACCACCTCTACCTCTTTGTCTTTGCTCATGTGTTTTGTTCAATTTCTCCTCAGCTTTCAAGGCAAACTAATAAGCTTCCTCAATGTTTTCCAACTTAACCAAACTAATTTCTTCTTGGGTGGAAACTCTCAATCCATTCAGGTACCTAGCAATTATTTCCACTTCATCTTCATCATGTCTAGATCTGATATCTACTCTATAGAATTCCTCAATATAATCTTTTACTGAGCTATCTTTCTACCTTAAACTTTGCATTCACCTAACTAGGTTAATCTGATAATCACAAGGCAAAAACTTTCCTTTCAACTTATTCACCATCTTATTCCATACCTTAATTTTATCTTTGCATTTCCTCTTCCTGTCCAATTGCAGATGTTCCCACCACAAGGATGCATGACTTTTCAACTTTGGGCTTGCAATTTTCACCTTCTTTTCCTCAGAGACATTTTCATATTCAAAGTACTTTTCCATCTCGGTGATCCAGTCCACCAATTGATTTGAATCCATCTTTCCATAGTATTGAGGAGGATTGAAATGTGGTGTAGACTTCAACTTTTTCAAAGCCTTCAACAATCTTTCCTCACCTTGATCCATCACCGATGCAGGTTCTACATCACCTTGTTCTTCCTCATTTTCATCATCACTAACATCTTTAAGATGTCTCCCTCTACGTTGGGTTGTCTCAACAATTTCTAATCTAGCAGCAAGTTGTCTCAACATGTCTACCAATTCTGGATCTGCATCTCGCCTCCCACAAACCATCTTAAAACCCTCTGCAATTCCAAGCCATATCGCAATTTGCTACCTCACAAGAAATCAACTAGGGTTTGACAAGAAGGAACCCTCAAACCTAGATTCGTAAATCTAGATCCAGGTCTAACCTTCACTCTGATACCACCTGACACAGGGTAGGTCGGTGAGGGGCCAAAGGCACACCCTAATCCAAATCTACCTTGCAAAGATCACACACGAAAGCAACAACACACAAAGTGAGAGAGAGAATGCAGATCAGATCCTTATATTTCATCAAATAAATTCATACATGTCAGGCTGTAAGGCCTTCCCGATTAGGGCCAGATATTACAATTCAATTACAACAGTCCTCCAACATGCGAGGATTCAGAAACTATCTTCCAACTTCTAATCTGATACCATCTATCTTCTAGCTCTAAGCTGATGTCCCAAAACTACAACAAACAACTACAATATATACAAGAGGCTAACAAAAAAGTCGGTCTTCAGATCCACCATTAATAGAAGGAACGACCATATCTAGGTCCACATGCTTCCCAATGATAGATACCAACATTAAATCCATGACCACAATTAAGTGCACAAGTCAGCCTCAATAGAAAACCAAAAGAAACAACTTGATAAGCAAGGATAACTGAGTGCTAGGGAATTAACTAACCAGCTCAGTTAACGAAGGAACCAAGCAACTACCGAGCCAACTCGGTCAAAGGAGGAACCGAGAAACACAGAAAACTCAAAAAAAAATTTGGTGACACAAGATTACCAAGGACCCGAGATGCTCCTACATCACAAATGCAGTTTATGATATGAATGTACATGTTTATGCTTATGCAAACGATTGTCTTATTTAGGACATAGAATAGATGGATGTATGTATTATATGGTGTAATGTATGATGATGTATAATGATCAATATTTAATGGTTTTTAATTAATAATTCTATGTGATGATGTTTTATGGATGCATTTTTATGACGTTATGGATAATGCAATGTAATGCGATGGATGCAAATGAAATGTAAATGTAATGGATGCACTTATATGATGTATGGACTTTGATGTTTTAATGACTAATGATGAATGTAATGATAGATGATATAAATGATACATGGATTATTGATGATGACGCAATGACCTAATACACTTATTTTTTAATATAATTCGATGTTTAAATGTAATGAATTTTGATGAATGCACCTATATGAAAAATGCAATGTACTAATGAAATGACTTTAAATGCAAGAATGAATTTAATGCAATGCAATTAATAATGTCCTAATGATGTAATTTGAAATGTTGTAATTAATGCAACTAAAATAATGAGAATTAAAATGAATGCAAACTAATGTAGTGCAATCTTAATTGAACTTAATGACATGATGAATGATAATGAATGGAACAAAATACATGTATGCAAACTAATGCAAATGTAATTTAAAATGAACTATAATGGTATGGACTATAATAATAATTCAATGATTTGATTTAAAATGAATGCAACCTAATACAATGAAATTAAAAGAACTAAGGTTAATGCCCTAAATGGATGCAAGACTTCAAGGAATGAGATGAATCTAAATGCAACATGATATAAATACAAATGATCTAATGCAAGGCACCTTTGTTTCTTATTTTTTATTTCCAACACACTCTATCACATAAAGTTTTTGATGAACGTTTGATTTTCTTAATTTTTGATTAATTCCACTCCCTTTCTTTTTCTCTTAATCAATTTTCAAGCTAAGAAAGGAAACCACTTAAATTGTGTTGATGTTTTGTAGCTTCAGTCGAATAAACACTATGAGTCAATACTAGTGAAGATATATATATATATATATATATATATATATATTAGAGAATTTAATATAATACTCAAGAGATATTATATATATTTATGTATGTATATATATAATTGTCATTATATTAAATACATATTAATGAATAGACATGTCTCATGAAGGGACATGTCTCTTCTTGGCTCATTCTCAATATAAATGCAAGAGATTGTTGCATTTGGAAAACACATACAATGAGATAGTGCTATTACATTTGCAATGATCCTAAAACCTTAACATGGTATCAGAGCCAAGTTGCAAATGTAAGAGAGTAGTTTGTTGGTGGTGAATGTGTGACTGTCTCAGAAAATATAGTCTCAGTACGAAGACCATATTTCCCAAATGCACCATTGGATTTGGATAAATTTCGGATATGTTGGTGATAAACCAATTTAAAAGAAGCTCACCAGAGAGATTGAAGAGAAACTTCCAGGTTCAAAAGTTATGACTGACTTTGTACAGGTCTATAATAAATGAAAAAAATCTGAAAAAGAGTGAGGTTCCTTCTTTAAAAGCCTAACCACTTGAAGGGAGATCTAATAAGATTGAAGGTTGTGATAGTGTATAGAACCTTTGGATATTAGATATAGTTCATGTGAAGAGTTATAGTAATGTTTGAGAACAATGACATCATTCTATGAATTTGCATGATATTTTCTATATGGGCTCACCTTACAGAATGAACTACTTGAAATTTATAAAAGATAAGTATTTCATGTTTTACTAATGCACATAATTTTTGAGTTTGTAATTCATGCTAAACTATTGGTTAGTAAAATATTGTATGCTTCTATTATTGGTATTTTTGGTTGAGATTTTTAGTGAGCTATTTGTAATCTCTCTTATTTGTATTTCTATAACATACTATAAGAGTTATTTGCCTTGATCTTTTCTAAGGATGCTCTTGTAGGAAAAGGAGGATTGATATCAGATTGAGAGGGAGTTTGAAACTTCATCAGAGGTAACATTGGATGAGGAGCTCTGAATATTGACATTCAGAGGGAGTTTGAAAGTTCATATGTGGGTGACTATACGATTTCAATGGGCCTACCTCCTGCGTATATCATAAGGAAGTGACGACTTCCAAATGATTATCACTTGTATTTGCAGAAGTTATTGGAAGGTGACGATCTTACAATAACTTAAATCATGATATATAAGATCATGATGAATTAATGCAACAACTAAGTGTTAGATGTCATTAAGTTGATGGTCTATGAGTTGTTTGCATAAATATATCTTGTAAAGCAACAACTAAGTGTTAGATGTCATTAAATTGACTGTCTATAAGTTGCTTGTATAGATATATCTTGTAAAGCAACAACTAAGTGTTAGATGTCATTAAATTGGCGGTCTATAAATTGTTTGCATAGATATATCTTGTAAATCAACAACTAAGTCCTAGATGTCATTGACGGTCTATGAGTTGTTTGTATAGATATATGATAGGTATTTGGTGAATATCATGTGTTGATATTTTGCAAGCCAATACCTTATTGAGTACTTGGTGAATATCATATGTTGATGTTTTGATAGGCCAATACTCAGAGTATTTGGTGAATGTCATGTGTTGACATTTTGATAGGCCAATACTCAAGAGCTTGTGGATAGAATCGCCGATGGAGGCAATCCACATATTGAGACTATGTCTCTATTGATTACATCTTGAGGATGATGCCTTTATTTATTACATCATATGATTGATGTTGTCAAGTGTCTTAAGTGTTGACATTGGATTGATTTATCCTCCCTAGCTAAGAGGGAGTGTTGATGTTTTGTAGTTTCAGTCGAATAAACACTATGAGTCAATACTAGTGAAGATATGTATATATATATTTAGTATATATGAGATATATATATATATATATATATATATATATATATATATATATATATATATATATATATATATATATATATATATATATATATATATATATATATATATATATATATATATATATATATATATATATATATATATATATATATATATAATTGTCATTATATTAATTACATAGTAATGAATAGACATGTCTCATGAAGGGACATGTCTCTTCTTGGCTCATTCTCAATATAAATGCAAGAGATTGTTGCATTTGGAAAACACATACAATGAGATAGTGCTATTACATTTGCAATGATCCTAAAACCTTAACAAATTCATTTAATCTAGGATGTATGCAGCTAGCTATCACTATTCACAAATTAGGAGCTTATATTCATCATTGAGCAGTTTTGAAACCCAAAATTAGTACAACCATCACTGGTTCAACCATGATGATATGAATACCTATTTCCTTTCCATATTGCCTTCTCATTCTTGGTACAACTATCACTGAATGAAATCAATCATGAGAGTATGAATACCAATTTCGTTAGATTCTATGTTGCAAGTGGATTTTGGTATTATGATATTTAACATCAAAATATCCAAGGTATCATGTTGCGTAAATAAACAAAGATCTCGATTTCACCATATGTACATGTCCTCAATGATTGATCATGTCATTAGACAAATAACACATAACCTTGACCTGAAGACACTCATTCATAAACCAATAAAATATCATGCTTTCATCATAGCTTGTCTAGTTTAAAAACTTTCATCGATTTGCTAGAAAGACATGACTTCACCAATCAAGTAATCGCTTAAAAATTTTGCACTATTTTTCAAATCCATATTTCAAGTATAGTTCCATCCATTTCATACTTTTAATCTTGATAAAGATAAGGTCTTTGTGAGATCTTGGATCAAAATTTTGCGTTTGTTTGATTGATGTTAGGATATAGGATCATTCGTCTAAGAGTTTTGATTTATGATTTGATGAATTGATTTGGTGTTAGATTGATGTTTTCTTTGATGAGTCCTTCCTTTTTTTTGGTACTTGTAAATGCAACTGTGGGGTTTTATTATGCAATATATACAATTGTTGGCGAATGCAATATTTACAAGGATGACCGCTAGGCATGAGACTGACTTGGACTTTCAATGGCACCTCTTTACCAGGTTTTCACCGATTGAATGGAATTTCTCTTTTTCTATTTTTCAAGCTTTTTCTCTTTTTTTGCTACCAAGGTGTCTATTTGCTAGGTTTTCACCGAGGTAATTTTTCTCTTTTTTCAATTTTTTTGTATTTTCTCTTTTTTCAATTTTTTTTTGTTTTCATATCATCAAGGTGCCTATTTGCTAGGTTTTCACCAAGACAATATCCTTTTGAGGATCATTTCTGAATGTTTTTGGCTTTCTTCAGGCTCAATTTTCCATTGTTTTTTATCTTTTCTGCTTTTCTGATTTGTTTTCTCTTTTCTATTTTTCAATGTTTTTTTAGTTTTTTAGGATCTCTTTTGACTAAATAAATAGGATGCTCTTTCATCTGATTTTCTGATACTCTTTCTCTTTATACCCTTTCATCTATTTCATGTGTATAACCTCTTCAGGTGTATACTATTGATAGGTTCTTGCAACTCTTCTCCTTCGCAATCAGCTAGTTTATAGGTGCATGTCCCAAAAGAAGAAGTGATAAAAAAAGGTTCTAACCAGTTTGCTTCCCATTTTCCTTTCTTCTCTCTTTCTGCTTGATTTTTAGGGTTTTCTCGCAACACTAGATCACCTATTTGGAATGTCCTTGGTTTAATGTGTCTATTGTAGTTCCTTGACATTCAATTCTGATACACTTTTAATTGGTCAAAAGCTTGTTGTTGTCTTTCATCTAATAGCTCTAATTCGTTCAACCTAGAAACTCTATAGTCTTCTTCACTTAGTAAACCATGCAACGTCTTAAAGATGGAATTTCTACCTCCAAAGGTAAAACTACTTCTGCTCCATAAACTAGTGAGAATGGTGTAGCTCATGTTGGTGTTCTGATGCTTGTCCTATAAGCCCATAAAGTAGGGTTTATTTGAATGTGTCAATCTCTACCTGAATTATCCACAGTCCTCTTCAATATTCTTAAGATGTTCTCGTTTGTAGCTTCTTCTTGTCCATTACCTTGTGGGTAGTATATTGAAGATGAGTGATGTGCCACATGAAATTTTGTACATAGTTCTTTCAAGTCTTTGTTCTTGAAATGTTTTGCATTATCCATTATGATGGCATGAGGAACACCATATCTACAGATTATGTGATTTAATATGAACATGGATATTTTATTTCCTGTAGCAGTGGATAAGGGTACATCTTCCACCCATTTGGTAAAATATTATGTTGTAGTAATGATGAATTTATGACCATTTGAAGATGGTGGATAAATCATCCCTATCAAGTCCAAATGCCATTTAAAAAAAGGCCAAGGTGTATTCATAGGATGAATTTCTTGTGTTGGCACATGGATTAAGTTCCCACGATATTGACATTTATGGCAATTTTTTGCAAAGTGACAAGCATCTTTTTCCATAGAAGCCCTAAAATATCCTATCCAAATTCCCTCGTGGATTTCTTGTAAGGCTATGGTTGATTCCTCTTTCTCTAGACACCTTAAAAGCATTCCATCTAGACTCTTACAATACAATGTGTCAGATACCAAGGTATAGCGAGAGGCTTGTCGTATAAAACTTTTCTTTTGATTTTTGGTTTGGTCCATGGGTAAGATTTGGTCTTTTAAGTACGTGTAAATGGCTCCATACAAGGGTGAGTCATGTCCCATTAGTAATAAAATGGTGTGAGGATGGGAAGGGTCAAATGCGGGTTGTCCAACTTCTTCTACTAGGAATTCATATCTGGTGCTTTGATTTGGTATTTGGAGAAGTGATGCCAATGTAGCCATTGCATCTGTTGTTTTATTATTATCCCTCGACACTTGCTCAAATGTGATTAGAGTGAAGTATTTCTTAATATTCTCAATCATGTTCTTGTAGGGTATCAACTTATCATCTTTAGTTTGATACTCGTCATTGACTTTATTAATAACCAGTTGGGAATATCCATAGATTTGTAGCTCTGTTACTTTCCATTCTAATGCCAACTTTACGTTGATGACCAATGCTTCATACTCAGCTATACTATTGGTGCATGGAAATAATATCTTGTATGATTTTGGAATTGTGGACCCTTGAGGAGTAAAAAATAGTATCCCTGCTCCTAACCCATGTTGTGTATAGGAGCCATCAAAATACAATTTCTAGGTTTTTGCTTCAACATTAATTATCTCAGAATCTGGAAATTCTACTTGGATTGTGTGTTCATCTTTTAAAGATGACTCTACTAGTTGATCAGTTATTACTTGGCCTTTGATAGCTTTTCGATCCACATACTCTATGTCAAACTCATTTAGAACCATGACCCATTTGGCTAATCTTCCATTTAGTGTTGTTTTGCTGAGAAGGTATTTCAAAGGATCAATTTTTGCTATGAGTCAGATTTTGTGAGATAACATATAATGGCGTAGGTTTTGGGAAGCAAAAACTACGGCCAAACATACTCTTTCAATAAATGTGTAGTTCAACTCGTACTTCACCAATAATCTACTTATTTAGTATATGGCCTTTTCTTTTCCAACTTCATCCTCTTGAGCCAAGAGTGCCCCTAATACATGTTTTGTCATTGAGATGTATAAAATTAAGGGATTGCCTCTTATTGGGGCCATCAAAGTAGGTGGATTTATTAGGTACTTGTTCAATAGTGTGAATGCTTCTTCACATTTTTCATCCCACCTAAATATTGTGTCCTTGTGAAGGAGTTGAGTAAAATTGTGGCACTAGTCTGCTAATTGAGATATGAACCTTCTGATGGATTGAATCCTGCCTTGAAGTGATCTCATTTGACTTATGTTTCGAGGTTCCCCCATTTCAATGATTTCCTTTACTTTGGCCGGGTCTACCTCTATTCCTTTAGCTAAAACTATGTATCCTAATAGTTTTCCTGATTGTACACTGAATGCACATTTCTTTGGATTGGTAGATGTTCCTCCCTTGAATGGGATTTAGCAAGCATGTCATCTACATAGTCTTCTAGAAACTTGTGCATCATGTCATGAAATATGGTCATCATGGATCTCTGATATGTTGCTCCAATATTCTTGAGACCAAAGGGCATAACATTCCAGCAGAATGTCCCCCACGCACATGTAAATTCCATTTTGTCTTCATCCTCAGGTGCTATCTTAATTGTATTATAGCCACTAAACCCATCCATAAGTGATAACATTGAATGTCCTATTGTTAGATCCACGATGGCGTCTATGCTTGGTAGAGGAAAATCATCTTTTGGACATGCAATATTAAGATCCCTGAATTCTGTGTATATTTTGATAGATTTTTCTACTTTGGAAACATGCACAATATTTGAAATCCACTCGGCATAATCAATGGCTCTTATGAACCCCACTTTTAGTAATTTCTCTAACTCCACTTTCACAAGTAGTGCTATGTGTGGATGCATCTTTCTTAATTTCTGCTTGACTGGTCTCACTCCTTCAATGTTTAGATGATGTATTATCAAATTATAAGGATCTAGTCTTTCCATATCATCATATGACCATGCAAAATTTATTTGTTTCTCTTTGAAGAATTTTATGAATTCCTTTCTTTCTTCACTAGATAAAGATGTTGCTAGATGTATGATCCTTGGTTCTGATTCTAACTCAATGTTCACTTTCTCCATTGGTTCAATTAGGATAGGTGATCTTTCCTCATAGTGCTTGGGAAAAGTATCCAACCCTCCTTCCTTAGGTGCCTCTATTGGGTTTTCACCTTTTGAAACGCTCTTTAGTTTTTTCTCTTTTTGATCTAATGTTGCCACAATGTGGTTTTCAACATTAGATTCTTTTCATTTTTTGTTTTTTTTGTTTTTTTCACTTTTAACTGAACTGAAAGGTTGGATACTTCCCTTCATCACTTCTTCTTGATATTCCATGGTAGAAGAAGGTTAAACCACATTAAGGTATTGGGACACCAAGTTATCATTCAAGAATGTGGGGAGGATGGTAGGTTCGATGGAATCCCATTCAATAAGCTCTGGATAGATAAGGACCAAGGGATCAATGTTTTGGTTTGGCTTGATAGGGTTTAAGGACATGACCCCATTGGAAGGTTCAAATATTGTATTGCTCAAATCTATGATATGTGCCTCTTCTAGGTTGTCTAGAGAACTAGGGTCAAAATCTTCCTCACTCGAATCCTCTCGAGTTTCTAGTGGGTAAAAATCTCTTGGGTTAAACCTAGGGTTAGATTCTTCTATAGTAGGTCTCCATGATGGAACATAAGGTTATCCTACCCATTGATTTTCTTCAACTTCTTGACTTGGCACATTATCTAAGACCTCTTGGCTATAACTTGAAGCTTGATTTTGATTTGATCCTGAGGCTTGTTCTTTTCCTTTGCTAGGAGTATAAGTGTGAATCACATCTACCTCTTTATCTTGGCAAGACTCACTTGACAATTCGTCCCACTCCCAATTGTTCGAATCTTCATCACTTTTGGAACCTATTTGCAATATTTGATCATAAACCCTTGGGTACTTCTTTTGAGTGTACCCTTGTTCAAGGTACCCTAATCCAGTTTTTTACTTACTATGTCTCCATGTCATTTCAATGGGTTCAATTAGTCCTTCGTTTCTTGTACCTAAAGGCCCTTGTCCTTTATATCCCATTTTCTACATTATTTGAAATCCTTTGCCATATTGATGAGTGGGAATGCTTATGTTTTGAATGCACTTTTCATGGGCACTTGATTCTTCATCCTTATATAGCCAATTTAAGAGTTCATTATCTTCTTCATCCATGGATGAAGAAGTACTTTCCCTCACGAAGTGGTCATTGTATTTATGAGGTAAGCTAGATGGTTTTCCATGGGATTTGGGAGATAAGGGTAGATCCATCATAGATAATGAGTATTCACCTACACCTTTCTATTTGATTTGGCATTGCTTCTCGAAATTCTTCATCATGTGATCCATCTTTTGATAATGGTCATCCTTGGTGTAGATTTGAATAGATCTAGCTTAGTCTTATTTTTGTTCATCATGGGTAATTTCCTCACTAACTTTCTCCTTTCCTTTAGTCGATGTAGTTAAGTTAGTGGGAACTTGGTGATTTTCAACAACAACATCTTCTTTTTCTTCCTTTTCTTTTCCTTTTAAGGATTGGAGATCCTTTGAAATTTGTCCTTTTTCTAGTCTTTGGGACATTGATCCTTCTGCATTATGTAGAACTAAGGACTCATTTATAGGTTTCATGTTATTATGATATTGGAAAGGATTTGAATCCCCACTTACTATGACTTCATGTCCCATGTATGGAACTTTGAGGCATTGATGATATGTCGAAGGTACTTTCTACATTTCATGGATCCATGACCTTCCTAATAGGATATTGTAGGTTAATTTGAGGTCTAGGACTTGGAAAATGGTCTCTTTTTGCATTGGGCCAACTCAGATGGGGAGTACTATGACACCTTTAGATGCTCTTTCTTCATCATTGTAAGCTTTAATGGTTATTTTCTTCTTTGGGTCAATAGCTTCCTCATACAATCATAAGGCTTTAACCAAGTTTAAGGTACAAATATTTAGGCCAGCTCCCCCATCAATGAGGATTCTCTTCACTCTATGCTTGTGGATCAAAACCTCTATATGCAAAGGCAGATTTTGCGGGTGATTCAAGGACATATCATCTTGTTCTAAGAAGGATAGACAATGGGGTGCAATAAGATGACCTACCATGTTTTGGAACTTATCTGCATCCAAATGCAAAGACACATTAGTCTCTACAAGGGCCTTTTCCAAAATCTCATTATGAGTTGGTGAGAGTTTTAGCAACTCTAGGATAGAAATTTGAGCAGGGGTTCTTTGCAATTGGTCCACCAAATTATATTGCTTTGAAGATGAAGATGTTAGATTAGGGAGGATAATTCTTAGGGCACCTCTTGATAAAGTGATCTTTGATGCTTGCCCCCTAGTTACAACATTAGATGTTGCTTCCCTTGGCTTTTCTTTTACCACAATCACTTTATTGTATTTTCACCACCACTTAAGGCATTAATGGTGTTATCATAAGTATGGGAAAAGTTAACTTTTTCATTACCCCTTTTGTTGTTGTGATTGGTATTTGATGATTCCCCCTTTTCATGGTTTAAGAAAGGGTTTTTGAAAGCCGTATGGTCCTCATTATTTTTTAGGCCCTTCTACTTTTATGGTCCCATCATTGATTAGATCTTGGACAAGGTGTTTTAATTTCATACATTCATTTGTTTTATGTCCTTTGTTGTGATGATATTCGCAATGATGAGAATAATTCCACCAAGTTGGCTTGACTTGTGATTCGTATGGCCTTGATTTAGATAGAATGATGATTTTGTTGGCCACTAAAGTTCTTAATGCATTTTCCAAAGGCTCACCTAGAAAGGTGAATTTCCTTTTTTGATATGTGGAAAAGAACGGTTTAGGCTTATTAACATTGGAATTATTGAAGGGATTGTTGTTGTTGTTGTTGTTGTTAGTATTGTTGTTGATGTTTTTATTATAAGGAGCTTTGGCCGTTCGGTTGAAATTATACCTTGGATTCGACCCACTTGATAAATTAAAGGGAGTAGCCTTCAAGTTGTGTGCTTCCACAACTCCATCATTCACAAGATTTTTATTGGTGTATTTCAACCATAGTCTTGGTTTATCATTGTGATTGTTGGCTCCTTTATTATTGTTATAATTAGATAAGTTATGATTGTTATTGGTGTTGGTATAGGGTTTATTATCTTTGAATAACTTGATTTCCCCTCTTTTAACCAACACTTCTTCAATTTTGATCCCATTTTTTATGATCTTTTCAAATGTAGGGGGGCATTGAAGCTAGAGCCTATAGTTCATCTCCATATTTAGGTTATTCATAAATATTTCCATCTTTTCTTTTTCGGGTATGCTTCGTGGATATCGTGTGAAGACTGTTCTCCACCTTTGGAGAAACCCTAGAAAAGACTCACCATCTCGTTGTTTAGTATCACATAGATTAAGCATGGTGATTTCATGCTCTATGTTATAGGAATAATTAGTCACAAATTTTGAAGCTAATTCTTCAAAAAAATTAATTCCTTGTGGAAGTTTTTAGAGCCATTACATGGCTTGGCCTCGTAAACTTCTCAAAAAAAGCCTCATTAAATAGGTTGTGTTGTGCATGAATTCGATACTTAGAGCACAAAATTCTCTAAGATGGTCTTGTGGGTCTGATTTACCCATATATTTGTCATATTTGGGGAAGACCACATTTAGCAGGAAAGGTTCCATAACCAATCTCTTATCAAAGGGGAATGGGCACAAAGCCTCGATGGAAAATGGCTTAGGTTCAGCCGCTTTCTTCATTGTATTGATTTGTTCTTGAAATATTTTTAATTGTTTATTCATAGCACCTATAGGATTATCCTCTTCCTCATCTTTCTTAAGTGTGACAACATCATAGTCATGAGGAAGTTTTACCCCTGCTTGGGCTAAATTAAGGAAATATCTTTCCCTATTTCTTTCTATAAGTTTGTCCATAACTTCAAGGAACTCGATGTCTTGAGCCGCCCTATTGGGTTTGTCTTTGATTGTTTCTTTAGGCTCTTGATTTTCTTGGTTAATGTTTTCATGATTGTTTGTTCCTTTCTCTTCATGGTATCTCCTATGAAGGTAATCACAATTTGTTGCGTCTCTATCCATTTGGTCAACTCTCTTTTCAAAAAGGTTTGGAAGACTATCCCCTAGGTTGTGATTTATGAAAGAGTTTTGAGATTCAAATTCGGGGACCTCTCTTGCTATGCAAGTGTCGTCTTCTTGTAAAGATAGTTTAAGTCTATGAGATCATGTAGAAACTGGCATTAACAAAGGTTTGATTCAAAATTGTGTTCCCCAAACTTGGTGATTGTTCTTTTTATGGAGATATTAAAAATCTAAGATGATTTTGTAAAATGGATATCTCTCACTTGTTCTATGTATCTTCAAACAAAGCAACCACAAATACACTTGTTCTTTTTAAACCCTCTACACAAAAAGTGTTTGAATATGTAAGAACGTTATCACAGGTTTTTCACAATAATCAACTTCAAGAAATCTACCTAGTTGTCAAATTGGTTCGTAAGCATGGCTTTACAAGGTAGGCTTTCTAATTTAACAAGGTATTTAATCAAGATTCCATTCAAAATGGACATTAAGTTTCATCCCCCAAAATTAGGAGGCTTCCCACCACTAGTATATCAGAGTTTTACACAATCCTGAAGGACTACTCAAGGAAGTTTGAAGCTTAATATCCTTTTGTCACACACCCCATTAAGGATACATGCATTTCTTTTTATAGTGGGTCGGATTATTGAGGCAAAGGCAAATGTATCACTTTGGGTTGTCCCTCTCACCGGCCTTGTTAAGGCAAATCTCGAGAGGCGAGCCCACTAAAGAGCTACCATGTTCATTTGTAAAGCAATAAAATGGATTTAAGAGATAGGTTTTAGGAGTTTGATTCACCAAAAGGTGAAGAGCATATCCCTATCTATTCTTGCCTCCCAAGCACAATTAAAAATGTTCAATTTATCCAAACCCACTAACTAATGGGAATTGAGTATTTCAACTCTCCTCCACAAACAAGGGGTTGTTGATTAAACGCTTGATTTTATCCTTTATGTTGGTTTAATTACTAGATTTTAGCAAAAATCACAAGGCCACAATTTAAGCAAAAATTGACCAAGTTTTAGGCTTACCTTGATTCGAAGCTAGCTATGGCTAGGGGCATTTTTAATGGATTTTGTCATGATTTTGACTCACCTAGTGGCGATCATTCCTTCTCCTTTGCCTCCTCTCCAAAAAGTTAGTCAACACAAACAAGCAAAATGAAGAAAACAAAAAGAAATTGAAATCTAAGCCTTATTTATCAAATTTGACACAAATTGATTAAGGCAAATAAATCCAATTTAAGGAGACAAACTTCAATTTGTAAGCTTCTACAACTTTCAAATATTGTTCATACACCTCACCTTCTTGCTGCGAATTCTCCAAAATGAGCTTGATGTTGGCTATGTTCTCCCTTTTGTTTTGTTTTGTCAAATCTTTATCTTCGTTGTTATATCAGGTCTCTGGATTTTTAATTCTTTTATGACCTGTCATCCTGAAACCATAGACAATTCATTTTTCGAGAGTTAGATTCTGCAAAAAATTAATTTAATCAAAAGCGCAGCAGAACTAATTGAAAGTGTTGTTAAAACTATTGAAAGCACTACAAGAAAAAATTGAAAGCGCAGAAACAGAATTTAAAAGCGTTGTTTTAATAAGAAAATGCGCTTAAAGAAAATATTGAACGCGCAATAGAATAAATTGAAAGCACTCCGTAGTCAGGGTGTACGCGCCAAAAGGGAATTAGACAGGATAATAGAAAGATTAGATGTGTTGTTTGGCTACGCAAAGGCGCACAACTTTGTCGTGGAAGCATTATTTCAGGCGTTGGATGCACTGCTTAAAATCTCGTACGCATTGCAAAAACTATCAAATGCATTTTTTAACCTACAAAACAAAGAAAAATACAAGGATATGTAGGAAAAATATGATTTCTCTTAATTAAAAATTAATGAGGCCTAATGCCCCACGGTGGGAGCCATTTTGTGTGCTATGAAAAGTACCTTCATAGGGTTAGTATTGCAAATAAATGAAAAATAATAACTAAATTACAACAAAGAGTGAGTTATTTAAGCAAATAAATGACAATTAAGCACTCTATGGACCTCTATTTAGATTTGCTAATGCAAAGCTCGCAGCAAGGTTCCATTAGTGATAGTTCTAAAATGAGAATTGAATGATAAGTAAATTAAAAGTTCAATTCCAAAAGAAATTAAGCCTTAATTAACACTAAATTTATCTTTCTAGCTCGAAATTGCAAGAGGTTTGATGTTATTCCCATATTTTTGGATGATAATTGAGTGATTTATGTCTTGCTTTTATAGATTTTGGCAAAGGTAGGGGGTGTAGTTGAGTTGATCAAGGTTGAGTTGAGGTTAAGTCCATGGTTCCACCTTTGGAGACAATTTAAATGGAGTGTCCTCAAAGCTTGGGACAAAGAGACAAAATGAGTGGCCAAGATGCTCTCACCTTATGTGTAATTGAGATTCATTTTGAGCTTGATCCATGTGTGTTCAATCCTTATTTCCCATTGGTTGATGTATTTTCCTCCCATTTGGTGGTTGAGGGAAAATAGGAATTTAATAATTGAATTTATTTAATTTGTTTAGCTATGTGTACCCCTTAAATGGGTTGATTTGATTTAAATTGAACTATACAATTAATTAGATTAATTACACAATGTATTGATTTATCATGATTTATTAGATTTAAATTGATTTATTGGCTTTTGATTTTCAATTAAATTTGGATTATGGCTTGATTGCAATTTAGCTTTAATTTTAGCTTGATTTGATTTTATTGCTTTGATTTTACCTTGGTTGCTCACTTGAATTAATCGTGTCCATTTTTAGGTGATTACAGTACCATATCAATGTCCTCAAATGATAGCAAAGTATTATGTCCTATCAACATCCTCAAAAGACGGCAAGGCAAAGACATATCATATCAACGTCCTCAAACGACAACAAGGTAGTCACATTAACTCTTTTTATTATATTTAATCACATACATTTTTTTAAGTTATCACCTATTAAGAACACTACTAAGGGATACCCTAGGACCCATTTGTGTCCTAGCCCACCTTAGAGAGCCACTCCACTCCACTCCTCAAACATCAAACATGCTCATCTCATTACAACAACAAGGTATAAGGCACAAAGAAAAACAAATATAAGGCAATAAGGCAAAAGCCATAAAAACTCTCCAAGTCATAAACCACAAAACATGGTAAACTCTATTGGTCTCAATATCAAGAGCATGAGTCACTTGAACCTTGGCATAGGAGCATAGCTCAACAACATGCTTGGATGCGGTCTCAACACTCGACATCCATGTATCACATGCGAGCTCAACTTCAAGCATGGAGTATGTTAGCACAAGGCAAAAGAAAAAGAAACACAACAATGATAGGAGGAGAAAGCACTCTCAAACACTCAGGACACCAAAATTGAGTGAAATCAACGAAAGGCACAAACATCAAACTACTCAATTAGCCACTATGCCAAGAGTTTGGATTCCAAGGAAATCCATCACGCATCTCGCAAAAACACGAGGAAAGATCACAATTCACAAAAATCACTTAAATCCCAAATTCTAGTAAAATTTGGCAAGATACAAAAATTAACATTTTAATATTAAAAGGGCACCTTTGGATCAAGATATAAAAATACCTGGAATGTCCTATGACCATTCTAATTCTATGATCCTACTCTTTTTAGTATAGACTACTAATTTCAATAATTAGGTCAGGTCAAACATAGCAACTAACAGGTTCTAGATGGCACACAAAATGATGCAATGAAGAAAAAGCTCAAAAATCAAACTTGGAATTTCACTATGGAATTAAAATCCATTGGTCTAATTCCACCCAACAACACACTTTTCCAATAAAATTCCACTTCTGGGCACCACACAAAAATTTGGCAACATAGGGGAAGACCCCACAACGCAACGGTAAGTTGCAAGCCTCTCATTTGGGAGGTCTTGGGTTCAAGTCTTCTTGAGCCCCATGTTGATCTTGGCTTCGGCCTATTACCCATAAAAAAAAAAATCGGCAACATAACTACGTTAAAACTCCAAACCCCAAAATCTACAACCAAGCTATGCTCATACAAACTCAACCAAGTAACGAAATGATACCAAAATGTGGGGGAATACTAATTCTCAACCCATGATCCTATTGCATTTTATTTCGTTTGAAAAGATAAAGCAAAATGAAAGATATGAAATGCCCTACCTCACACAAATGATAAAAACTTGAAAAGAGGAGAAGAAAATCAAAACCGCCATCGAATTGGATGAAACCTTCGGCAAAGCAGAGCAATTCCAAGAAGATTCCAACGAATTGTTCCATGCACAAATTCAACAAGAAGATCAAACCCAACAAGCAAATCATCAATTTTCACCAATGCAAATTGGAACAAAATCCTCATTTCTCAAAAACATGAAGTGTGAAAATAAACTTTTTCCCACAATAAAAAGTCACTTTTCCAAACTGACTTTTAAAATAAGTCACATAAATAATTAAGTGAATTATTGACTTTACGCCAAAATTAAGTAAATCGGTTCCAAGAAAAAGGAGTTCAACTTCAACAAATTAGCCATTAAATAAAATAAATATAAAAATCCTCAAATACATTAAAATCAACATTTTAAATAATTCTTTATGTAACAGCTGCGGAGCTCTAAATGCACAAACATGTTCACGGGTATAACACAATATGCATAATGAATCTGAATTTACCAACATGTATCGGAGGGAATAACAAAATAATACAGATACACCATCCATACAAAGACGACATTGGCTCAATGTGCAAGGCCAAAGTTACTATCTCATGTGCCATTGTCAGGGATATAGACAAACTTAAATCCACAACTTAGGCAGTCTAGTACCTATTCACGAAAATAAGCAAACATCAAGTGTAGATGCTCATGATACAAATAGTCGAAGCGCATAACATACATGATTAAAATAGCTAAGGAAAGTGATACATTGTGTAGATCTCATGAATGAGTGACTACGACTTCATCTCACTTCGTACATGCACAAAGAGCATAATACATAGAAATTGTGCGATTATAGTAGTTAACATCATATCATTAAATTAACATTGTATTTTAATTAAAACCTTTCATTTAAATATAAGCATTTAAATAAATCATTTTACAACTATTATGAGCATAAATTGCTAAAAGTAAATAACTAAAATATCCAACCACATATAAGGCACAATAATCATGGAATCCAATAACATCATCCTGATACATAATTAATAATCTCGAATGCAAAATACAACAAGTATCATCATAAGGCATCATCATGTAGATATTGTCAAAATATTAATACAGCATAATCTAATATTAAAATCGGCAATACTGCAGTAATTGAAATAAATTATGATAATCAAATGCATCACGCAGTGCAACCACTAGATCACATCACATGGGTACTCACGGCATAACATTGTGATACAATCAAAATCCAATAGCCACTGGCACAAACCTCAGTGGAACCACAACTCACATCAAAAGCCACATAATCAACAATGTCTCAGAAGCCCAATACCATCATGACCACAACAGTAGTCTCAGAATGAACACAAGAATAACTAAATTGGGTGCATCTCACAATGCCAACATAAAACCATAACACAGGAATAGTCATTGAATCACATAATCAGCTCAACCAACCACATAGGGGCAACAATAAGCATCCAAAGCCAAAGCAAGACATCACCAAATATCTCATCCAGCTACACAGAATCAATAAAGTCAAAGCCTCTTACGTCGGGATGTCCTGCAAATACAATCAGGAGAGGCACTACAACTAACTTTCATAAACAGCCACTTACCCTTCTTACACATTTTCCCCACCATATCTTCTTGGACCATTTGCACACATGTTTGACATCTTGAGCTACCCCTCCTTCACTTTGTCTCCTACTCCATTTTTTATGATCTATCATTTTCAAGGTTGTTGTGAGCAACTCATTCCCTTTGCATGACCAACCACCTTGCCTACATAAGTTACACTTAGCTTCAACCTCATCAATCCAAATGCATCCTAACCCTTCATTCCAACTTTAAATCCTAAACATCCATTTCCCTCCAAACTCTATAAATAAGTCTCTCCTTATACATATCAATCCATCTTCAACTGCATTACTATTATGTTGAAATCATTCTAGAACATTTAGCATTGTTCATGAAAGCTTCTGGATATGATTGTGTAAAATTTTTTACCATCGACATTTTGGATCACACTAAATGATCAATCATCAAGATGCAAGAGAGCATAAGGAGAACAAAAATTGTAGATAGCTATCCAAGAATAGAATAAAAGGAAGGGAAGGAGGGAAGGAAAGAGAAAGGAGACAACATGCAACCCAAGGTTGATAAGACCCCTGGGAACACAAAGAGACTGAAAATAAAACACCTCAAAATAAAAACAAAAAATCAAACCCAAAATCTAAAAAACAAAAAGCCTAAAAATATATAACTAAAGAGAAAATAACAGAAAAATATCAATAAATAAATTAAAAACACACACCCACATAGTTACAAGAAAACTGAAAAACCAACAGTACGGAGAAATAACACTAAGCTAAACTCTAACAAAGGAAAAAATTAAAAAACGAACACGGAAAAAAGGGAAATTAATAGTTATTAGTCTTTGCATTCTCGTAACATCTCATTTTCATAGTTAGATATCATGGCATTGATAGCTTAGTTTTCATGTTCAAACCTATTAGCTTATATGCTAAACCTTCACTTAGATTGCATATTAGTATTTTCATCTTATTCATATAGCTTTAGAAATTATTTGGGGAATCTATAATTATGTTTTGGAGAGCATATCCACATGCAATCATTAAATGAGCAAATCAATGAAGTAGGGTGCCTCCATTGGTAGTGGCTATCCAGCCACAAAATCTGTTTTCTTTATATAACTTTTTATGAACTTATGAAAAAAAAAACTAAGTGTTTCCCTTCGTATGATAAACAAATTTTGTGGCTGCATAGCTGCTGCCACCTCCATTCCCCACAATGGGAAGTATGATTGGAATTAGCTAAGATAGTGCTTTTTTTTGTTTGTGTTTGTTTGCATTATATAACTGAAAATTCCAACCATATACACATACTATATTACTAACATTAAGACAATACAAATCAGTTTGTAATAGGAAAAATAGCGCTTACAGTATGCTAAAATCATCAAGATAATTACATATAATCAACACCAAATGATGGAAATTGAGCAAGAACCTGAAGATAATGATGCCATTCTTGCAGCAGCAAAAGACATCGGCTAAAAATATTAAAAACTCAACACCCCAAAAATGGAAAACATATTTATCTGTGATACCAAAGTAATTTGAGTTACATAAATATGGGGCATCCAATTCATTCATATATACAGCCATTTCCATTTGGCAAGCCAAATTCGTCATCCTAAGAGAGATCATATACCAGGATATGCCAAGAACCACTCTCTGGGCTAGCTAAATTAGTATTTGATCATAGTGCACAAAACACTGTAGTGACTCTTAATATAGAACCAATCTGTTTGATTAAAAATATGCTCCACTTTAGCACACGCAAATTTTAGATTCATCTTTGCTACTTAAGGCCTATATCAACATAGAGCATCACTATGCCCATCTATATCAACATAAAGCAGATTTATACAGGCACATGAAAAAATAAGTTTAACACAAGTTCAAATTAATGTATACAAAACCAATTCCATGCCCTAATTGCAGGCACAGATGTTTTTAAGGTTTAAAAAGCAATAGAGCTGGATTCCAGCAAACATCTTACTGGCTTGCAAACCAAATAGCATTGTTCCAAACTCCTTTGTGCTACACAAGAAACTAAAGCATGTTAGAAGATTTAATAAATTAAAGAAGTCAGATTTCCACAGTCCATAGTATTTAGCACTTGTAGTTTCTGGATTTGACTGTGTAAAATTTATTTTGCATCAAGATTGCAGATCACGCTCTGTGATCCATCATCAGGATAATCTCATAATATGTCTAATTAACTGAATTACTAATAATCAGTCATCTTTAGATCTCCTCACCCTAAAAGCCATTCTTATCATGGATAAAAGCCACTGCCAAAACACAATGACCCAGTTCAATCTCCTGGGCTTTGGCTCCGGCCTTGGGCCAAACAGGCCCTTATAGAGCTCCTTCTGTTTCATATACATCTCCTTATCATGTTGTGCAAGGAGATGCAGCTCTCGTACCACTGCCTTATCTCCAGGAGAAAGTTTCTTAACCTTTTGGAAATCCTCTCTTGCATCATCTGTCTGCCCAAGAGCAGATTTTGCCTTTCCACGTCTGAATAAAGCCTTCACATTGTTCTCTTCTTCAACTAACACCTGCAGATAAGGTAAATTGAACATCAGACAGTTGAGACTAATTTCGTATTTCCTGATCTCTTCTACGTATAGAGTTAAAAGGAGATCCACAATTGCAATCTGTGGAATCCTTGGCCCCAAATCAGATAGGGTACAAAAGTAGCACAAGTTTCATACAAACAAGATGACTCAATACATCATTGCATACCATGTTACACTGGCCAATGACATCTTCATAACGGTTCAGTTTCAACAAACATGCAGCCATGTTGAGATGGCATGGATTCTTCACAGCATTTGCCATGTCCTTATATTTTCCAAATAACTGGAACATAAAATCATCTCCCATGTATGCCAGGGCCTGCACAAATATATAACCACATCTTGGAAAATTCTCGTAGGTAGGAAAACTACCTGAACCTATGTAATTTAGAATATAATAAATAGAAGAATCAGAAAAGGAACAGATATGTCACCATTTCATATTGCTGCATCGCCTCTGCTAGTTTTCCCTCTTTGAAAAATTCATTACCATCTATACGTCTCATATCAGCTGCTTCAATCCGTTCCTCTACAGTCATATCACTGCGTGCCTTACCCTGACACAATTATAATAAATGAAAAGAAAATTATAATTTAAGAATTGCAATGTAACTACACGTCAAGACAATTGCTTCTGCAACCATAGACTGTCAAGATTGCTGGGATGAGTATCCAGTCTGATTTGCAATTGATGATGGGGAAGACCATCAGGAATTCGACCTAGGTCTTTTGTGCAGCAATCACTCAAACTTAACACTAGACAGAGCCTGCCTGTCATCTTACCGTAAGACATTAAGAATGATACAAAATAAAATTAGCATTGACATATAACCGCATCCTTCACACTTTCTGTCCCTAATACTAGTCATTCCAAAGTAAATTGGATCACACAATGTGTAGCATTTGATATTTGAGCTTCTCTTACTCTTACACCTTTAGTGCCTATATATACAGCTTGACCAATTATTGTGAGAAGAGAAGAATTAGGAGTTACCTCCTTCGCTTCCTGAAAACCAATAAGCTCAACCTCGTATATGAGATCGGCCTTAGGAGGAACATTTGGAAAAGAAAAGTTGCCTTCTTCCCCATAACCAAATTGCCATCCCACATGAAGCAATGCACGTTCACCAGCTTTCATGCTTGCTACACCAATTGCCAAGCCACTTAAGACCTTTTTCTCTGCAAGGAATAGTAAAAGTTCTGTCAAACTTAAAGCAGGTTCATATATAGATACATTATGAATAAGAAACTGATTACATTCTAGACCATTTAAGAGTTCATCTATCTTGACACAAAATGCATTTCTTTTAACATAGCATATCAATAACAACTACCCAAACTATTCCAACCACAATTTCTGACAATAAATTATTCCTGTAGCTGTTTTTCATTTTAAGAGTAGAAGATTTCAACTAGAGATAAAATACACCATTCTTTTTAAAAAATAAAATGTCAAACTTGTAATTTTTATTGATAATTTGAGGGTTCCAATGGGACCCCCACCCATTAAAGATATTTAAAAAATATACAAAATACAAGAGCCGGATAGATCTGGACACCTGTAAGCCTCTGATGATCAACTGCAGACCAAATAAAAACTCATGTACCAACAAGAGCAGGTCTAAACTGCCTAATAACTGATCCCGTAAATGGACAAAAACTGTCATTATACCAAAATCCACCATTCTCAAGCTGGCATGCAAACAGATGTGCTTATATTGTGGAAACAGGGACCTCGCCATATCTGCAATAAGCTGACAGCCCTGAGACTTGCCCAGTGAGCACATATTTCACACATCACCCAATCTCCTCCCCTACTCCCTTAGCATCAGAACCAGTAGCAACCTTAACACTAGGCTCTTCAAAAGAGTGTTTTTTAGCCCAAATCAAACCATCTTTGAAATAACAGGAAGAATTAACAAATTGGAAATTTCCAACACTCGTTACAGAGAATTACGAGTGGTCCATCTAGATACATTGCAAGATCTTAACAAAAAAAAACTATTTCTTTCTGAGAATAAACAAGTTAAATCTCCCCGTGCAAGGTTATGAGTTCCCCCACCAAGCTTCTAGCTGGTTACTCTGCCGTTCCCGTGCTATTTTCATTTGAACTATCAAATAAAATAATATTATCTGCAGAAAGCAAAACTACTTGTATGACCCACTCTTGACAGCCAGATGAAGAATGTAAGCATTAAGTTTATCCTTGGAATTACCCAAAATGAAGGCACTGGTTCTGAGAATGTCCATACTCCCACTACCATCCTAACCTAGGATAAACTATAAGCTTAATAAACTTTTAGGTGTAAACATCAAGAATCACAAAGGTATTTTGAAGCTGTCAATCTGAAACATTTCCAAGGACAGGAGAATCCCAAGATGAAGAGCCATGTTGCATCATTTCTGAGAGAGCCAAAGCTCGAGAGCACACCACAAATATCTCCACAAAACATACCCTGCCAAGAACAACACAACAGAGGAAAAACTTATCTTCCACCGTATATATCCATTCGCACATGCCAACTGGTAGGAGCACATACCATGCACTGGCCCATCTTAAATAGAGCCATGTGGGACAAAGTCAACCTTAATGAATAATGATGATGTGTGCATTTAGATGATACACTCCTTGAGCACAAGCAAAAAGCATTCATCTTTGCCAACTCAAACTATAAAAAACACCATCCTGAGGAAGGAACAAAAAATTGGCATATACTTTCCTCGACAGGGCAAATACTACACAGAAAGAATGGGAAGAGTTTCCCATTCTTTAGAATCATCATTTGTCATCTAACTTATCAATCCTGGTTCAGATTCCAATTTGGGTTTCCTGGTTCAGTTCAACCTAATAACAAAATATCTAAGATACCAATGCACCTGGGATTCTGCCGGATGCGGATGCGGATGCATTCGGGTGCTGATGTGGATCCGGATGCCCTGTGGATGCGCATCACAACGCATCCGGGTGCTCAGGATGCGCTTCCAGATGGCATCCACAGGGCATCCGGGCGGATCTAGATGCGTCAAAGCCAAAACGCGGGCCCAGACTTCCGTTTTTGCAAAAAAGTAACTCAAAAATATATTAAAACATGTGTTTAAATGAATATTTTATTCATTCTTTGACTTCTAAACCCTAAAACGGCCCTAGAAGAGGCCATTCAAACATTTTTCTTCTCATTTCTTATGCAGCTTGCCTCTTTTTTCATTTTCTCTCCATTTTCGATTTTGAAGCTAAGGTGATTGTTTTCGAAGAGGATCGTTCATGGGCTAAGAGATAGCTTCCATAGAGGAGTTTTCAGCATCAAAGGTAAGCATTTGATCCCATTGTTGAGTTCTTTAATGGATTTTTTTGAGGTTTTGATGGATTTTTTCAAGTTTGGGTAGAAATATTTCAAGTTTTTTTTCATTTTTTTGTTTTTTTAAGAAATAATGAAACAAGTTTAGCTATTTGTTTTAGACTATTTTTGTATCATTGTTTTGCACTTGTAAGCTTGATGTTCATAGTTTTTTTCTAAATTATATTTATTTATTTTCTTATTATAGCAAGGAAATCGATTGCATTGTGCAAGAATGGCCGCCACCAGTAGTCAAAGTTCAGTGGGAGGGCAAAGTAACGATAATTTTAATATTAATGTAGGATCTCCTTTATGGAGACATACCACAAGAGTATCACAGGTTTTAGGAGGTGGCTCGTATCTTTGGAAGTGCAATTATTGTCAGAGTAACAAAGGAAAACCATTCAATAGTTCATATTCCCGGGTCAAACTTCCTTTTATGGGCCCTGCTGGAAAAGGTATTGCAATGTGCAAAGGCACAGGTGGGAAGGGGTTGTCTAATCCACAGATAGCTTCATTTGTAAAAGAACAAGAAGAGGCTGATTGTTTGGTTAAAAGATCAAAAAAAAAAAATTATCAACCTCCATCCGGAAAGAACAAAATGCAATTACCCAATGAACTAGTTGTCTCCTCCAAACATCCATTCTTGGAAGTACCTATACCGGGAGAGGAAGAGGAAGAAGAAGAAATTACAGCCTGCAAAAGAGGCCCATTGGATAGTGCATTTAAAATGGAGGCAAGAGAGCTTGCTGATGAAGCCATTGCACATTGTCTCTATGCCAATGGTCTTCCTTTCAACTTGGTAAGATCACCATATTGGAAGAAAATGGTGGAAGTCATCAATAAAGCCCCAACTGATTACGTAAGTCCTGGGTATGAAAAGGTGCGTACCACTTTGTTGCAAAAAGAGAGGACTGCTATAGAGAGGGCTCTTCAACCAATTAAACATTCTTGGAAAACTTTAAGTATAACTATTGTGTCTAATGGAAGGAAAGATACAAGAAATCGACCATTGATTAATGTGATTGCAATGTCCCCCAAAGGGTCAATGTTTTTGAGGGTTGTTGATTGTGATGGGCAGGTGAAGGATTCACAATTCATTTGTAGAATTCTCATTGAGGCCATAGAGATGGTGGGGAGTGAGAATGTGGTTCAAGTGGTTACAGACAATGCCAAAAATTGTAGGGGTGCAGGTGCTTTGATTGAGGGTTGGTATGACCATATTTTTTGGACACCATGCACAGTACACTCCCTAAACTTGATCATGCAACAAGTTGGCACTCAAATTGATTGGGTGAAGCAAATTTACCAAGATGGGGAGGAGATACAAATGTTTGTGACGAACCACCACATGTCACAATCCATATTTAGATCATTCTCCAAATTGGAGTTGCTGAAGGTAAACTCAAATTGTAATTACTAAATTAGTAAATTTCATTTATTTATTTAATTTGAATAAATTTTATGTTCATGTTCAATTATCAAATTGTATATAACTTTGCTTAATATTTATTGACATATTGTTAACTTGCTTTATGCTTAGGTTGCTGAAACCCGTTTTGCGTCTCATACTATTGTTATGAGAACTTGTGAAGGTGCAAACAGCATTAAGCCAAATGGTTATTTCTAACCAGTGACGTATATGGAAGGCTTCAAATTCAAAAGGAGCCCAAAAGGTCAAGGCTTTGGTCTTGGATGACAGTTGGTGGGCTCGTGTGCAATTTGTATTGGATTTCACAGACCCTATCATGACCATGCTCTGCTTTGCCGATACAGATACACCTTGCTTGGGGGATGTGTATGATGGCATGGACACCATGGTTGAGAAGGTAAAAGTTGCCATACAAAAACATGAGAATGACCCCATAGAATGTGAAGCCTTATGCAATAAGGTGGAGGCAATCATTCATCATCGTTGGGAGAAGATGACTACCCCATTGCACCTCCTCGCATATGCATTATCTCCAAGGTACTATAGTCAGCAAGTACTTGGTATGCCAGGAAGAGTTGCACCATATGCGGATGAAGAAGTTGCTAATGGGGGCTACAAAGCTTTTACAAGGCTCTTCCCAAATGATCAAATGCACGACACAGTGAGGGAAGAATTTGGCTTATTTGCTTTGGGTTCAAAAATGTCTCCATTTGCAATAAAGGACCAATATAAAATGGGAGCTATCACTTGGTGGTACATGTATGGTCAACCATACAAGCATCTACAAGGTCTTGCAATCAAGATCCTGTCACAAGTAAGTTTTTTTTTGTTTTTTGTTTACCACATGTATTCTACAATTTAGTGTTTAACATTCTTTAAATTGTTTTTCATTTGTATGTTTAATTGTGTGAACACTATCCAGGTTGCAAGTTCTTCTACTACTGAAAGGAATTGGAGTACATACTCCTATATCCATTCAGTGAAGCGCAATTGGTTGGGCTCAAAGAAAGCTGAGGACTTGGTTTACATTCATACCAACTTGCGTCTTTTGTCACGCAACCAGAATGAATACAAGGGTCAACCAAGCTTTGGGATGTAGCCCCTGAGTGTGCAAACTTGGATGCAACGCTTCATGATCTTACTGCAGTCACAGATGATGGTGATACCATGACACATGGTGCATCTAGCACAGGTAGAACCGTTCTTGGTTCAAATGATCTTGAACTTGCAGCAATTGTAGATAATGAGAATGCGGATTTTCTTGAGAATCCTTATGATTCTCAATCTGATTAGTGAATCTTGACTCTTGACTCTTGACTCTTGAATCCTTGATTGATAAACAATGAAACATTGAATGATGAACTAAGTTTTGAGTTTGTAATTAGTTATTGAACTTCTTTCTATTTGAATATTTTTGTCTATGAAGTTTTAAGTTGAAGTTGAGCTATCGAATATGAAATATCTTGAATCTTGTCACTTGATCAATGGCGAAGTATAATTATTCTAATAATCTGATTCATACTGTCAAATGATTTATTTAATATTTTTGTATATTTCAGATTTCTTGCACTTCATATATATAATATTATATATATATATATATATATATATATATATATATATATATATATATATATATATATATATACACGCATCCAAACGCATCCGCATCCCACATCTACACCCGAATCGGCAACTTAGCAAAATATCATAGTAGAAGGGAGACACGTCTTCAACCACTTGGGATGCATCTCGGGGATGTGGATGCAGTTCCAATATCAAAAATGTCTGCTGAGATATCCCACCGATGTTTACCTACATTTTCATTAAAAACAACATTAAAAAAACACAAGTTTTCATATGAAAAAAATAAAACAAATCCAACATAATGGAAATCATCATGATATTTAAGTTTTAATGTAGCAAATTATTAAATTATGATTGGTCTTCTCCGCTCTGCATCTCCGCAAATCCATGCTTCAAGGGCCTCCATCGCACGAGCGAGCGTACGCTCGGCCTAGGTGGTGGCTGGCCATCTCCCCTTTTGCATTTATTGCAAATTCTTTCCTTGTGGATATTTGTATGGGAGATAACTACCCCAGAGATGGAAAAAACAAAACCATTCTACAGAGTGAGAAGGCACCAAAGACTTTCAAGGACACTATCGTAGCGGCAAAGAACATACCGATTGGTGCCAAGTTCATCCCGTAGGACTAGAGCCCTTCCTCAGACGATAACGAAGATGGAAGACAAGGAGGTAATACTCCGCCCCTCATTGTCAAGCCTAATGGTCTCTGCAATTTCTAGTGAGAAAAACAGGCCAAAAGAGATTGTGACTTTCTAAGCTGTGAATAAGATCCCTTCCAAATTCTATTTAAATAATTCGTTGTAAAATGTTTGGTCCAAGAAATTAGGGTTTCATTTTTTGTTCTATAGAATGATCTAGAAAGGGTTATACATAATCTTTTTGAATAACCCTAACAGCCAAAAAGAGGTGCTTAAGAAACAGTATTGGTCTATTGGGTTGGGGTGTCTTAGGGCTCTTGGTTGGTCTCCAAACACCAACCATGCAGAAATCTTGGCTCTTTCCTGCCCCAAATGGGTTACAATCAAGAACATTCCTCCATGCCTATGGAATTTCATCCCTCAATCACTTAAACACTTGGGGAATTTGCTTTGTATGGAGGACTCTCCTTCCCTTTTACCACATTTGGACGCCAAGCTATTGATCTTGATAAACCCTGGCCTTGATTTACCCCAAAACTGAGAATTGAACTGGAAGATGGCCCTGTAGTCTACCCCATTGAGTTTTGGGGGGCTATTAATGCTTGTTTTCTCTACCAAAGAGGACACTTGAGGAAAGCTTGTCCTCGGTTGAGGAATTCGAAGAGACACCCTAAGTTTGTTGGGAAAAGTGCTATCTCCTCCAAAGCTTCTATCATGGATGATGCCCCTTCTCCCGCCTTTGCTCCCCATGCCTATGTTGTTCCTCCTCCACCCCCCCCCCCCCCTCGGTGCTCCTTTTGTTGGCCGCTATTTCACCTTTAGCTCCTTCCTCTCCAGTGCCTCCTGTGTCTACTCCAGACCCTCCTTCCCCCCTTCCCTGTGTCGCTCCCTCCCCTACTCGAGCAAAGGATATCCCTCTCAATTCCTTTCCCCAGTCATTGATCCCTACTAATTGCAAGCCTAACACTCAACAGATTGTTATGGATAAATTGAGGCATGTTGCCGCAATTAGGAAAAGAATTGAAGATCAAATTAAGTCTAGGATTCTCGGAAAGGTGGGACTTGAAAACAAGTTCTCTAAAAAACTCAGGTTGAATCTTCTCTTAAGGACCTATTGGTGCCTTGGAGCAAGAGGATATTCACCCCAGTAGTGGGTTTGAGAAGTCTGGTGGAGGGGATAGGAGGGTGACCCCTGCTGCTCCAAATACTTCCTCTATGAGAAAAGTGTCATGTGGAGGGGATTTTGATGAGACCCTTTTCATCATCAAGAAGGCCTGTGATCCCAAAACTCCTCTAATTGATGTTCTGATAACCTCGGGTCCCTCTTCTACCCCCACTTTCAATTCCCCCTCTAAGGGCTATAGGGACAAACATCCTCTCCATCCAAGTCACTAACGTTAATAGGGGAAGCATGAATTATGGTGATGAGGTCATTTTAGAAGAATCTGATCCAATTGATACAGAGAGAATAAACCAAGTGAGTGGACCATTGTCCCATATGAGGGGCCCCCCAATAAGGACATTGTGGAGGAAGCTATGTTTGAAGTTGGAGTAAGAAAAGCTAAGAACAAGAACATTGCTAGGAAGACAAAAGAAGGGGTTAATAAGCCTAAAAAGACTAATGCCTCGCAGCTTGGAGTTGACCAACTCTTCAAATTTAAAAGGAAAAGAGGGAGACCCATCGGGTCTGGGGCTAGCAAACAAGGGAAGTGTGCCCCAAAAGGACAGCTTCCCAAATGCTACAATAGCTTCAAGGCCCCTACAGACACAACCCCATAAGGAGTGATGGAGTTAAATTGTGCATCCTGGAACATTAGGGGACTTGAATCCCCGAATAGAAAATATGTGGTCAAAAGGTTCCTTAGAATGAAGAAGAATATGGATATACTCCAAGAATTGAAGGTTGTCCAGTTTCACTTGGACATAAATCTGAAATGCATTTGGAGAGACTCAAAACACTTTACCACTAATCATTCCAAGGGTAAAGGGGGTGTGGCTATTCTTATTGGTCACAAATGGAGCAAGTTTGTTCACAATTGGGGATGTTCACAATATAACAAAGTGGTATGGATTATACTACAAGTTAAAGAGAATTGACCAAGTCTTTGATTATAATTTCTTAACTGAAATTATTTGTTCAAAAATTTTCGAAGTTATTCTGGGTTTGATCGAAGTTTGCAAAAATTTGTTTTTACAAAACCCGACTAGGATTCCTTGCGTCATTATTTGATGCCATTTCTGCAAGCTTCTAGTTTGTGGTTCGTGGTCGAGGGTTTCTTGGTTGATTTTTTGAAAAAACGCCATATATCTCTGTGTTTGAGTTTTTTGCTGCAACACGTGAAGCTTCTTACTGCTGTTTTGTGGTCTAAGCAACAAACTCGACCATTCACAATACTTTCTCTGCCCAAAACGACCAATTCTATGGCCGAGTTATGCTCCATTCGAAGGTTGTATTGGTTAAAACGGCCCTTTTTTTCTTTTGACGGGATTCCACCACCACAGAAGTCTTTTCTTCATCTACGCCCCATTTTTACAATCGACCTCACCATTTTTTTGGAAGTTTCTACTTCTACTGCCGCCATTCTACAGTTATTAGTTTTTTCTCTGATAAATCCAAGGCGGATTTTCTTCAGTTGCAAATTTTTTCTCAGCCGCCTAGGGTTTGTGCCACAACTCTCTGTTTTTTGGTCGGGTTGAAATTTCATTTACAGATTCTTGGTGGGTTTTTCAAGACCTCAACTAGGTTGTCTTCGAATTTTTTGGGTGTCTCATTTTTTGTGCCTCAAATTTTGTGTCAGCTGAAATTTTATTTTGTTTACATATTTTTGGTGGGTTTTTCAATACCTCAACTGGGTTGTCTTTGGATTTTTTTGGGTCTCCGTCTTTGTGCCTCAAATTTTGTGCTAGCAAATTCACATTGAAATATGTGCTTGTACCTGCCTCTGTAATCAACACATTTAAAATTGTGCGTTCAGCCATCTACACTTCTCATTTTTGTGCCTCAAAAAGCATGCAATGGCACCTTTGACCAAGATTTTGTTGGAAGGCAGTCAAAAATTCAATGGCAGAAAATACAATACTTAGAAGCAGTGCATGATGACAATCTTCAAATATAGATGTCTTGATAACATTGTTTTGGGCAAGACTACTCGTCTTGCAAACGAAGGAAAAGATCGGGATAAATTTGATGAGAAAAATCAAGAAGTTGTTATGCTCATCAAACTTTCGGTCACCGATGATCAACTCTCGCAAGTTCCTTCCGATAAAACGGCTGCAGAAATTTGGAGTAATCTAAAAGGTTTGCATGAAACCTCGGACAAGAGTCGTGCATTCTTTCTGAAGAACGTGCTCTTCTCGATCATGATGGATGATTAGGTATCCCTGCAGGATCATCTTAATAAAATCAAGGATTTCGAGATCAGTTGGAAGCCATTGGACACAAAATGGAAGAAGACATGGTGGTGATCACTTTGAATAGTTTTTCGTCTTCCTATGAGCACTTTGTTGAAACTCTCAACATTGCTTCCACTCATTTTGATGTTTCATTTTCTAATCTCTGTATAATGCTTCTATAGCAAGATCACTAGAAATAGCAATTCAACAGTGGTACCAGCTCATCTTCAAACACCCAAGCCTTCTCAGCTAAATCCGCAAGAAACTATCAGTTCTCTCGGTCTTCTCAGCAGAATCCCTCTTCTCTGCCATCAGAAGGCCCAAAGAGGAAAAATATTTAGTGCAAGTACTGTCATAAGTTTGGTCATATGAAGTTGGAGTGTCAGAATTGCTTAGCTGCTCAAGCCAAACAATCTAGTTCACAGCCTCAAGCGCATACTACGGAGCACTCTGAGCAAGGTGAATCTGCCTTTTACGCCTTCACGGCTAAAAGACCTGCAGATCATGTAAAATCCTCTACCTAGTATATTGATTAAGGTGCCTCCCGCCACTTCACTCATCGTCAAGATTGGTTCACAGATTTCCAGCCATTCTCAAATTCAGTTATTTTTTGAGGAGAAGACTACACCGTTGCCAAAAGAGGCAATATACATATTCAGTCTAGAGGAAGGAAACTGATTTTCCTTGATGTGTACTATGTTCTAGGAATGGAACTCAATCTTCTCTCCATAAGTCAAATTCTGAGACATTCCCCTCGGCTTGACATGACCTTTAATTCACATCAGTGCAGTATCATTGATTGGGAGATACAAACGAGTGTTGTGGGTCTTAAAGATCATGGTCTATTAAGACTTTTTGACTCTGGTGATTCTCAGGAGCTCGCTCTGGCAGCCCATCGCTCCTTTGTTAGTACACTCTGGCATCAGTGGTATGGACACTTAAATGTGCATTATCTTTCTCAGCTTGTTCGGGAAGATCTTGTCATTGGAGTACCAGAGATACAAACCTAGAACCTTGGAGTTTGCGGAGCATGTCAGGCTAGGAAGCAACATTGCACATTGTTTTTAGATGGCAACTCCTGGAGAGCTTCCAAGGTATTACAACTGGTCCATGCTAATATCTGCTGACCTGTGGCTACTCCTCTGTTACTGGGTCCAAGTGTCTTTTACCTTTTGTTGATGATTTCAGCCGAAAAATGTGGGTGTATTTTCTTCATAAAAAATCAGAGGTATCTGTTTTGTTTCAAAAGTTCAAAGCATTTGTAGAAAAAGAGTCCGGTCAACATATTGTTACTCTTGGAAGTTTAGAACTGACAATGGGGGCAAATCCTATTCTACTGCATTCTCCCACTTTTGTGAACATGGCATAAAGCACCAATTAACATCCTACACCCCTCAACAAATAGTGTCATTGAACGTAGAAACCACACGATTACTGAAATGGCTTGATCTATGCCTGAACATTGTCATCTATCTTCTCAATCGCTCTCCTATAGTGGCTGCCAAGAAGCAGACTCTAGAAGAGAACTGGTCAGGCTGTAAGCCCCGAATCAGTCGCCTCAAAGTTTTTGGCTCTACTACTTTTGTTTGGATTCCTAATGCTAACCGCACCAAGTTAGATGCCAAGAGCTAGAAACTCATGCTCATCGGCTACAGCAATAATCACAAAGCCTATCGCCTGGTTGACATCGAGACTAATTGTCTCATCTTCAGTCATGATGTGGTCTTTGATGAGGAACGAGGGCCATTTCAGCTCTCTCCTCCAATTATGAATTCAGAGGATCAACCTCTGTATGCTCAAGACTTGGATATTCGTCTCCCATTAGGTCTACCTGATGGGAGGGCTTCAGCTGAAAAGGCTCCAGCTATTCCTGTTCCTGCCTCTCCACCCGCTCCTCCTGCAAGCTCAACCAGGCATGTAGCCACACCACCTGATTTTTCTCAGGAGTCATCCAATCTTCTATTTGATGATCATGATCCCATTGCACCTCCTACTTCTGATGTTAGCACTTCTACTATCCGGCCTAAATGGTAGGCTACGATGATTGGCGATCTTCATGATGATGAGCTCATTAAGGTAAAACTGCTCGGAAGAAGAGCAAACCTTCTGACTCCTTAAATTTTGCTCTGATGGCCAACATTCACAATGAGTATGAACCTCAAACATACACAAAGGCAAAAGGGATCCCTGAGTGGGAAGAAGCTATGCAGACTGAGCATCATAGTCTGTTGAAAAATAACACTTGGGTTCTGTTAGATCTTCCTTCAAGAAAGAAACCCACCAGCTACAAATGGGCCTACAAAGTCAAATACAAAGTTGATGGTACTTTAGATAAGTACAAGGCTTGTCTTGTTGCCAAAGGCTTCTCTTAGCAGGAAGGAAATGATTATGAAGAGAGCTTTGCTCCCACTGCAAAGATGAGCACCATCAGATTAGTCCTCACCATGGCGGCTTAGTGTGACTAGAAGGTCCATCAAATGGATGTAAAGAGTGCTTTCCTGAATGGTGAGTCATAGGAAGAAGCGTCGATTCAAGGTTTCCTGTAAAGAACACCAAGTACTCAAACTGGTGAAAGCACTCTATGGCCTCAAATAGGCTCCTCGGACATGGTACATGAAAATTGATAAGTACCTCACAAATTAGGGTTCCCAAAGGAGTCCTTTTGACTCAAATCTATATGTCAAGACAACTGATAGTGGTATCATCATTCTGGTTATATATGTTGATGATTTGATTATCACTGGCAGTTCTGAATCATTGATTCAAGGAATCAAACAAAATCTATGTCAGTCTTTTGACATGACCAACCTTGTACTTCTCCACTAATACCTAGGTGTTGAGGTTTGGTAGAAGTCACATGGCATCTTCATCTCTCCGTCTAAGTATGCATGAGCTCTGCTGAACAAATTCAGAATGAAGGACTGTAAACCTGCATCTACACCTATGGAGTTTGGTCTAAAGTCATCAGCCAAATCTGGTTCTCCTATTGAGAATGAATCCGCATTCAGACAACTAGTGGGCAGATTGGTATATCTCACCGCCACTAGACCTGATCTCAACTTTGCAATAAGTTACATATCTCGCTTCATGATAGCTCCCACTTCAAATCATTGGGTTGCAGTGAAGCGCATCTTGCGCTATGTCAAGGGCAATCTTGATTTTGGTATCCTCTATGGACGAACCAAAGATTCCCAACACATCGGTTACACAAACTCGGATTGGGGAGGCTCTGTTGATGACAAAAAATCTACTTCCGGGTATGTCTTCAGTTTAGGCATAGGTGCTATCACTTGGACCAGTAAGAAGTAGCAGGTTGTATCTCTTTCTTCAACGGAAGTTGAATATCGAGGTACGGTCAAAGCAAGTTGTGAAGCAGTTTGGCTTTGTAGGATGCTTTCCGACATCCATATGTCTCAAACAAGCCCTTCACCCCTCTTTTGCAAAAATCAAGGGGCCCTCAAACTTGCCCAAAATCCACTCTTCCATGAGCGCACTAAGCATATTGACATTCATTGTCATTTTATCTGTCAGCTGGTTGAAGATGGATCCGTGGATTTGCAATTTGTTGCTACAGCTGACCAAATTGGTGATATTCTCACCAAGTCCCTACCTCCAGAAAAGTTTATCAAATTCAAGGGGTAGCTTGGTGTCATTGATAGATTGACCAATAAGGGAGGGTATTAAAATAATATCTCCTAAGTTAGATTATTTCTATTTTTAATAGTCACTTCTAGATATTGTAAATATCTTGTATGATAGATTTTTTCTATTATTTGTTTGTTTCTTTTTAGAAACATATTTTTTGTAAACTCTATAAGAACAATTCGTTCTTAGTAAATGAATCATACAATATTTTACCAATTACTTTGTAATCGAGAAGGCTTCTGGATGGAAGCATCATTTTTGTTTGCTTATTGCTGGTTACTGTTGATATGGCCTGTTTTGGTGAGAGCTTGTGCAGCTCGATAACCATCAACTTCTGATAATTGAAGAGGCATGTAAATGTTTATTTCGATGTTGAATATGTGGAATCTTAGTATGCTTGAATGATTCGATCTTGTTCTTATACAATCAGCTGATTGTGAAATAGATGCATGGCTGCCAATCGATTTACTTATCTTCTATGGCACTGGAACTATATTATTTTTATGGTTTCGAACTACATATTTGTCTCTGGTTTCTTTTTCTTTTTGTTTCTATCTGCATCTTAATCATTCTTCATGCATTGCCAACTTATACTCCTCTTGAGGCTTGCTTAGGGAGCATCATAGTTTCATTCTGCAACATGGATTACACTAGTGGCATTATAGCATTCTGTCCGCATCAAGCTGCTATGATAGTTTTGAATTTGCATCATGATAACATTGAGTTGTATTTTGGCATCTCTATCAGCATCAAGCTCTTATTGTCAGCATTATAACATTATATCTGCATCATAATAGATCATAGAAGTATCAAGAATTTAAGATCTTGCTGCATGTCCTCATGCGAATGCTTCTTGGTTAATGGCTTTTATGTCAATATCTCTATTTGGATGAAACAGAGTTTTTGCATGCATTTATTATTGATTTTGAAACATATTGAACCTATATGCAAGCAGTACACATTAAGGATATAATGGTCTGGAATAAGGAAATGAAATCTGAGAACCATTCTATTAGGACAGAATCTTAAGGTTTAAATCAACATGAGTACGTTTCTAGCTGGGGTCTGTTTGATTGGTCTCCCTTTTGTGTTGCTTCTCTGAGTCATATCTGAATGATGTGAGAACCTGAAACTTGAGTTAGAATGAACCTTGAACTCTTATCCTTATCTGATCTAAGACCAACTATGGGATGGGTAAAATATAGAATTCCTAGAGACTTGCCAGCATAGGGGTTTATGCCATTTGGATAGTAATATCCGATGAAACGGACCAAGAGGTTCATGGGACAAGATTGGTAGTGACATTGACTGCACAAGGTATTTGCTTGTATTTACCAAAAATCTTGGCCAAGGTGGTACTATGCTATAGGTAGCATACGTCTGTCACTAGAACCAACAGTGCAATGTCCAGCTAGGAAGGTCACCTAGTATGCAAGGATTTCTTTAGGTTGACTGGTTGTGAATGTTGTGGGTTCTACACCAAGTCTCGGATGGTAGGAAAATGGATACTGTGCTCGTGTGCCCTAGGAAGGGCTGGGCTACTTTTCTGGAAGTCGTGTGGGTGACAGTTGGTCACGATCGAAAGATCCATGGTTGCGTGGCAAAAACCCCTAATGATATTCTTTCGCCCTAGACGATCCTACTTTTCGGAAAGAATCAAGTGACTCAATCAGCATGATCAAGTTCGGTTCAATTCAGTTCAAGTTTCTATTTATGCATTACTTATTTCTGGAAAAGTGAATAAGTTAGTTTATTTCCATGTCATGTGAAAGTAGTTAGTAACTGCTAATTGGAATTTAACTGTTTCTTGTCAAGTTCTTACGAAATCAAAAGTTAGTTGTAAATTCAGTTTTCATGTTCAGCAATTAATAACTTATTTTTACTTAATTATGTTATTAGAGTTTTTGGATGTTACAGGAAGGTTGCAAAATGCTAGAATCCATGGTGCTAAAGTTAGAGCCAGGTTGGATTGGTTAGACCATCGTGATAACGGGTCTAAGTTCTTTTTCCAGCTCCTTAAAAGTAAACAAAACAGGGAGAGAATTGATATGATCTGGGATGATAGTAATAATCTTCCTGATCAAAAAGCTATTGGCAGGGCCTTTACTCACTTTTATTCTAATATGTTTTCCTCTGAGGATGGGGGCCAAAATACAGACAACATTGTTTCCAAGAAAGTTACTGCAGAAGATGCTACTAAGTTGGATGCTGAATTGACTCTTAAGGAAGTCCGGGATGCTATCTGGGCCTTGAGTGATGGCAAAGCTCCAGGCCTGGATGTCATGCCGACAGAATTCTATAAGAGTAATATTGAGTGGATTGTTGGAGACCTTATCAAGGTCTACAAGAAAGCTATAATTAAAGGGTCTCTTGGCAGCAACATAAACAGTGGACTTATTAAAGTCATCCCAAAAGATGGTGGCAAGTCTCTAATAAAGAACTGGAGACCTATTACTCTACTTAATGTGTCTAACAAAATCCTGGCAAAAATATTGGCCAACAAACTAGAAAAGGTCCTTCCCAAGGTGGTTAACCCCACCCAAACTGGGTTTGTTAAGGAGAGATATATCCTTGAGAATCTCCTTACTTGTTGGGAGGCCATGAATTGGGTGAAGGACTCCAATTAGAGAGTGGCTATGCTATTGATAGACATTAAAAAGGCATATGACAAAATTGAGTGAAAGTATATTTTGCTAATATTGGAACCTTGTTTCCCCAAACTCTTCAGTAAAATGGTCAAAACCCTTATGAAGGATGCACAAGCTTGTGTGGATGTGCATGGGGTAAAGTCTTAGTTACCGATGCGGGCATCCTGGGGCTACATCCGGATGCAGATGCGGATCCGGGGCCGGGTGCCCTGTGGATGCCACCCAAAAGCACATCTTGGGCGCCCAAACGCCTAAGGTTGCACCAACAACGCATCCTCAAGGCATTTGGACGCCCAAGATGTGCTTTTGGGTGGCATCCACAGGCCACCCGGCCGCATCCACGGGCCCAATGTCCATTTAGACGCTTTTTTCAAAAAAAAGCCACTTAGAAAACAATGTAACATGTGCAATATAACTTTTTTAATTCCTTTTTTTGCTCCTAAACCCTAAAACGGCTGTAAAGAGGCCATTCAATCCTTTTGCACTCATTTTGTTTGAAGCTAGGCTCTCTTCTCATTCGGATTGATGAACATTGAATCATGAACTATATTTTGATTTTGTAATTCTAATGATTTTCTAATTTGCATTGGAATCGTGAACATAGACATATATGATATGGCTTATTAGTTATTTCAATTTGAATATTTGTGAACTATCAGATACCTTGAACAATGGTGAAGTATCATACTATCAAATGATTTAATTTTGTATATTTCTTGCATTTCTTTGCATATATATATATATATATATATATATATATATATATATATATATATATATATATATATATAATTTTGTATATTTCTTGCATTTCTTTGCATATATATATATATATATATATATATATATATATATATATATATATATATATATATATATGCATCCAAACACATCCAAAACCCCAAAAAAAAATTCACACATCTGCACACCCGATTCTCGCATCCGAATCGGCAGCTAAGGGTAAAGTCTGACTCCTTTCCCTTGTCTAGATCTATAAGACAGGCCTGCCCTTTGGCTCCTGCCCTCTTTGTTCTAGCAGCAGATGCTTTGTCCTAGCATATCTCTTCCAAATGGGGATGAATTGTCCAACATTCAATTTGCGGATGCAATTATGGTTCAGTTGAATGAAGGAAACATGAATAATTTGATAAAGAAACTTGATCTTTTTTGCATTGCTTCTGGTAGTAAAATTTCCCTCCCAAAATCTGTCATGCTTAGTTGGGAAGCACACCCCCCAGTATGGTTCAGTAAATACTCGCTCATGTGGGGGGTGGGGAGCGGGGACTAGGCATCAAGTTAGCTACCTTGGTATTCCGTTTGCCATCTCCCCCAATCTCCATGAGATGTGGGAATGGGTAAAAGGGAAGATTGACAAGAAGTTGAGGAAATCGAACAAGCACTACCTCTCAATGGCTAGGAGGTTTCAAATTTGTTAGAAGATCCTTTCTTCCTTTAACATTTATTACACCTCTGCATGGTTATTCTCCAATTATCAATTTCTCCACATTCAGAAATTAATTAGAGAATTCCTATGGTCAAATGGTAAGGGGGCTAAGAAGAGACATGCAGTTAGATGGCAATGGTGTGTCATCAACAATGACAGAGGTGGACTTGGGTTGAAAGATTTCAGACTCCAAGGAGTAGCTTTGGCTGCTAAGTGCATTTTCAAATCTCTTGATGGGATGTAACCCTGGAAAATATTAGTAAGGAACAACATCTCTAGATCTGTGCCTAGGAAAGGGCCATCGTGGAAGGACCTATCTCTTAGTGATCTGATTGCAGGTAGCTCTAATGTCAAACCAGTTGGTTCTGCAGTATTTAAGTACATTTGGAAGGCATGGGACTTAGTGAAACAGTTGATTACTAATAATGGAATCTTGAAGGACAATGGCAAAATTTATGGAGATAGATCTGTGTGGTGGAACTTTAAGCACAAGGACAGACCCTTGGCACAAATCCAGGGATGCTCTGCTAAAACTTGGGCTTCTAAAGGCATTCAGAGGTTTCAAAACGTCCTGAAAGATGGGCAGCTGATCTCTTGGCAGGAACTATCCCTCAAATTTGACATTCCCCCAACCCAATGGAGAACCTACTCCATCCTTAGAGATGCATGTGCCTCCTTTGCTCTCCCCAGACTTGTTGACAGTGACCCAGTTTCTTATCTGCAATTCAAATGGCCAGACGGGTCCCTTCTTCATACTGCCAAAGCCAAGCTTATTTATAAATGCCTTGCTGACTCTGATGACATTTTTTCCCATCTTAACATGTGCTGGCATTTGGATCTTGATGTGTCTTCCTAGCAGAAAGCTTGTAATAATACCTGGGGCAGGCCTATAGAGCCCAAGAAAAAAAGAATCCTTTGGCGCTTCTTGTTGCACAGGTTGAGCTTTATGAAGCCTGATGGTGATATTAGCATCTGCACTTCTTGTAAAGTTCCTGAGTCTGTTATGCATGTCCTTTTTTGAATGTGTTTTTTGCTAAGGAAGTTTGGGGATCTTTTGGTCTTTCTTTTGAGAATAACCTGTACATTCAGGATATTATTTTTGGATCTACTTCAAGGATGAGGAAGGATTGCAATCTCTTTTGGTCTATTTTTACTTTGGAAATGCTTTGGATTATATGGAAATATAGAAATGACAATGTGTTTAAGGGCAGGAGTAGAGCACTTATGGGCCCTATGAGAAGACTCATTTTTTATAACATTGATATGCAGGTAACTGTGGCCCTGAGACTCTCCAGAAGGAAATTTGAAATATTGCTTCAAGATGGGACTGCTCGGGTTTTCAAGTGGGAAATTTCCCATGGTTTTACATGGGCAAGGAGGGATGCTGAAAGGTCTCCTTTTGAAGTTGCCTTGGAAAATTTCAAGAGAGATCTTAGAGAGCAGAGACAAAGAGAGGCACAGCCACAGGCTCCAGCACTTCCAGTGGCACAGGTCTCCATTCACCCATATTTGAGGCACATGCAGGAGGGGAAGGAAATCAGATGGACGGAGGGGCCTCTTGGCTGGGTAGCTTGGTTAAGCAGTAGAATATGATGCAAGACAGCAGTGTTATATACCTTTTGTCATAGTTCTAGCAGTACTTTGATACCAATCTGATGTAAATGCATATTTTCTGATACTACTCGTCCCTGTACTGTCAACATTGGGTCTGCTGTTGAAGAATTTTGTCTTGGCTGAACAGATCATCATTCACAAACTGATATGAGGTTTTGTTGTAATGAGCTTGCTTGATATTTAATAGAAAAAAAAAATATTGAATTATATTTTAAAAAAATGGAATCTCCAAGTACCTCCCTCTCCTATTTTTCAAAAATAGGTGTACCGCTACCAGTACCATTACCGATCTCCTAGAAACCATGCAAAATGTACATATTTCCTAACATTTTTAACATATGGAAATATTTAAGAACCTTATATAATATTAATAAAATTTATTTATGCGCCAACCAACCCCACATTCCCCTTTGAAACAACATTGAAACTAAGCTTAATCAAACCCACAAGAGTTGGCTTCCACACAGTCACTAATCTCAATACTCTTTTATCAATTACTCCATTAACAGGGGATAAGGCCAAATTCATTAAATGATTACTTTGTTTATTTCTAAAAGAAATATGCTTCACAATCATTGGAACCCCTAATTTTCTATCCCAGCAATATTTTACCACTTTAATTTTGTTGCTATGTTTTGCAACCATATTATTTATATTGGTTTTAAATGTTGTGGTGTCAGTTTTCTATATTGGAGAATCAGCCACAAGTCCAAGCAATATGTCCATAGGAGACACCATGCAAAGGCAAAAATTGCTAATAAAAACCCTCATTTATGCAATAGGATAGCTTTTGGATTCAACTACTTATGTTTTTCACACAATGT
Organism: Chamaecyparis obtusa; assembly: GCA_027943335.1. Taxonomy (NCBI): domain Eukaryota; kingdom Viridiplantae; phylum Streptophyta; class Pinopsida; order Cupressales; family Cupressaceae; genus Chamaecyparis; species Chamaecyparis obtusa. Next base: position 1,409,278 of record BSBK01002599.1, on the reverse strand, counting down.
TTCGGATCACACTCACCAAAGGTTTCACAAATTGGAAAAATAAAAAAAGAGTATCATGCTTCATTATATACTTCCAGTGGATTATTGGTGGAGAATGATATCGGTAAACAAAAATCTCCTAAGATCCTGTCTATAAATATTAAATAAAGAGACACTCTTCACCATAAGTTCTTTTTTATTTCTGCATTTCTAAAAATACAAGTGCCTAAACTTTCTATCAAAAGGATTGTTTCAAGAATATGAAAGCTAAGAAACACAACAGATAGGGTCAATAAATTTTGAATTATCTATAGCTACTATTGGTCCTTGTTAAGGTGATGATTCAGAAAGCTCAACTTGATCACAAAATCCATTTACCCAAGACGTTAGTAAAGTATCCAAAGGTAAAGACTGTTCTTTTAAGCCATGGCCAAAGCCAAACATTAATTTGGTTTATGAGACCTCTATTGTGATTTTCTAATATATTGTTCAAATTTTGTACCACTAGGTTTTGACAACATGACTAGCTTGGGCTTAAACCAGATCTTGCCAAACCACCTATAATTGGAGCACGAAACTGCTAGAGGCATAAAACATAAGTACAGACAAACACATAGCAAAGGGAAAACATTTCCTGGGCACTACAAAGGTGAATTAATCTTAGAGACCGTTGATAATTAAGAAAAATGCTTTATATTAGAAAAAGAACTTATTACATCAACTAGCAACTCTATCTTTAGAGCATCAACCAATAAGGTGTATGCTGTACTTCAAAATTTGTAAGTGGCAAATTTACATTAATAGAGTACATTACATGTGCAGTTCCCTACTTTGTTGTATGTTTGTGGATATGTAGTACAATGAAGATAATAGACTCTGCATTGAGCATTGTTTAGAATAAAGGGTAATGTTGGTCCTATAGCTACAAAATGGTTTGGTGGTAAACATTATTGAAAAATACTGCATGTTCTGAAATGTGAAGAACTGTTAACACTTAAATGTGAAGAAAACAACAAATTCCCAAGAAAACATGGAGAAAACGACAAATTCCCAAGACTGCTAAAATAGAAGTTTACATTAAAAAATAGGGTACTGTAATAGGCTTCTAAGAGACAGATTTGTACATATATGCAAGAAATAGAATGCACAACAATAAAATTTGAAATTCATTAAGTATTCTCAACCCTATAATACTTAGGATAGGTTTCTCATCTACACTTCAAGAGGTTCTGCACATTTACTGTCACACAAAATTTCAACATGTATGTTATGCAAAACAGATTTCCTGGACTTGCCAAGTCCCAAGCTGAGACAAGCCATCCAAGGCCTATGACTTGACTATGAGTCGAAACAGGTTTCCACTTGATTCACTGGGACTCGGGATCAAACTTCGATGTATAAATAACCTTAAAAGTAAAATGAAAACTAATGGTATGATTTTTTATACCTTGAAAAGTCAAAAAAACATGGTTAGGGCACAATTAGCACTCTATGGCTTTGAGACACATTTTTTGAAGGGTTTGGAGTCTGGACTCTTGGAGCTTACTTAAAAGCATTAATATTATGATAAATGGTATGCACTATGACAATCAGTGTGCTCTCAAAGGCCTTCATTTGCACCTGATGGTGAGGGCTCCACCCTACAACCCTACCCTATATCACAACAGAGAGCAAACCTGGGAAGCCTCAACTAAACCTCACAATGAGCACCGTCCCTTGACCCTGCTGGGAATGGCAGACCCCTACTCTAATTTTTAAAAGTAAATAATAAAAATCATTTTGGGCCAGGCTGGATGAAAAAGCAACACTTTTTATTATTAATTTCTCCCAAATTATATTTATACTTTGGTTGCATGTGCGTTTCTGGATTTGATTGTGTGTTTGTTTCTAGCATTGACGTTTCGGATCACACTCCGTGATCCATCATCAGGAAGAGAGAGTACCAAGAATTGTAAAAACAAAGATTGTGGAAATCTGATATTATTAATATACTTTGGTTTTCAAGTAATGCTACTATGGCTGCAACAGCATTGCAAACTTGTCTGATATATGAGTGGACTCCACATAGGGTTAGTGATGTTGGGCCGAGTAACACAGGATCCTCTCTACCATAGTTCATGACTACATATGGTTTTTGTTTTTGATGCCATGGATACCATAATACATTAGCTTTTTACACCTGAAACACTCGAAAATATTTTCACATTTAAAAATGTCATTTCCTTCAACTCAAATACACTTCTGTATTCATTTGATCAATGTATATCCCTGTATGTTATCAAAGTAGCTTCCAATTGATTAGTTTATTGCGTCTTAAAAGTTGATCTAGAGAAAGGTGCATACTAAAAGCTTTGTTCCTTACAAAATCTCTATATTTCATGGTGTTTTCAATTTGTCAAGCTTTTGTTGACTCTTAACGTGAAGTTTGAGTCTTGCAACTATGTTAAATAACATGTTACTCTGTTTTCTTCTAGACTAGGAATATAAGGAAATGTTAAAAGATGTATACTATGAGAACATTATTGAGAATATGTGTAGGTTTCATTGTGGAATCCTATGAGATCTATTTGAATTATTATAAATAACAATTGATCTTTTTCCCACGTACCACAATTCCAATTAAAAAGTCTCTAATTAAATTAAAACATCTCTGATACAGTCCGTCCAGCAGATTTTCAAACATTTAACTGAAAAGTGTTCAAAAGCAATTAGACAAACACTTTTGCCAGGAAAAGGAAATCCTACAAAAAGATATTTGAAAGAAACTATGATATTCAACAAAATAAGGACTACAAACATTGTCAGGAAAATTACCTCTGCCCAGAACTAGTTCAAGTGGTTGTTGTTCTTGCCAAGTGTCCTCAAACTTATGCATGGTGCTTTCAGTCCATGATCTATAGTGCACTGCCACAGACAAGACAATTATGGACGATTCTTATTAGAGTTTACTGAAAACCTACAAACAAGGAACTGTTTTATTCTATTTAATTGCTAGCTTCAAAGTAAAACTTAAGGTAGATTAAATCAGTATCCATGGAAGGAGATAATACCTTCAAACTACAGTTATTCACACTGTTAATGGGGATAGGTGCAATTTCATATGGTACTTATTGACAACAATGCTTTCAGCTCTTAGAATAGCTGCTAGAAGTACCGGAAACAAAGATCTGAACTATAGCCATTAGCTAGTTTCAGCTAAAGAAGAAAATATTTCAGTAAACATGACAATAAAAAATTCCTATGTAATAACTAAAACTAACCATAACTGTGGCTGCAACTCCCTTGTTTGTTGGTGAGACTTTGTCAAAACTACTGAAAGGTATGGATCGTTATGATTAAGCCTAAGTTGACTGAAGTCCAGCTCACTGGTTGGTGGTAAAAAGTTTTGTTGGGCAGGGGGAATCTACAGGTTACAAAAACTGTGTTGCAAGCTATGCCCATTACATGCTTTCTATTATCCTTGCCCTCACAAAAAAATGAAAGTTATTAACCATATACAACGTAATTCTTCCTTGAAGGAGTCAAAGATAAAAAAATCCCTGCTGGTTACATGAGACATGGTGACAAAGACCAAAAGACTCTGAATCTTATCTGCAGAGCTAAGATAAGCTGGAGAATTATTAAGGAATGTAACAAATCATGGAGCCACATCTGATGTCCCAAACACTAAGTGATGATCCAACTAACTTTATACAACTACCACTATCCATCTACACTCTCAAATATGGAAATTTATAGTGTAGAAAAGGAGTCCTAACAACTGAAGTTGCCTGGAATATGAAAATGGCACAGTACGCAGCTTCTGGAAGGATGTTGGTTTACACAAAATCTGTCATGCAATTCGAGGAACTTTGCTAGCTTCATGAGGTGCAAGAAGCCACCCTAAGGAAGAAAGTGGTGAATTACTGGATTAGAAAGCAAGTGATGATATCAGAGGGATACATGTGACACAAGCTTTTCTACCTCGTCAACAAGCCATCTTCCATGAAGGCAAAGCTTCAAAATGGGCTAGATATATGCACATCAGAAATAGAAGAGGCGCAGATGAATTTAGTTTGGAGTGGCTACTCTATTGGTAGTTATTCAACTAAAAGTGGCTACCTAAGTTTGAAATTTTCTACAAAATCAGACATACAAGAATGTAGCAAATTCATCTGGGTTAAAGAGGAATGGCCAAAAACCAAAATGTGCCTCTGGTTGATACATCAAGGGAAAAAAAATCTTTCATTGGATTGGCTCCAGAGGCACATTTCCAGGTTATATCATAAGCTGGGTTTAAAAAGGAAGATGTTAAAGTTAAAAACAATAAATTTATAATGTAATAAGAACACTAGCGGCAGTAGAAGAGAATTAAGCTCAAAGAGTCTCATATTTTTCTAGCTTGTCAGAAAAGCAAGACTCAAGATATGGTTAGATGCTTGGACATAGCCAATATTATATTACAAAAAATTTATAGTGATAAGTAACTCGGAGCATGTTGAATAGTTAGATACAATCCACAAACATCGCAAGGAAGGAAACACTAGTGGCTCAATGCTTTGCAATGTTAAAAAATATTAAACTTCGTAGTCCATACATAAATATTGTTTACTGCTAAATGAATATAGTTTAAACAACTATTTATTGTAAAGTAAATTGATTACATACAAATGACTGATTTATGCAAGAGTTGCAGAGTAATTCAGCAGAGTTACAATATGATATCACAATTGCTTCATTTATTCATAGATGCTTTTATACAAAAAACTGGAATTAATGAAAATATCCAACATGAAATCTTTTTCCTTGAGTGCAAAGTTTCTATAGATGGTTGCCAAGTAGATACAACCATCAACAACTACTGAAAGCAATTTCTTGTAACTATCACAAGCCAATAAGGTATCATCATATGGATAACCATTGGTGATAAACAAAACAAATCAAATACAAATTATACTATCTAAAAATATGATACTTCAGTGCTCCCAGAATTTATTTGTTCATGCATGAAAGAAATATTCGACATAGCAAAAGGAGTTAAAAAATAAATATTTCATAAGGCCCCAAATATGTTTCAAGACCAATCATTTAAAACAATCAGTTTTGTAGATCAATTTGTCTCGTGTAAATAGCTAATCCAAGAATCAAAAACAGATGTCCTTGACGATAACTTATACAAATTATCTGAAACCTTAAAGTTGTTGCCAGCATTAAGAGGAAATTCTTACAACAACAATATTTTATGAATAAGCTCCTTAGAGTTGATAAGAAACTTTACAGAAGCATGTTGAATTCTGTGAAGGCTTGTTTCCCTGCCCAGACTTGATAATTTGTTTGGTGACATTCTCGTGAAGAACTTCCAATTCTGATTCAACTTTTGGGGGGAAATTATCATCTCGCTCAGCAGTTTTTGAAGTATTTTCTTCACCATTGATTGTCTGATGTTCAGATGCACCTGAAAAATGGAGTACACGTCACTTTATCATCATTAGAAAGACATTATGTAAAAATTAATTGAAATCCAGATTTCTTGAGTATGAAAAAACAAGATTTGAAAATTTACAATTCTAAATTCTATTTCAGATCTGTACGACATAAAGAATTTTAAAAATAAACGTGGATAGAGATAGGGCTCGAGCAAGCTCGCTTTCAATCAATGCCTTCTTTAAAGTTGCCCAGCCCTAGGTCCGGGAGCTAAACACAGATAAATGAAAGCAGTATCTTATTCATACCATTCCCAATCCTTATACTACTGTTTGAAAAACATGAATTAGTATCTTTACCATCCACAAAAAGTTTCATATAAACCGTAACAGAAAAAATCATTTGGGGAAAAAATAGGCAGACCAAAAGATATTTTGAAAAAAAAAGGTTTTTGAAAGAGGTAAGAAAATTGTAAGAAAAAAGACAAAAACTACCTTTTCAAGTTTTAAGGGCATTTCCATAACATAGCGCTGTAAAGAGCATATAAATAGAGATTTTAACCGATGAATTGTAGAAAATAGAATTTTGTTGCTTATATTCATATTGTTAATTGCATTGCACTGCACAAGGAATACTTCATAGTGCATGAATAATAACTAGATGGTTACAGTTGACAAAATTTCAAATACAATATAGTTTGTACAAAGTCAACGTATAAACTAAATTCCAAAAAATGCAATGGAGCCAATGACTCTTGCTATATAAATAGAGCTATGCTAGAGGACTGTAGGTCCTGATGGTGAAGCTCCTAGTTCAGAGCCACTCCTAAGTTGTTCAACCCAATGACTATCCAAGTTGGTGTCCAGGTTCTCAAAATTCTCAAGCTCAAGAAAATCATTAAAAAGACAGTATTCCTTTGCTGAGTAGACATCATAAATTACAATATGTAAATCAACTCGTTCATATTTGCGATTTAATAGTACTTGCAATTTGAGGAACAATGTGAAAGAGAACTCTGTTAAGAGTGTGAAAGGGAAATTATATGACAAAAGAAGCAATTGTATAGTTCAACTTAATAGGTTTTGAATCAAATAGCTTAAAAAAGAGTAATAGAAAATTCTTTTGAGAAAAAATTTATATCTCAGAAGACCATAAATGATATTGAAATATTCTCATTGATAACTATTTTAACAAAATTGCAAAATCGTAAAGGAAGTGTTAAGTATTTTTCTGTTAGATAATGAAGACCAGCTAGCACAAAGGAGGAGAGCAACAATTTGAGCCACAATTTTAGCTATTATTATTCAAATATATATTCCTTGATTTTGCGTAGAAAGTCAAAAACATTGATGGTATTTTAGCTGAGAATTCAAGAGATTATAGCTACAAAGTTTCAATGAAAAATCAAAGTACGAGGAACATTTCCTTTCAATGGGAGAGTTGTTGTCAAAATCTATCTGGATCGTTCAGGAGAAAATAAATGAGACCTGCTTTGGGAGGGACTAAGATAAGCCCACAACACCAGGGCATGACTTCAAGACATGTATTAGTTTGTCTGATACCTATTTAACAAGCACGGAATAGTAAACGTACTCCTTGCAGGCCTTTTGAACCTCCATATATATGATGAGCCTAAATGAAACGTGGTTCTCTAACAATTGCAGGGCATGCATTCAAGCAATGAGCTTCGCCATTCAACAAGCATTAAGCCTATAGAATATATAGAAAATTTAAATATAACCAAAACAATCCTTCATTTAATATAAAATATCATTATAGTTGAATCTTTTCAGCACACAAGCTGATTTTTATCTTTTGATAGGAATCATTCTTCTTCTGGTTCCACGATGTCTATATACTATCATGCATATATTTTTGCTTCCCACTTCATTATTTAATTGTCACTACTATAGCTGCTTGTCATTGAAACTTGATGGCCAGTGTCAAATTGAAGCTCCAAATTATCACACTTTGTTAGCAACAGAAAAGAGAATTTATCCCAACCTAAACTTGATAATCTAAACAACACAGTTCGGTATTATTGTTGACAATTGAAATGTTAAAATTCTTTGAATAGTCAAGATCACAAGAATTCCAAGAAAAAAAACCTCTTTAGGTTGATATCAAACCAATAGAGTATTGTTTCAGTTTAACCTGGTTTTCTATGTTTAGTTTTGGCAAGTACCCATATAAGGTTCATTATGTTAAAAAAATCAAATAAAAGCCTTACTTTGTATATATGATATTTTCTGCTATTTCCCACCAAATTGTGTCTTTAAATTTATATACATAGAAAGCATTACTATGAGCCAAAGGCAAATGACAGAAGTGTAGAACACTGAGAAAAAAATAGCACATCTCTGAACCATTCAATGTTGTGTCCTTAACATCAAACCGTAGAAGAATACCAAAGAACGTGTCTCTATTTTAATGTCCTTAACACCTATTAGAAATATACATGCATTCAAGGTCACCTACAAATGATTTGCCTCCATAACCTAATGAAATATGGCAATATCTTTGATGGTGAACCACATCCTAGTGAAAAGCACTCAATTTTGTGCTAAAAATCAACAAAAAATCCTGATTAAACAGAGATTTTTCTGGTTAGGGTATTGCAACAGATTGGTGAGCACAAGATGTGTCTTCCCAGATGTTTTTTTTTGTGATTTGAACATTAAGAATCATTGAAAATTGCAACTGATTAAATTGCCATATTTTGGGGAAAAACATTCAGGCCAAGGATATTTTTAAAATAGTGAAAATTGGAACCTCTTGAGAATTTATGCTTCTACGTGACACTAGAACATCATGTAATAATGCAAGAGAAGAAAATACTCAACTTTTCAAGATCTACCAAGATCTACACTCAAGATCTCTCAAAAATAGTAACCAAAGGCACCAAACTTACTTTCATACTATATAAGAGTTGGCTATGGAGATAGCCACCCAAGATTTAAAGGCCTAATGGAAAGCACAATAAAATGAGAAGATCACAAAGACAAGAATAAGTTGTATTATAATCAATGGATGCAAATATACAATGATGATCAAATCTATAATGAATTGAGATTACAAAGGGAATTGCCTGGTTATACAGGCAAAGGTGAGACATAGGATATCATAAGATTATGATAAGTGTCTTAATCTTTCCCGGTGAGTTTCCTGGAGCATTTGTTTGCTGATCAGACCAGTTGCAGCACCATTCCCAACGTTTTGTAGACCTGTACCAGAAAATATCCATCAATTTTTAAGGTATTTGTACTATAGCTTCAAGCTGGGTGGGTCTATCCATGATTTAAGATTCATTTTTGGGTGTTTCAGTAGTCTAATTTCATACCACCAACACTTTGTTACATCAGTTGTTTCACCAGTTCTTCATTACAGCAATTGTTCAGTGCTTATTTTGCTTGTGCAGATGTTCATATCATCAAAGAGCCTTCATTTTCTAAGCATTAATCTTGTAACATTGGATGTTAGTACCACCAGTGGGATTTATCTTGTTTTATTATTGATACTCGCCCATTGAATAAGTGATAGTCTAATCACTCACCACTGGATAAGTGGAAGAAGCTTGTTTTTACATTTCAATATTGTATAAGCTTTCCCACTGAAAAGTGGAGTGCAATTGTAATTCCCACTGAATCAGTGGATGTTTACTTCTTTCAGTACTGCTTATGCACCCCACTGAACAAGCGCTATTGGCTGGCTTTGCCACCTGTTGCTTTCCTTTCAGATGTTGTTTTCAGTTAATTGTAATCTTAAGACACCATATGCTCTCCCTAAAAACAGTTTAGATTTTGAACTGCATTTGATGGGTCCAGGGTGTAACCAACTTGGGTGTCACAAATCGAAGTTCTACAATATTCCACAAAATCCATCATATCGACACTGTTGCTTTTGTCACTTTAATTGGGATACTTCTTGCCATGGCTTATCACGTTAGTTTATATTAGCAATTACTAATGTGGAATTATATAACAACTGCATGCTTAAGCATATATCTTGAAAAAATCATTACATGGAATGATAAAAGAAGCACATGCTTAAGCACATATGCCAACAACACATAACATAGAATGATATAACCACCGCATCTTAACGATATATCCTAAAAACACAGGATCTGTGTTCCTAAGAGAAGGTTTCTTCCATATGATTATTTTCAAACAAATATCCTACAGTGTGTGCAACTTCCTTCATATAGATTCTAGAACCTTATAATTTATGGTCAGTTATAGAATAGAGATGGACAGGGATATTCAACATTGACTGCCTCCAAAAGGCATGTATTATAATGTGTGCAACCAAAAGATTTAAAAAAGGTGGCTCTTTTTCAACTTGGAAGTTCTTCACTCCCATGCACAAAACCAGATGGTTTGATGAAGTTATGAACCATAAAAATAAGCACTTCTGAAGAGGACATTAGAGGTATCAGCCAAAAAACCCAAAACCTGTATAACGTGCACAGTTTACCGGATTGATGATAGTAGCAAGGCTTGAAGGAAACTCCTTCAACCCAGTTGACAATTCCTTCAATGCTGACATCGTGCCTGTATTACATTAGATCCTAAATGCTGAAACATATTCAGTAAGTGCCAATGGGAATTGAAGAGTGGTATAAAATTATAAATGCTAATATCCTCATCACATAGTCCCAAAATATATTTCCTTTACTCAAAACATGTCTGCTAGGGCATAGTGTACTACCTCTTGCTTAAACTCTTGCTAATGATGGAGATCATGCCTTCTAGACTTTGAGATTTGTTCAAAATAGTTACTGCCACTGATTATCATTATGTCATTAACAAACCCCAATTTTTATGAAAAAAATATTACAGTATCTTCTGGGAGCCAAGTGGATCTAAGCAGTGTCTATTGAACGAATTTTATATGAAAGATGAAAGATGTCTTCTCTGACTGTACCTGTGTCCACCTACGTAGTCAACTAAAGTACCATCGTATCCTCCTGTTAACTATGTAGACATTTTTAAAACATTTCTTGTTGGTATTCCACAAGAAATTTCATTCTTTAATGGGCAAAGCTTGTGCTTGGATTCTTTAAACTCTTTATGTAAGAAAATCTAAATGATGGGACTATTGTTACTTTATGCTTTGATATATCAAACTGGCACATAGTCAGTCTTTTGGTTCCATTTGCTGTATTAACAACAGACTCTTCAATTATTTACTTTTGTAAAATACTAAAAAGTGTGACTGTATTTTCTGTTTCAAATAGAATATCACCTTCTCTAGGTCCATTGGAGGAAAAAAATACATTGTGGAAGAGCATTCCTCTAGTCCTCACTGATGTGCACCAGGGGATCATCACCTCAGTCTGAAAAGTTAATTTTGAAATGTAAGATTTATTCATCTTTTCTGAAATATCAAATGATAAGGGAGAAATTGAAAATTGGTTTTTTGTAGGATCAAGATTCTTCATTTAAATTTCAAAGCCATTATTTGAAGAGTGCCTTCATTTCATATTGAGCTAATTTGCGTTCCAATTTGACAATAACAGTCATGAAATAGTCTTAACTGCATAATCTTCTTTCGACTCTAAACTATTTTTGGCTCTTCATAGCTCTAACAATATTTCTACTTCTGCAGTAGCATAGAAGCAATTAATGAATCTGTCCTATTTTGCAAGAAAAGACACCAAAGAATTGGGATAAAATATGTAAGTTTCCAACTCATGCGATCTTGTAGTAAAAGCAAACATCAGGTGTAAAGCAAGACTTCACAACCTTAAACCAGCCCTTTCCAGATTCTTCCAAATGTGGATCTTGAGAGTATCCAAAGATCTCGTTAAAAGTAGATGAAAGAGGATTCTTTCTAACGTGGTCGTACTTGTCACTAAACTAAAGATATGCCAGCAAATAACAATGACAAAGAGATTTTTATTGACTATTCATACATCTGCTAAAGGTGGAAAATACAGAAAGGTTCATAACAATTTGACAAAATGTGTGCTCTTATGGACTGCAAACAGAAAGTTTGTTGATGATGGAGCTCCATAGCAAGAAAGTACAGCGTCTATTCTGTCGTATGTGATTACAAACGGACTGAGCCTCCTATATAAGCCACCTTACTTTTTCTCTTATCCAAAATTAAAAAGTTTCCTAGCAATATATTGATATGAAATCCAGAAGATTAATTCACTGCTACACATTTTGATCTAAACTTTTCAATACATTGCTCTTAACTTGATCCAAATGAAAAGGGAATTACTGATATGAACACTCATGTCCTTTCTATTCACAAGACAAAATGCCCTGATGTGGAGTAATACTCAACTAATTGTTTGAACAAAATCCTGTATTTAGCTTCAAATGAACAAGCTGTTGAAAAATCTAGTTTACCCTAAGTCGCCTTTCAAAAGACAAAACAACAACGGCAAAGTTTTCAGAGATCACTATATAAGCTAATTTCCTGCAATTGTGCCGCAGATCACTCACGCTGAAAACTATGATAGATATCAATCTTAAATCAAAGCCTCGGAAACTAGGCATTGACTAAAGTTAAAATCCATAGTAAGCTTGTTCTAACTAGAAACGGATGTAGGAATCAAAAACAAACCTTTATCGGATTCTTGAATAATCTCCTGATTCTCTGCACACGCAGACAATCGAACTTAGCATAATAAACAATTAAAAAAGAAAACCAAAAACTAATTCTTCAAAACTACCATAAAGATATTTTTTAATAATGACAATTCGAGATGAATTAGGCGCCGCTGTGTAGGAGCTTACGTTGTTCATGAATCTCCTCCATGTCCAAATAAAATTGGAGCTATAATTTTCTCAGTTTTGGGTCAATCTCTTCAATATCACTTATTTTAATGTCTTACCCACTCAAGTTCTAATCAATGAAATTGACCAACCCACATTTAAAAGCAGGAAGCTGCTAATAGCAAAGTAAATGGGCACCTGACGATTATCTTGTCATGTTTTACTCGTTCAGGAAGAACTGCTACCCGGCCCGTTAGTGCTTATAGGCATTCATCCCTTTTTAAATTTCCTGCTGTTTTTATACTGGGATATATTTTAGATGTCTAAATATAAAAATAGAACAGTAAAAAGGGGTTTGAACGTTTCTGAGCGTAAATCGAGGGCGGATTATTTCATTGGTTCAAATCTTCTAGTTATTGCTACTTCCAAATGGATCGTGATTTATCGTTGAGATTTAGTTGTGTTTTTTTTTTAAATCTTTTCTAATATTTTATATTATGGTTTTATGAGTAGGGGGAGTCACAAGAGGATTGAGCATTCTAATTTTGCATTATCTTAAGATTTTACATGTCAATGTTGTTTGGTTTTCATTTTTTTTTATAGTAGTTAATTAACAATTTAGTTGTTTTAAGTTTAAGATTTCAAGTCATTATTATCAATTTTGATGCTTCAAATATATATAGTCATAAAAAGTGTCAAAAAAAAATAACTTTTTGAACCTCTTACCTATTTTTGTGAATTAGCACACCTTATCGTCCATTCTACTTACAACATTAATTGAATATATTATTCTAAATATTGAATACATGAACACTTGAACTAAGCATATAAGATTATAAATTTGAATTATTAATAATATTAAATTAAACAATATAGCATGATCATTTAAAAATATTTTACTTGATCTTATTTTTAAAACCCCTAAAATTATTTACTTATTCATATGTGTTTTTGTTTAAATGGTTATTAATAAATTATATATTATTAAACTATAATATTTTAGTACCTAAATAAACCTAATCCTAAGTCTTTATCTGCATTGTTTCGCTAGAAGCTTCTACTTGCCAGAACCCTCCACCGTAGTGACCTTCTATTGAATACCCGGAATACTGAGAGGGGAGGGGTGAATCAGTATTCTCTTGAGCTTATTAAAACTTTTACCCAACCATTCACTTATCATAACTTAAATGCAGATTTGAAAGGAATAGAAAATATAAACACATAACACCAGATTTATACGTGAAAACCCAAGACGGGAAAAACCACAAAGAGGGTGATCTTTCAAATATTATATAACTGATTAAGGTGGTGGCTTACTACTAGAAGGGGCTCACTGTCCAAAGAAAGTTTACTCCTTGAAATACAACGGCTCACTGCTAGAAGGTGGCTCGTAGCTAATATTACAAAATTGAACTATCAAAATTGCATCCATCATATGCAAGGGATATAGTTTCGTTGAAGTGCACAATCACTTCCACATTTATTGTTTAATATCTAAACATAATCACTTTCACAATCACTGTTCAATATCGAAATATAATCACTTTCACATTCACTATTTATCACATATACAAAGATATATACAAGATACATCTCAAATTTCTTTTTATAGGGCAATCGAATATGTGTCATCTGAGTCTTCATCAAGTCATCCAACCAAAGAGGAGTAAATCCAAAAACCTCTACACACTATCACCAAAAAAGTTCTTACCAATTTGGAGACATCTGCCAAAACCATAATAACTTTCCCGTGCACCAAGGAATGGATGGGAACATGATTACCAACATAATACAATGGTTTTCGGATAAGTCCAAACCAAAAAATTTAATCTATATTGTGTTGGTAACCAAAGCTAGCAAGAACCTGACCCAAAAATAGTGTCACACCCAAAATTCTCAAATAGGAACACACAGTCCCAAAAACCTACATGAGCATTACTATCATTTCGAACTAGTCTAAATCTAAACCATGTCATACTAGAATAATGTCGGACCTCCAAACCAAAATGTGACATCATGGAAAACATGCTGACAATCTCCCCATTTGTCATTGATGGCAACATGGAGGTACAAAACTATGTATATGTATGTACTTATATTACTTTTGTCACCATGTATACATTACTCCCCCTTTGTCATCAATGCCAAAGGGCACAATCCAAAAAAAAAGAAACCCAAAAAGAAAACTGAGAGCTGAGCATAAGCTCCCCCTAAGGGAGAAAAGGAACTTAATCTGAGGACTATTTGATTTTCTAAATATGTGCAGCCCATGCACCTTTATTATTGTCCCATTGCAGAATGGCATCAGTTAAAAGCTCAATATGCACTTGAAGAGACATCAGCATACATTATGCCTCATCTAGAGTGTCTAGATCAGAATAAGTGACATGGTGTGCCTTGAAAAGGGCACAATTCATCAAGGATATACATTCACCACACATGTCCCTTAGATGACTCAAGGGAAGGACAATGTCATCTCTCTACTATTGTAGCTAAAAATAGGTCTTGTGAAGTTCTTCGATTACTAATCTTAATCTAGAGTTGGTAATATTTGAGAGAGATGTGAATTCTAATGTGCTTGATGGATTCTATTCTTAATTATGTCAATTTCTTTTATAATACTCTTGGTGCCCTTTGACCACAACAAACTGTAAACATATATGTTAGGGTTTAGGTAGATATGAGAAATAAACAATATTAAGATAATGCAGAAAATAGAGAAGATAGAAAAACAAATAACACGTGGATTTAACGTGGTTCCCCCAATATGGGCTACATCCACCAAAGAAATAGACATCCACTTATTTTTATTATCCAGTGAATAGAAAATTACAATTTGATAATTTTGCATTACACCGCCAACTTATTTACAGGCCTTTTAGGCAATTTACCAATGTCAGTTAACAAATTAACCTAAAAATCTTGATGAGTTAACCAAAACCTAAAAAATCTTGATGAGTTAACCAAAAATGTTTAACAAGTTAACCAAAAAAAATTCCTTAGAGGATGCGCCCCCAAGGTACTTAGGCCAATCCCCATACTTCAGAATGTACAAGTTCTAACTTTTCACTTTTCTTTTCCTTCCCAACTCTAAGAAATCAAACCCTCTCTTTTTTTCCATAAAAACATAGTTTTCACAAAAATCCAAATCAATATTTTTCAAACCTGGTAATAAATTCTTTGAATGGAGAAGCTTCAGCCCCTTATCGCTCATGTGCCCAAGTTGATTACGCCATAGAGTTGTATCCACTCATGTGGAAGCTAGACAAATAGAATAATTAATATTACCAATACATAAATATAATATACCTACCTTTTCCCCTTTTTCTATTATCAATGAGCCTTTAGTAACCTTCCATGAATTGTCTGTGAATACAACTATGCAACCTTCACTTCCCAGTTATCCTGCTAATATTAAATTTCTTCTCAAATCAAGAACATGTCCCACCTCTTCTAGCAGGCATTGATTACCATTTGGTAATTTTATCTGTATGTTTCCCTTTCCAATAGTTTTTCATGGTTCATCATCACCTAAATATACCTATCCAAAATCCCTTTGAACATAATCCAGAAAATATTTTCTATGGGGTGCGACATGAAAAGAAGCCCCTGAATCTAACACCCAAGAATCAGTAATATTACCCAAAGAAACGATCAAAGAAACTTGTAACACATCACCTGCTACATTTTCTTCCTTGTTATTTTCTTGTTGTTCATCCCCTTGTTTTCTCCTTTGAGATCAACAATCTTTCTTCGGATGTCCTTTCTTTCCATAATGCCAACACTCCACATTTACCCTTATTTGGATATGCTCTTTCTATATTCCTCGTGATTACTTGGGCTCTTTCCTCTTTCCCTTTGTCGCCCCATGTTCTCAACAATCAAAGCATTACCTGATGTTTCACGTATATTTTTCCATCACATTTCGTCGCTAAGGATAACACCAACAACATCATCAAACTTTAAAGTGATTAAACCAAAGACATAGTTACTTATAGCTATGACTAAACCATTCCAACTTTCAGGCAATGAGCATAAAATTGAGAGAGCCCTAACCTCATCATCAAAATTTACTTTTACAAAACCTATTTGACTAGTAGCCACACTACAACATTTGGGGTCAAATTTCAATGCCAATTTGTGACGCCACTACAATTTGTGTTTATTTTTTGTGTTTTTTTTTACAAGTGCCCCCAAAGGTGTCGTAATTGTGACACCCGTTTGTTTATAAACAAAAAAAAGAAAAAGAAAGTGTCATTTGTAATTTGTGAATTTGAAGAGCTGTCACGAAGATGACACTTCACTTTCACGTGGCGTGAAGAGTGCATTCGAGTTTGGCATGCGCGAAGAGCCCGGCACTATGTGGGAAGAGGGCACTGGCACTTGAGGTAGGCATTTGAGCTTTGTCTTCTCATTAAACCAATTTTAGTGGCATTGTTTACATCTTAGCATTGTTAATAGTGGCATTGTTTACATCTTAGCATTTGGAATGCTCGATGACCCGCGAGCTTTGAGAGACAGGGCATCATTACTATTACCTTCAAGGCATTGTGTGAAGTGTTTGATCTTTGTTTATTTGTTTTTCTGTTGATATTCACTATGTGGTACTCCCCGTTTATGATCATTTCATGAGGAAATGTCTTGATGGCTGGCGGGCTGCAAGCTAGGGCATCATACATTGTTTATGAACTCACTATTGAATATTAGCATTGTTTACATCTTTTCATTTGGAATGCTTGATGACCCGCAAGGTTTGAGAGCTAGGGCATCGTTGCTATTACCTTTAAGACATTGTGTGAAGTGTTTGATCTCTATTTATTTGTTTTGCTATTGATATTCACTATGTGGTACTCCCCGTTTATGATCATTTCATGAGGAAATGTCTTAATGGCTTGTGGGCTACAAGCTAGGGCATGATACATTGTTCATGAGCTCACTATTTAATATTGGCATTGTTTACATATTTTCATTTGGAATGCTTGATGATCTACAAGCTTTGAGAGCTAGGGCATCATTTATATTACCTTCAAGGCATTGTGTGAAGTGTTTGATCTCTCTTTATTTGTTTTGTTGTTGATATTCACTATGTAGTACTCCCCGTTTATGATCATTTCATGAGGAAATGTTTTGATGGCTCGCGGGCTGCAAGCTAGGGCATCATACATTGTTCATGAGCTCACTATTTAATATTGACATTGTTCATGAGCTCACTGTTTAATATCTAGCCGGGCCATGTAAATGGTACCAGGCCAACCCAATCAGCCCAACAAAATGTGTCATGTTTATCTTTGTCAAATACACTCGTTCACCATTTTGTTCTTGTTCTTCACACAAATATTGCATCAGAAGTAATTGTAAACAATGATTCAAAGAAAAAAGAAACAACTACAATAGATCAAACCCCAAAAGAATACAGTCAACTACAATAGCTCACAATCTCAATGAAATAAATATGTATAAAACAATATATGGTGCACAATAGCAACAAGCATGCAATGACAGGAATAATATTGCATGATAAAATTCAATACTCTTAATTTTTATTCACATTACACATGCATAATTGTAGATGAGGATTAGTAATAGGGTGTTAGACATTGCTTAGATCCTTTGGATCTAACTCTATCTTTTCCTTCCTTGCAAATTTTGGATCATACAAGAGCATACTGGATTGAACCCCGAGTCAACACTTCATTACTTCAGGCAATGTCTAGTACTTTCATTATTTATATTCATCCACTTATGTATGTTTGCATTCATTCATATTCTTCTGAAAGTTGGCTATTAGCGACCATATATGACGATTCTTGATATTTTTGGGTCATTTGATGAAAATATTTAAAATTTTCTTAAAAGTTTATATTTTTTATTTCAATTTTTAAAATCATAAAATGAATAAAATTTAAATATAATAATTAAGATAATCTTTGTTTTCACTTAAAATAAAAACATAAAGCTCATAAAGCATGGTAAAAACATAAAGCTCATAAAGCATGGTAAAAGAGGGCCCTTACTGTGGTAAAATGGGAAAGTTGCCACCTTGCACTGCTCTTTATATGGTAGCTACAAAGGAACTATGTTATAAAATTTCAAGGCATGAAATTTTATACTTTTTGACATCATACTTTTTTCTCCTTAGCATTGAGTTTACAATGTGGGGGACTCGAAGAAAATATATGTACATTTATAAAATTTCATGCCTTGAAATTTGGCATGAAATTTTATAACATAGTTCCTTAGCATTTGATCTTTATATGGCAGCCATGACTTGAGGTAGGCATTCGAGCTTTGTCTTCTCATTAACTCAATTTCATTTTGATGGCATTTGTTGATTTAATGGCAAAATATGAATGTTAATACTGGCATTGTTTACATCTTTGCATTTGGAATGCTCGATGACCTGCGAACTTTGAGAGCTAGGGCATCGTTGATATTACCTTCAAGACATTATGTGAAGTGTTTGATCTCTCTTTATTTGTTTTATTGTTGATATTCACTATGTGGTACTCCCCGTTTATGATCATTTCCTAAGAAAATATCTTGATGGCTCACGGGCTACAAGCTAGGGCATCATGCATTGTTTATGAGCTCACTGTTTGAGCACCTCATGTCTCTATTTGATTGGTTAGTGCTCCGTTTGTTATATTGATGCTATTAGATCAAATAGGGACATCAGTAATAAAATAATACACTTACTATTTTGAATTTGAGCTCTGGCATCATGCAATGTTATTGTTGTCAAAATAGTAAGTGTATTAATGTATGATCTAATAGCAACAACCTCATTGATCATTACCTTTGACTCCCCCATCATTATAGAAGAGATAACTACCTACAACTATATTTCATAATTCCTCATTTGAAGTCATAGGTTAGTTTAACTATTGGACAATGAGCTGATAGGATTTTCGAATAGATTTGAATAAAAACTAAGAGTATTGAATTTTAGCATACAATGTTATTGTTGTCATTGCATGCTTGCTGCTATTGTGCACCATATATTATTTTATACACTATTTATTTCATTGAGATTGTGAGCTATTGTAGTTGACTATATTCTTTTGTGGTCTGATCTATTGTAGTTGTTTCTTTTTTCTTTGAATCATTGTTTACAATTACTTTTGATGCAATATTTGTGTGAAGAACAAGAACAAAATGGTGAATGAGTGTATTTGACAAAGATAAACATGACACATTTTGTTGGGCTGATTGGGTTGGCTTAGTACCATTTACATGGCTTGGCCAAATATTAAACAATGAGCTCATGAACAATCATCCTACTACTTACACTGCAATTTCTATGTCCACTTACAATAATAAATTATAGAGTTTCACTACAATTTCTATGTCCACTACCATTAAAATATATCACTCCTCCTGTTATATAATGTATATGCATACCTGTTTAAAATTCTATACTTGTTGCTCTTAAATATTATTACCTTTTCACTCAAATTTACATGACATTAAAGCCAAGCTCAAAATGTATACATACGTGTAAGTATAGGAAAAGCTGGATTCTGCAACTATTGAAAAAAAAAAAACTATACCAATAGCAGCTTACGAGAAACTATACTTGTGCTTACCACACCTTACCTCAACATCATAATGCTTATCATTTTCAAGCTTCAGCGAGGCTTCATACCACACAGTGTCTATAGATTTGTATGCAACACTGATTTAGGCTGGAGGTAAACTACATGTGTCATGTAAACAACATGGTTGAATTCAATCTCTTTTGTTCGTTTTCAAGAGTTTTCCCACCAATACAAGCATAAATAACACATTGAATGTAATCTATGAACACTGCGTGGTATGAAATCTCACTGAAGCTTGAAATATATCATTCCTTATATTATTGTCAAAATTAAATTCAAATATTTCTCAAAACATTTATTTTTGTAGAATTAAGATATCCTTATCTAAATAATAAAATAATCTTGCATAATAGCTTTTGAATCACATTAACACACACCCATGTTCTGTAGCATAGTTCATTTTAGAAGTGTATGGCTTGACTATGCACATGCATAATTGTAGATGAGGATCAGTAATAGGGTGCTAGACATTGCTTAGATCCTTTGGATCTAACCCCATTTTTTCCTTCCTAGCAAGTTTTGGATCATACAAGAGCATATTGGATTGAAGCCTGGGTCAACACTTCATTACTTCAGGCAATGCTTGGTACCTTCATTATTTATGTTCATCCACTTATGTATGTTTGCATTCATTCATATTCTTCTGAAAGTTAATCTTTATGAGCTCAAATTCAAAAAAACAGTAAGTGTATTATTTTATTACTAATGTCTCTATTTGATCTAATAGCATCAATATAACAAACAGAGCACCGACCAATCAAATAGGGACGTGAGGTGCTCAAACAGTGAGCTCATAAAATAATATATATTTACTCTTAATAAAATCTTATCAAACAACATATATTGTGTGAAGTGTTTGATCTCTCTTTATTTGTTTTGGTGTTGATATTCACTATGTGGTACACCCCGTTTATGATCATTTCATGAGGAAATATCTTGATGGCTCACAGGCTACAAGCTAGGGCATCATACATTATTCATGAGCTCATTGTTTAATACTGACATTGTTTACATCTTTTCATTTGGAATGCTTGATGACCCGCGAGCTTTGAGAGCTAGGGCATCATTTCTATTACCTTCAAGGCATTGTGTGAAGTGTTTGATCTCTCTTTATTTGTTTTCTTGTTGATATTCACTATGTAGTACTCCATGTTTATGATCATTTCATGAGGAAATGTCTTGATGGCTTGCGGGCTGCAAGCCAAGGCATCATGCATTGTTTATGAGCTCACTTTTTGAGCACATCGTGTCCCTATTTGATTGGCTAGTAATCAAACCGTGAGCTCATAAACAATGCATGATGCCTGAGCTCAAATTCAAAACAGTAAGTGTATTATTTTATTAAGACTAAATATATTGTTTTATTAAGACAAAGTATTTTGGGTTAGTTTTATGTTGTTTTATAAGATTTTATTAAGACTAAATATATGATGTAAACTCATAATTATACTTGATATATATATACTTCAAAGGAAGAATTATGAAATATAGTTGTAGGTAGTTATCTGTTCTATAATGATGGCGGAGTGAAAGGTAATGATCAATGAGGTTGCTGCTATTAGATCATACATTAACACACTTACTATTTTGAATTTGAGCTTGGGCATCATGCAATGTTATTGTTGTCATTGCATGCTTGGTGCTGTTGTGCACCATATATTATTTTATACACTGTTTATTTCATTGAGACTGTGAGCTTGGTTTTTCTTTTAAAAGTGTATGGCTTGACTATGCACATGCATAATTGTAGATGAGGATTAGTAATAAGATATCATTCATTACTTAGATATTTTTTATCTAACCCCCATCTTTCTTTTCTTTGCAGGTTCTAGATCACACAGGGGCACACTAGATTCATACTCGGGTCAAAAATTCATCACTTCAGGCAATGTCTGGCACCCTTATTATTTATGTCCATCCTCTTATGTATGCATGTACTCTTGCATTTTCTTCTAAAAGTTATTTTCCTTGTATACTATATACAAGTTATTTTTCATATATATACATGTAATCTTTAGATGCAAAAATTTATTTTCCTTTACATGCATCTTTGCATGAAATGAACACAAATTAAACAAGATCATCTAATAATGCAAACTAGGGTACTGTAGTCACTCATCTAGTAATTAGTTTCCCAAACTATTACTAAGGATTGAACATAAGTCTAAGTCCCCAAATCTATTGTTCTATGTATAAAACAATATATGGTACACAACAACAACAAGCATGTAATGACAATAATAACATTGCATGATGCCCGAGCTCAAATTCAAAATAGTAAGTATATTAATGTATGATCTAATAGCAACAACCTCATTGATCATTACCTTTCACTCCTTCATCATTATAGAAGAGATAACTACCTACAACTAGAGCATCATGCATTGTTTATGAACTCACTATTTGAGCACCTCATGTCCCTATTTGATTGGCCGGTGCTCAAACAGTGAGCTCATAAATTGCGACACCCATTTGGTTATAAACAAAAAAGAAAAAGAAAAAGAAAATGTGTCATTTGTAATTTGTGAATTTGAAGAGCTTCCGCAAAGATGCCACTGCACTTTTTCATGGTGCAAAGAGGGCATTCGAGTTTGGCATGCACAAAGAGGCTGACACCGTGTGAGATGAGGGCACTGGCACTTGAGGTAGGCATTCAAGCTTTGTTTATTTGATCATAAACAGGGAGTACCACATAGTGAATATCAACAACAAAATAAATAAAGATAGATCAAACACTTCACATAATATATGTTGCTTTATAAGATTTTATTAAGACTAAATATATTATTTTATGAGCTCACTGTTTGAGCACCTCATGTCCCTATTTGATTGGTCGGTGCTCTATTTGTTATATTGATGCTATTAGATCAAATAGGGACATCAATAATAAAATAATACAATATGTGGTACTCCTTGTTTATGATCATTTCATGAGGAAATGTCTTGGTGGCTCGTGGGCTGCTGCAAGCTAGGGCATCATACATTGTTCATGAGCTCACTGTTTAATACTGACATTGTTTACATCTTTTCATTTGGAATGCTTGATGACCTTCGAGCTTTGAGAGCTAGGGAATTATTTCTATTACCTTCAAGGCATTGTGTGAAGTGTTTGATCTCTATTTATTTGTTTTGGTGTTGATATTCACTATGTGGTACTCCTCGTTTATGATCATTTCATGAGAAAATGTCTTGATGGCTTGCAGGATACAAACTAGGGCATCATACATTGTTCATGAGCTCATTGTTTAATACTGGCATTGTTCATGAGCTCACTATTTAATATCTGGCCAGACCATGTAAATGGTACCAGGCCAATCCAATTAGCCCAATAAAATGTGTCATGTTTATCTTTGTCAAATACACTCGTTCACCATTTTGTTCTTATTTTTCACACAAATGCTGCATCAAAAGTAATTGTAAATAATGATTCAAAGGAAAAAGAAACAACTATAATAGATCAGACCCCAAAAGAATACAATCAACTACAATAGCTCACATTCTCAATGAAATAAACAATGTATAAAATAATATATGGTGCACAACAACAACAAACATGCAATGATAGCAATAATATTGTATGATGCCCGAGCTCAAATTCAAAATAGTAATTGTATTAATGTATGATCTAATAGCAGAAACCTCATTGATCATTACCTTTCACTCCTCCATCATTATAGAAGAGATAACTACCTACAACTAAGGCATCATGCATTGTTTATGAGTTCATTGTTTGAGCACCTCATGTCCCTATTTGATTAGTCGGTACTCAAATAGTGAGCTCATAAATAATGCATGATGCCCTAGCTTGAAGCCCGCAAGCCATCAAGACATTTCCTCATAAAATGATCATAAACGGAGAGTACCACATAGTGAATATCAACAACAAAATAAATAAAGAAAGATCAAACACTTCACACAATATATGTTGTTTTATAAGATTTTATTAAGACTGAATATATTGTTTTATGAGCTCACTGTTTGAGCACCTCATGTCCCTATTTGATTGGCCGGTGCTCTATTTGTTATATTGATGCTATTAGATCAAATAGGAACATCGAATAGGGACATCAGTAATAAAATAATACACTATGTGGTACTCCCCATTTATGATCATTTCATGAGGAAATGTCTTGGTGGCTCGCGGGCTGCTGCAAGCTAGGGCATCATACATTGTTCATGAGCTCACTATTTAATACTGACATTGTTTACATCTTTTCATTTGGAATGCTTGATTACCTGTGAGCTTTGAGAGCTAGGGCATCATTTCTATTACTTTCAAGGCATTGTGTGAAGTGTTTGATCTCTCTTTATTTGTTTTGGTATTGATATTCACTATGTGGTACTCCCCATTTATGATCATTTCATGAGGAAATATCTTGATGGCTTGCGGGCTACAAGCTAGGGCATCATACATTGTTCATAAGTTCATTGTTTAATACTGACATTGTTTATGAGCTCACTGTTTAATATCTGGCCAGGCCATGTAAATGGTACTAGGCCAACCCAATCAGCCCAACAAAATGTGTCATGTTTATCTTTGTCAAATACACTCATTCACCATTTTATTCTTGTTCTTCACACAAATATTGCATCAAAAGTAATTGTAAATAATTATTCAAAGAAAAAAGAAACAACTACAATAGATTAGACCCCAAAAGAATACAGTCAACTACAATAGCTCACATTCTTAATGAAATAAATAACACAATAGATGATGCACAACAACAGCAAGCATGCAATGACAACAATAACATTACATGATGCCCGAGCTCAAATTCAAAACAGTAAGTGTATTAATGTATGATATAATAGCAGCAACCTCATTGATCATTACCTTTCACTCCTCCATCATTATAAAAGAGATAACTACCTACAACTAGGGAATCATGTATTGTTTATGAGCTCACTATTTGAGCACCTCATGTCCTTATTTGATTGACCAGTGCTCAAATAGTGAGCTCATAAATAATGCATGATGCCCTAGCTTGCAGCCTGTAAGCCATCAAGACATTTCCTCATGAAATGATCATAAACGGGGAGTACCACATAGTGAATATCAACAACAAAACAAATAAAGAGAGATCAAACACTTCACACAATATATGTTGTTTTATAAGATTTTATTAAGACTAAATATATTGTTTTATGAGCTCAATGTTTGAGCACCTCATGTCCCTATTTGATTGGTCGGTGCTCTGTTTGGTATATTGATGCTATTAAATCAAATAGAGACATCAGTAATAAAATAATCCACTTACTATTTTGAATTTGAGCTCATAAAAATTAAGATATCCTACTGTTTTGAATTTCTATGTGATTTGAGCCAATAAAATTGTTATCATCATGATGAAGTAATAATGCATTAAATGTCTTACTTATGTCCCTATTCAGTTTTAATTTTATAGTGAATTCATGATTTATAATTCAGTTGTAGCAGCTCAATGTGTTTGAACTCAAGAATACCCCTTATTTTGTTTTCTACAAATCTTTTGGTGAAATCAGTCAAAAAATGAGAAGCTATGAGAAGGTGACATGAAGCTAATGAAATGAGGCATCTCCAATTTGTTTTGCAGATATACACATTAAGGATCATGTCAGATAATACAAGAGAATTTGATCAAAATAGGAAGACAATCGCTAGATTGTTGTCTAACTTTCAAAGAGCACGCGATGACAAATGTTATTGTCTATGCAAGAGTTGTAACAACTTAAAGATAAGAAGAATCAAAATCAAAACAACAAAGAGACATTGTAGGAAGAATGGTCACATGGAAGGGGGGTTTGATTATAATCCAGTGGTAAGTTGTTTGTTATATTGTTTTCACAATTAATATACATATGAACCATGGAAGGAGGTTTGATTATCATCATTTTTATATAGGTTGATCTCCCCAGTGTGAATATAGAGGATGATCCCATGGAAGATGATGATCATGCGCCTAAAAATACATTTGAAGATGATGGTATGAATGCATTTATCGTTGACACATTTGGTACTGTTGTTGCTGTTGATGATGATGATTATGATGAGGATGACATTAATGACGTCCATGATATACCTCTACTTGAGAAGGTGGACATGACCCTTTACGAAAGCTCCCAATCTACATTTCTCTTTGTTGTATTGTTGTAGGTGAATTTGAAGGTTATGAATGGTTTATCCAACATAGCTATGTCACGTATGTTAAGGTTTGTCATATATGTCATTATAGTCTATAAAAGGTGAAACATGTACCATTAAGATTGTTTATAGTAGTGACTTATATTATTTGTTGCAAATTGATAGGTGTTTCTGTTACCACCATCAAATGTTCTCCTTCACTCGTACCGAGAATTATGTGCCACTTTGAAACATATTGGAATGAAGTATCAAACAATAGATGCTTGTCCTGAAGATCTATGATTATTTATTATAAAGAACACAAAAATGCAACAGAATGCCCTGAATGCCATATGAGCAGATATCAAGATGATCAAGTGACAAAAAAAGTGTCTCACAAGGTTCTTCGTCACATCCCCATTATTCCATGTCTGAAACAATTATTCAGGTGCAATAGCTTGGCACAATTTATGGATTACCATGCACGCAGTAGGAGTCAAGATGACATTATTTGAATGCCTACATATGGTTCATCATTTATGGACATAGAGGAAAATTGGCCACACTTTAAAAAGGAACCTCAAAATCTCAGGCTTTCTCTGGCAGCAGACGATGTCAATTTGCATGGAGAGATGAGATCCGTTTGATCAGTGTGGCCTATTTTTGTTATAAACAATAACCTTCCTCCATAGATGTCAATAAAGAGGGAGCACATTATGTTGACAATGATTGTTTCAGGTATCTTATTATTTTATAGTTATCTACATGTAATTATAAGTCTTGGAGTGAAACATCCACAATAATTATCTGATATTGTTGTTAATTCAACTAGGTAAGTACCAAGTGAAAGATATGAATGTATATATTGCACCCATTATCGACGAGTTGTTAGTGTTATGAAATGGTTTCACTATGTTTGACATCTCATGACTAATTGGACAAAGAATTTTAATTCCATGCAATGCTTGTGTGAACAATTCATGATGCTCCAAGGTTGACACATTTCTATGGTATGTTATAGTGAATTCTAGTTGTACAGGATAATTCAAATTCTAAAAATATACATATTTAATCTAATTTTATCATTATCTTGTAGGTCTTCAAACAAAGGGAAAATTTGCATGTCCAATGTGTGGTCCAAAGATTAGATCTCATCATTCCAAAAGTTTAAGAAAATAGGTGTTTGATGAGTATAGACAGTTCCTCCCCAGAAATCATAAGTATCAAAGTGCAAAAAGTCATCTTTTCAATGGGAAAGAAGAGACTACATCAAAGCCCCAAAGAATTACACCTCACCTATGGCAGTTGGAATATAATAGAATTCAAGGTAATATCATTCCACGTAATAGTCGATGTTTGAAAATTATATATTTTGATTATGTTTTGTTGGCTAATTATGTAGTTGATGATCTTGAAGGTCGTGAAGGCATCACCAACCAGCTTCCAAAGGGACTAAAATGTTATCACAGAGAATTTAGTAGGCTGCCCTACTATGAAAATCTACAAATTGTGCATTTGTTTGCTACTATGCATATTAGAAAGAATGTAATAGTGACACTGTGGAAAATATTGGACGGAAGGCGTGACAAAGAAAAATTTGGCAAAATTTGTAGTGACATTCATGATTCCAATCATGCAATGAAAAATATCATTGAATCAAATAGAAATGGAGACTAGATTAATGCAAGTGCTCTTCCTTGGTTATTAACAAAGTAACAAAGTAATGTCATAAAAGAAGTGATCTGAAAATTTTGATTTCCTCCAGGATTTTCTGCAGATATAAGCAATCTCATATCAAAGAAAAATAATTTTGGGTCAGGGATGAAAATGCATGATTGGCATACCTTCATCAAAGTAAGTCATAGTCTTTTGTATTTACAATATATTTGTGTAATTGCATTCAATTTTCATTGTATGAAATGATCAGTTGACAATTGTTGCAGTATTTGCTACCCCTATCTCTCCCAGAGAACTTCGACAATAATATCAAACAAATGATATATGATTTTGGAAAATACATGAGGTAAGCAGTGATATTTGTTTAATATATCAAACAAGTAATATATTGTAAAGTCTTGTATTTATATATTTATGTCTTGAATCCCTTGTAGGTGGTTATCATCTAAAGAAATCCATAAAGAAGATATAAAATATTGGAAGAAAAGAATTTGTTGATTAATGTGTGAAATGCAAAAGTGTTTACCTCCAACTTTTTTTAATGCACAAGAACACTACCTCATACACCAAGTTGAGGAGAATGAATTGTGTGGACCAGTACATGTTAGGTCAATGTGGATGGTTGAGAGACACTTGAAATTTTTTAAGGGTTTGGTACAACAAAGAGCACGTCCCGAGGGTTCTATGGTTGAGGGATAGATGGTATACTAGGTGATGGTGTACATTACTCAATATCTTCCTAATCTTGTAGCAAAAACCCATATAGATTGCATTTGGGATCTCGACTCAATTAAAAAATTTGAAGGGGAGTACTTGGTGGGAAATGGTAGCTTTAGGAAACTGAAAGGTAATAAATTATGAGATGTTATTGTAGTAAATTAATTCTTAATCTTCAAAATAAATCTGTTGTAAGTCATCTATTTACTTTTGTATAGCTGTTAAAGTGTGGGATGCAATACATTTGTTTATTGCAAACAATCAAGATTGGATGACGACATGAATTGAACAATGTCAACATGATGGTCATAGATTAACATGGGAATCCATGTCTTCATTAGTTATACAAGCTCATCGCAATGGAGATCCCAATGTTATACAAAAGGAAATAGATTTAGCATATAGTTTAAGAGATCACCAGGTACTTATAAATTTTTAAATTAATCAATCGTGTGTTTTTCAACTCATGATGCAATAATTTATACATGTTTGACATTATTGCAGGTGAAACACCACAAGACTATGTTTTGCAATGGTTATAAATTTCACATCAAAAAGTTAGATGACATGAAGAGAACTTGTGATTTTGGGATAAGTGCAGTGTTCCAGGTGACTAATATTTCATCTAGAAACGGCTTACATCCTCGAGAGTCACAAAATCGATACTATGGTATTTTGGTTGATATACTTGACTGTGATGTCAATTCCTTCAAATTATTTCTCTTCATCATGAAATGGTACAAAATATGACTCAATAAAAATAATCCCAATAGAACTATTATTAAACATGACAATGGATTTCCAATGATTAATACAAGGTTGTTTGAGCCAGTTCGAGAAGAGCCCTATGTTCTTCCAAGCCAATGTGAGCAGGTATTTTATTGAGAGGTTCCACATAAACCAGGTTGGTCATTTGTTGTTAGACATGATCCAAGAGGAAGATCGATAAAGTATAATGTGATGGAAGAAGATACCAAGGAAGATGAAGAAGTGGAAGATGATGTAAAACTAGATCACGATCGAGAGCTAGGCAAAGAAGAATATGAAGATGATGTTGCTACTGATGATGATGATGCTGCTACTGATGCTACTAGTAATGAGGATGGTGATGATGATGATGATGATGATGGTGATGACAACGACGATAATAATAGTGTTGGTGATGATGTCATTGACGACGACGATCTTGATGATGAGATGGAAGAAGAATATCAATGACATGAATGAAATGCACAATTATACTAGATGTTTGGCATGTTCTAATGATTGTTTTATATGTACTACTCTTATTCAGCTTTTTTTTTATGTCCTACTTATATATCTTTGATATTTTGTTAAGAGAAATTTCATTCTAAAAGAGTGTATTTAATTTCTATATGCTTAAACAACCTCACTAGTTAAGACTGTTCTCATTTGTAGTGGGCATGACAATAATCAAATCACTTGAAAGACACCAGTATTTAGACATGCACAAATTAGTGACGTGATTAAGAAAATTACCTTTCTTTACAATTGCATGGTTGTCTTTGGTTTGTCATTTTGTTTTGAGTGTCTAGTGATTTAAACCAAAGACTTCGACTTAGCCAAAAAATGTGCAAGTCTACATTAGTATGTTTCTTTTTATTTTAATTATAATTAGTATGAATGAACAAAATAATGACAATGCAATATTTTTGATAATGCAATAGTTGTTGAAATAGCATTGATGACTTTGGTCAATGTGCCTATGTGTCAATGTGGTGTTGGCCCATGCATGTTGAAGACATCACGCACAACAAGTAATCATGGGTGTCAATTTTGGGTCTACCCAAATAGGAAAAAGGTCTGGATACGTAATTATATTTTATGTTTAAAAATAATGTGACAACTAATCATTTTATGAAGAACTGATGTACATTTGGTATTGTTAGGGAAATACTAGATGTCAATACTTTCGGTGGGTCAATCAAACCACATTTACATCTACCCCATCTACATCTATACTTGATGTAGGAAATAAGTGCAACTTGTGCAAGGCTCGAGAGGCAGCTAGTGCCGCCAAGATTGCTTCAATGGCGAAAGCAGAAATCATATTTCTACGATGCCTTCTTTGTGTAGTTTGTGCACTATTTTATTGGGACCATATGTGTAAATGTGGTTAACAAAGGGCTATTGTAGATACTAATTTTTTTTAAAGAATTTCTAGTAGATACACATAAAGAACATGCACATAAACACAACAAATGAGAAACATAAATGTGGATATCACAACAGCTGACAAACATAAATGTAGGCATCATAATCACAATTTTTTGGACACACAACATAATTGAATGGTATACCCAGACAATGCAACATAACTATATATCACTCCTCTGGTTCCAAGTTTACACTGCGGTAAACAAAATCCATAGATAAAAAATAAATTTAGAGAGTGGAGGAGAGCAAGAACGACCAAATTAATACAGGTCCCTATATTATTTTGGTTGTTATCGCTCTCCTCCTGCGCTCTCTAAATTTATTCTTTATCTTTGGATTTTGTTTACGTAGTGTAGACATGGAATTAGAGGAGTAGTTGTGTTGCATCATTTGGGTATACCACTCAATTATGTTGTGTTTCCAAAAAATTGTGACCATGATGCCTACATTTATGTTTCTCATTTGTTGTTTCCCAGAACCCCTTATGACCCTTTACAACCCTTTACGATCCCTAAGAATACATCTTAGAGATCTTAAAATGTCGTAAAGGGTCATAAGAGGCTTTTAGGAGGGGTCAGATGAGCTTCCACCTTCACGTGGTTGGCCCTGTTAAGTAGAGAATGTTAAACTATTCTCAAAACAAAGAGAAGCTCAATAATTTAAGATCTCAATCTATGTACGACAAATATATATCGATCCATCTCAATGGCTACCAAATCAACAGATCTCTATCAAGAACCCAGTCGTAAAGAAAAACCATAGATCACACCATGAACTCACTGTGAAGAGGCATTCAATGTCTCATAAGTCACATCAACTGATCCACTTTCTATAATCCAAGTCTCTCAGCTCGGTTCACCAAGAAGAAGACTTCTCCCAAGTCATCACGGACACCATAGTGATCTACGAATCTCCAATGTGCAAGTTTTGCACATTGCTCTTTCGACATCACACCTAATTCATTCAAAATTATGGCAAAAATGGTAAATGATCCTAGCGATCTATCACAACCCAATCTCAACAACAACACAAAGAGTAGCTTGATTATGTCTTCAAGATAATTAATGCAGAGTCTACTCAAACTCCAAGTCAAGTCACTACTACACTCCATAGGAACAAAGGACATCAAATTTATACCAAAGAAGTCAAGAATTCATTCAAATCAGCTCCAAATGTAATCAGGTCTGCATATATCCCATGAAAACATCAGGAAGAATGCATCTTTGATCACCGCACTAGCTTCTTGTGCTAGAGTCACTGTTGTCATAAGTCTTGATTCAGTAGGATCCATTCGAAATCCAAGTCTCCAGACTCAACTAAATAATGCATGAGCCACTACCAAATCTACTACAAAGTTATCTCTGAATGATCCATAACCAAATCACGAGCAAGAACCAGATCTGCAAGAAAACCATTTTGAATTGACAAATATATATATATATATATATGTGTGTGTGTGTGTGTGTGTGTGTGTGTATTTTAAAACGTGATTGTCATCATAACTAAGATGACCTCACAACATTGACAGTTATCCATCACAAACATCTGACATCCAGTCGTCACATTAACAACATCACTGTCGAAAAAAAACCATAAACGACAGATATCCGTCGTAAATGTCCAATGCATGTCTGTCGCATGTACAACATAGTTGTCATTACAAACCATAAACATCGAATATCTATCATAAACTTTCAATGGATATCCATTGCATTAATAGCATTTTCATCGGTGAACAAGTTACAAACAACGGCTACCCGTTGGAATATTCTGACAGGTCACTGTCATTTGTATTTGTTGCGACAGATAGGCGTCCCAATTTCGACAGCCATAAATAGGTCCGATGATAGGTTCACTTTTTTGGCACCCTCTTTTTGCGATGGCCATGGTTGTCATAATTATGACGCCTAACAAAACCGATGATTTTTCTAACTGCAAAACTACGACACTGGGCAGTGTCGCTTAATCGACAGTATACTGTCTAAATTCAGATGTTCGATCGTCGAAAAAAAGGTCTCAAATGTACTAGTGCCATGTTAAACTCATTTAAATGATCACTAACATACCCAACTTATGGCATCTTCATATTAAATAAATAATTCATAAGAAATACCTTATTTGAGGTTGACGGTTTCTCATACAATTTTTCTAAGGCCTTCATTAGATCCTCCATTATTTTTTTTCTATATTGAAAACCATCGATGATGTCAGGTGCAATCGTATTTCTCCTAGTGCCTTCCTATCAAGAACTTATCATTATTCATCTAAGATAGTCATCAACTTCTTTGCTTTTCCACCAATAGTAAGTAAAGATCCTTTTGATATAGATAATCTACTATTTACTTCTTTCATAGTTGATAGTTTTGGTCATTGAACTTATCAACCTTAAGCATGCCTTCCTTTGTAATTGCGTCCACTCAAGTCTGAGATTTCCTACCAAATCGGTAAAATATACATTGCTACAATACCAGTTGTTAGGATTTAGGTAAATATAAGAAATAAACAATATTAAGATAATGTGGAAATAGAGAAGATAGAAAAATAAATAACATGGAGATTTAATGTGATTCTTATAGAAATAAGGAAGCACCACACAACTAAGAGGGGGATGAATCAATTGTGTCCAAAACTTAACAAACTTAAACCAACTTGTAAAATATAAACCATAAACCTTAGATCTAATAATTAAGCATGCAATCAAAGATTCACAACATCACATGAACACATAACACCAATATTTTTGACATGGAAACCCTGTTAGGGGAAAAACCATGGTGGGGATGAAACCCACAAGATGATGTACTCTATTAAAATCAATATACCATGTTAAAGGTATTACATTGGTAATGCACATGCATTCAAGAACACTTCCTAGAGCTCACTTCTCAAATACAAGAGGGAAATCTTATTTCTTTTAACAATTTTACATGGACTACAATCCATAAATCATGAACTATCTGATAGTGTCTTTGACATGTCTGGGTCAGCTCCATTGAAGCACAATTACAATCATATCTCTACCTTAATTATAGATTCCACTCATACCTCTTCAAAAACTCTCTTATACCATCATGCATCTCACATACTTGCAATTACAAATTGTTACATCATTTTAAACAATTAATTAACCTTGAAAGAATAAACAAGGTCGGATCAACCTTAACACCTAATTACAAAATATTTATCAATTACAACACAATGTTCAATGCAATCCAATGTATGTCAGCTAAGACATAGCAATGATCCATATTTTCATCCTCAAACATGCAACAACATCAATAAATACACCTCGATCCTTTGCAATATGCTACACCATCACATCAGCCAAGAACATGAAGAATATCAACACACTTCTAGAAAATTCTCAAATGCAATCACGCTAATATATGAAAACCATAAACACAAATAGAAAATAATGTAGAAACATCAATAAGTACCATGAAATGCCACGATAACATCCACATAAACTCTATCTCTGAATTCATCACCTTCTTTGCATTGATCATCAAGAACATCAACAAGAACCTTTGTCAATCAAGAAAAATAGCTTTTGATCTTCTAAATTATGAAATAATGGAGATAAGGACACATATCAATGTCCTAAACATGATCTGTAGATTCATAGATGAAAATATTGCATTACCAATCCATATCAAACCTTTTTATGTCGCATTGTCTCTTCCTGAACATCCAAAATGCTAGTCGTTGATCAACATCCCATAACTCACTAAAATCTTAATCCAAACCTCTATAAGTTGATATAAGCCAACTATAGACATCCCTTAATCCAAATGTACATCTTTTGAATCTAATCTTCAATACAGTAGCCACACCGAACCAATCATATCACTAAACAACTCTACAAAATTATCACAGACATAGAAATATATTGACATCAATGACAACACATCTCTCAAATATGTGATAGCAATCTCTAAAGCACATACTTGCACATTATTCCAACAATATCCATCTTTGGCATTGATGGAAACATATGATGTGAAAACCCAATCAATCTCAAAGATCAAATCAACAATACTACTAATAATATCCATAATATTGTCTTTCAGAGTCTCTCTAACAAATCTCTCCCCTTGGGAACAATCTCTCCTCCTTTAGCAGAATCAACGTCTGAACTTATCTCCCATATATCTATACATCTCTCCCATTAGTATTCTTACTATTTCTTACATGTACATCCCTCCCCCTTTGACATCAATGACAAAGGCACATATTTGCAACATAAATATTAGATATCTCTCCCAAAACTGAATAATCATGAATAACCAACTCACCTCAAATCTAAATATCAAACTTGCAAAACACAAGACTAACTACTCCCCTTGAGTATCGACCACCATACATCAATTTGAACATAAAGTATCTTTGTTAAGTGCCTTGGACTGATGCAAACTAATGCATCTCAATTTTTATCAGGAGGGATAATAACCCCTAGCTTATCCCTTAGATACTCAAAACTATCCTTAGGTAAAGGCTTACTGAATATATCTACTATTTATTCCTTAGTAGAAACATACTCCAACTTGACTTCTTTCACAGCTGCCTTATCTCTCAATAAATGATACTTGATAGATATATACTTTGTCTTTGAATGTAGCACTAAATTCTTAGAAATTTTGATAACACATGAATTATCATAGTAAATAATAATAGGATCATCAATACATACTTTGATATCTTTCAACATTTGTTTCATCCATACCACTTGTGTACAATTCATTGTAGCAACAACATACTATGCCTTAATAGTAGATTGTGGTGTACAATGGTGTTTCTTACTTGACCATGAAACTAATCTCTTTCCCAATAAAAATGCACCAACAATTGTACTCTTTCTATCATCCACATTACCCACCCAATTAGCATCTATAAAAGAACTCAAAGTAAAATCATCATCATTAGGATACCATAGGCCATAGTCAATTGTCACTTTCAAATATCTAAATATCCTTTTAACAACAGCATGCGATTCTTTAGAATCTATTTGAAATCTAGCAGTAATACAAACTAAACTCATAATATCAGGTCTTGTTTGAGTCAAATAAAGTAGACCACCTATCATAGATATGTATTTGGAATATCATCATTCTTTGTCAACTTACATCCAATTACTATAGGAGTACCAACTAGTTTTGAGTCTTTCATTCAAAATTTCTTCAACAATTTTTTCACATACTTAGACTAAGATATAAAAATTCCTTTTTTAGATTGTGTAATTTGTAAACCAACAAAGAATTTCAAATTCACTTTTCATTTCCTTAGCAAACTGTTTACTCAACTCATCGTTTCCTCCAAATATGATATCATCGACAAATACCTCAACAATCAAATGATATCTTGATTAACTTTGAAATGTAAATTACAGTCAACAGTACCTTTATTAAAACCAAGCTTCAAAATATATTTATCCAATCTTGCATACCATGCTCTAGGGGCTTGTTTCAATCCATATAAAGCTTTCTTCAATATACATACCATATTTCTCTAATTTTTCATTGTGAAACCATCTGGTAGTTCTACATACACTTCTTCTTCCAACTCTCCATTAAAAAATGTAGATTTGACATCCATCTAATATACTTTGAAATCCTTGTAAGCATCATAATAAATAAATAATCTAACAACATCAATTTTGGCAACAAGAGAAAAAATTTCTTCAAAACCAATACCTTCCATTTGTGAGTAACCCTTGCAAACAAGTTTAGATTTATTCCTGACCACTTCACCATCCTCATTTAATTTTTTTTTAAAACCCATTTAGTACCCATCACATTCTTATCATTAGGTCTAGGAACAAGAATACATGTATTATTCTTTTGGATTTGATCTAATTATTCTTCCATAGCTTTCACCCAACTTTCATCTTTACATGCTTCACTTACATCCTTAGGTTCAATATTTGAAATCAAACAAATCTCTTTTCTATCTTCTAGTACTAACCTTCTTCTAGTTTGAACACCTTTATCCTTATCACCAATAATCCAACTTTCTAAATTATTCAATCTTACATACCTTGGAGTCTTAGGATTGGCATGAATGCCTAATTCTTGAGTCTCTTGTTTATTCTAAACTACTTCATCATCATCATCATCATGAGTTATAGGAACAATCTGAAGTTGATTATGTAATTGTGATTTTGTTCCCTATTAGCACTGACATCGTCATCATCTAAATCATATCCACTAGATCTAGGTTGTCTTTGATTACTCTCATGCACCTTGATATTTTTCCTCTCAACTATCTTCCTCAACCTATTATTATAACACGTGTATGCCTTTCTCTTTGTAGAATAACGAAGAAAAATTCCATCATCACTTCTAGGAGCAAACTTTCCTAATTCTTCATCTCTTTTGATATAACATTTTCTTCCAAATATTCTAAAATATTTCACATTAGGAGTATTACCATACCAAAGTTCATAAGGAGTCTTATCAATTCCACCTTTTATCAGCACTCAGTTCATTGTGTAGACTGCAATACTAACTACCTCTCTCCAGTACATATGTAAAACATTTCCTTCAATCATCATTGTCCTTGCACTGTCTAAGATAGTTATGTTCTTCCTCTTTGCAACTACATTATTTTGTGGAGTCGTAGTGTAGATGTCTGCCTCTTTATCCCATGTTCTTCATAAAATGCATTAAATTCACCTTATATAAATTCACCACCTCTATGGGATCTCAAACACTTCATCTTCAAGCCTACCTCTATCTCAATCATAGCCTTAAAGATCTTGAATTTGTTAAAAGCTTCTGATTTCTCCTTTAAGAAAGTAACCCACATAATCCTTGAATAATCATCAATGAATAATATAAAGTATATATCTCCATGATAACTTCTAACTTTAGCATGACTACATAAATCAGTATGAACAAGATCTAGCAATCCTTTTGAATAATAAGTTTTTTTCTTGAAAGTATATCTAGTATACTTACCAATTGACATTCCTTACACATAACATTAGTAGGCTTCAATAAGTAAGGAAAATCTCTCACTACATGTGTAGCACTTATCTTGACTATGTTATCATAATTCACATAACACGTCCTCTTATGCCATAACCAACTTTCATCAATCTGAGAAATCAAACATATTCTTTCAGCATTATTTAAATGAAAAACATTACCTTTAGTATTTGTACCTAATGCAATCTCATTTCCTAAACTTCCCAAGATTTTGTATTTTTCATCCTTGAATTGTAGATCATAACTTTTATCAACTAGTTTTCCAACACTCAAAATATTATGCTTCAAACCTTCAACATATAAAACATCATCATTCTTAATCTTACCATCAAGAGTAATGGATCCTCTAAAAAATATTGGGCAAGGTGTATCATCTCCAAATCTAACTACACCATGATCATACCTTTCCAATTTCATAAACTTTATTTTATCACCAGTCATACGATATGATCATACACTATCAATAACCCATTTATATTTCTTCTCAACATGTGTAGCTAAAGATCTTTCCACATTAGTAGTCTTATTAGGAATTATATCTTCTTCTTTCATAGAAATGAATACCCATTCATCATCACTTTTACCACCTTTCTCAGATTCATCATCTATCACACCTTCATCAACATAATAAAATTTCTTCTAATATCTATGTTGATATTTCCTTGGCTTGACTTTAGGAACTCTTTCAAGAAACCTTGATACAAAATTACCAATCTTATTACATGAAAAACATTTCAAAGGTAACTTTCCTTCATACTTACCAACACCTTTAGATAGTCTTTTATAAATTAGGGCTTCAAGTTCTTCCAACTGTCTTTCTTCTTCTTCAATCTCTTGCAACTCCTTTGTACACCTTGATACATACTTTAATGAACTCTCTTCAGGGTCATATCTCTGCTTATCCTTAGAAATAGTATCTTTGAATGCAGATTCAACTTTAGGAAGTGCATAATCAAATTTACTCATCTCAAAAGAAATCAACTTACCAAACAACATATCTGTTGTCACATTTTCCACTATGTTTATCTCCTTAATAGTTTTAAACTTGTGTTTATAGGAAGGGGGTAAGGACCTCAATATTTTAGCAACAAACTTTAATTCTTCCATCTGTCCAACATCACATATGATATTGCAAACAAGCTCATTCACCTTCTATATGTAGGAATTAATATTCTCATCTTCACTCATTCTCAATGTCTCATAATTTCCTTTCAGTCCTTGCAACTTAGCAATCTTTGCATAGGAATATCCTTCATGTAAGGTTTCCAATTTTATCCAAATATCATGTGCAATCTTCAAATCCATGACATTTGTACTTAGTATCAAATATGGCACTCAATAATGCTTTGTTGGATATAATGTTGACTTCAAATTTCTTCTTCTCATTAGCAGTAGTAGTTGAAAGATCATTAGGAGGATTGTAATCTTTTTCTGTGATGTCCCAATATTTTGTCCCAATGCATCTTAAATGAGTTTCTATATGACCTTTCCATAGTGAATAGTTTGTACCATCAAATCCTGGACTATCCCTCTTAAAAGCTACCATCCTGGATCACCTCAAGTTGTTAAGCTTTCCAAAGAGGAACTAGGCTTTTATACCAATTGATGGAAACAAGGCAGCACCACACAACTGGGGAGAGGGGGTAAATCAATTGTTTCCAAAACTTAACAAACTTAAACCAAATTTCAAAATATAAACCATAAACCTTAGATCTGATAATTAAGCATGCAACCAAAGATCTGCAACATCTTATGAACACGTAACACCAATTTTTTTGACATGCAAACCCTATTAGGGAAAAAACCATAGTGGGGATGAAACTCATAAGATGATGTGCTCTATTAAAATAACTATACCCTATTAAAGATATTACAATGGGAATGCACATGCATTTAGGCACACTATCTAGAGCTTACTTCTTTACAATTTCACATGGACTACAATCCATAAATCATGAATTGTCTAATAGAATCTTTGCCATGCCTGGGTCAATTCCATTTAAGCACAATTACAATCAAATCTTTATCTCAATTGTAGATTCCACTCATACCTCTTCACACACTCTCATACCCTCATGCATCTCACACACTCACAATTACAAATTGTTACATAATTTTATACATTTCATCAACATTGAAAGAATAAATGAGGTTGGTTCAACCTTAACACCTAATTATAAAATATTTATTAATATTACAATATAATATTCAATGCATGCCAGCTAAGACATAGAAATGATCCATATTATCATCATTGGACATCAATAAACATCAATAAACATGCCTCGATCCTTCACAACACGTACACCATCACGTCAGCCAAGAATATGAAGAATATCAACACACTTCTAGAAAATTCTCAAATGAGATCACACTAATAGATGAAAATTATCAACATGAATAAAACATGATCTAGAAATATCAAAAATCACCATAAAATGCTATAGTAACATCCACATTAACTCTATCTCTAAATTTATCACCTTCTTTGTATTGATAATCAAGAACATCAATAAGAACCATTTGTCAATCAAGAAAAATAGCTTGTGATCCTCTAAATCACAAACTAATTGATCTAAGGACAAATATACATGTCCTAAACACAATCGATAGATCCACAAATAAAAATACTGCATTATTAATCCATACAAAACCTTTTTATGGCACACTATCTCTTCCTAAACATCCAAAATACCAATCTCTAGTCAACATCCCTTAACTCACTGAAATCTCAATGCAAACCTCTATAAATTGACATAAGACAACTACACAAATTTGTTAATTTACATGTACGTCTATTGAATTTGATCTTCAATACAGTAGCTACATTGAACTAATAATCTCATTGAACAAATCTACAACACTATCATAGACAAAGAAATATGTTGACATCAATGGCAACACATCTCTCAAATATGTGATAGAAAACTTTGAAGTACATATTTGCTCATTATTCTAATAGATTCACCCAATATGGGCTACATCCACTACAAAAACAATCATCCACTCATTTTTATTATCCATTGAGAATAAAATTATAATTTGATAATTTCACATTACACCGCCAACTTATTTATAAGCCTTTTTGGCAGTTTACCAATGTCAGTTAACAAATTAACCTAAAAACCTTGACGAGTTAACCAAAACCTAAAAAAACTTGATAAGTAAGCAAAAAATGCTTGATGAGTTGACCAAAAACATTTACATGGTGAGTGTATAGTGCTTTCCTAATCAATCCCCACAAACCAACAATATAGTGCATTTCCATTAGCAAGACATGAATGTCCTCATATGACCAGTTGAGAGAGAAACTTGTCCACATTTACATATTTATCTATTAGACCCTTTAAGATTTTTTCTCTCTTAATCTCCTCTTCTTTGTTGAACTTGTCTTCAAGTGAGGTAGTCAAGTTCAATAATGAACTTATTAATAACATAATTTTCAATTTTAAAGCTAGAGGAATTAACAGAACATCCTAGAACATCATTTTGAAGAGCGAAAATTATCTCATTAGTCATTTTATCTTATATGTTCTGAAGAGAATTTAGTACATCCTACTTGGAAGAGGGCATAATAACCTCTCCAACTTGAAATTTATTCACCCAGTCAACCTTAGAGAAATCAATTATCAATTTAGACAAAGTGACTAGATGAAAAGATAAAGGGGAAACAAGTAATCCCTTCAAGGGAGCATCGACTATACTATTATCAACATCCTTCTTTGAATTTTTTTTCTTCATCATCCTTCTCCACTTTATCTTCCTTTATTTCCTTGGTTTACCACAA
This sequence comes from Chamaecyparis obtusa, assembly GCA_027943335.1. Lineage (NCBI taxonomy): Eukaryota > Viridiplantae > Streptophyta > Pinopsida > Cupressales > Cupressaceae > Chamaecyparis > Chamaecyparis obtusa. The sequence goes on along the minus strand of BSBK01002599.1, from coordinate 1,368,122 downwards.
TCTCTTGTACATTTATTTCCAAAAGAGTGTTGTTCGAAGAGACAAAAAGACTTTATGGTTCACTTGGAGTTGAAAAAACATTCACACCATTATGTTCAACAATTGTATCAATGGTTTCCATATTATTTATGGAAATATGAGCAGTAACATCTTTGAGAACATCAAGAGATGTACTAATTCAACACTAGGTATCATATCCTACTTTTTGGGCATAGATATGAGCATCTCTATAGTTTCTATTTGAATCTTATCTCTAACTTCTTGCTCATTCTTCATAAGCATATTTATCTATTTCCTATTTTTTAATATGGTTTTACTAATTTTAGAGAGTGAAGCCCTATTGTCCTCAAGGAGAGACTCCCCAACAATCTCAAGAGCATATCTTTTAATTTCTGGGTTTTCTCTTCAAATGCAGACCAAAGTTCACGAGGAATATCTTTTTTAAAATATTCTAAAATAACATGCAACTTAACATTATATTGTACAAAATATTTTAATGTAGATTCTTTATCTTCATCATTAGCCTCAAGATATAGATTACCTATCTCTTTTATGTTTCCTTCTTGTGCAATAGAGTCAAATAAAGTATCTAGATTCAAGGGTTCTTTGGTTTTCTTACCTTTTATTATCCCAACTTGAATTCTAAATTGCTTTGGTTCTTATTTAGGATCTGACCCAACATACGTGTACATTCTCTTAGATCTATCTATTCCTTTCTTTTACTCAACAAATGAGGGTAATCCCTTTCCATTTTTGTTGAAGTTTCTTGAGAGGCCTTTCCTTAAATAGGAGTTTTGGAGGAGCCAAAAATCATGTTGAACCCTCTAGTGGCATCAGATTCACTAGGTAAAATGCTAACTTTCTTAAAAGGTTCATTGATCTCTTTTCATATCTTCTTTTCTCTATCCTTCTTAGTATGTTCAAGATGATTTTCTAAGGATTTTTCTTGTGTTGTTTCATAGCTCTTTTGATTCTCATCTAGTGGAATTTCTAAAAGTACCTTAGCCAAGCCTTCCAACACATCTTTAGTAACTTGATAACTTAGGGATGGAATCCATTGTGTTTTGGGAACAAAAGCCTCCATTATACATTTTTCTATGGAAATAAGGAAAGTGATATCATATTTGTAATTCCCAACTACTCGTCTAGGGATCCTTTCTCTTTTCTGCATCTGAAGTTGAGAAACTAAGAAGAAAGAGGTGAAGGCAACCTCTTAGGCTTCAAGGTTAGGAAGTATCCTTAAGTAACTTTGAATTTGGTGAGCTACAGACCTATTTGGTGCCTAAACCATCTTTTTTCACCAGGTACCTCTTGCATAAAGTAAAATAGAATACATAAAGCTAGGGTTCCAAATTTGAACACATGCTTCTTTTCTTTGCACTAATGAAAATACTCCATAAATGATTGCTTTAACATCTCACAAAGATCATAATTTTCATTCTTCTCAACAATCTCATAAGCCATATTCATTGTTGTAGTAGAGATGGAGTTATCTCGATTAGTAAAATAGACTTTGTTACCTATCATTACAGATGAATATTTAACAACAAGATTATCAATAGAACTAACAGATACAGAGTGTTCATTAGAGATGACCATGGTTAATTTTACTACGTCTTTGATATTCACAGCCTTAGATACCATAAGAGTGTCATAATAATTTAGACCATTAGTAATCTTTATTATATTTTTAGTGAAATAATTCCAAACATCCAATTTCTTATTGATCAACTAGAGCACAATATTCAATTTTTACCTCAAACTCATCTCTTGTCAACTTACCAGCCCATAAATTTACCATCTTGTCATGATTGAATTCTTCATACTTTAAATGAACCAAATCCCTAATGTCCTCCATCAACATGACCCCAAAAGGAATGTTAGAGAAGTGATGCAGGAGCATCATGGGTTGGCTTGCTATCTTGCTCATCTTTGGTCATTCTGCCAGTAAGTGTCGAGTTACAGTCATTGCCGAGCTATCTAGTATTGGTCGAGAATCCTTGTATGTGATGAGTTGTCCAACATTAGCTGAGCATTTCTTCTTGTGTCGAGTGAACCTGGTGTTTTTTGATGCTCAATTCTTCTTTGACCAAATTTGTCTATGATTAGTTCTTAGTTGCATCAGACTTATGTATTTAATTTAGGTTATGAATTTAATGTAAGGATCTTGTCTTGGGATGTGTGAAGACCATTTTTTTGGTCATCCTTCTATTATGTAATGATCTAGAATCTTCTAGAAGCCATTTTGGCAATTATAAATAGGGGTGTCTAGGTGTAGGGAGATATAATGAGATTAGGAGAGTGATAGATAGATAGATATAGAAAGAAGATACAAAAGAAGAAATCTTGTTGGTTGTAACCTAGAGGCCTCATAGTTGGGCATGTATGTGGATAAATTGATGAATTAATAAATCATTTGTTGTTCCTTCTCTCCTTGGTGTTTTTCTCTATGTTGTTTTCTTCTGTTGAGTTTACTCTGCAAGGTGGCTGGATAGTTAGGTGTGCCCTTGGCCCTAACTATTTGGGTCCCTCCTTGCACCAGGTGGTATCATAGTGAAGTTTTGTCCTTGAGGAGATTGGATAATGTAGAACCTTGAGTTGGATTTAGTTGTAGGGTGACAAATCTACGGATTTGACCTATAACTTGCAGAGGGTTATGATCTTGCAGGAACCTATTTGTCAAGATGGTTCGAGGTAGAGGAAATGTTGATAATGCCATATTAGACATGTTAAGACAAATTAAAGTCAGATTAGATGTTGTGGAGATAGCCCAGAGGAGAGGAGTACATATTGATGATGTGAGTGATGATGAAGCAGTGGCACCAGACCCTAATCCAAAGCTTGAGGAAGATCAAGATGAGGAAATATTATTGAGAGTATTGACTAGGGCACATTCAAAGCTATTGTTGAAGTTATTCCTTATGATGGAAAGTTGGATACTAATGTTGTGTTGGATTGGATCTATGATATGGAAAAGTTATTTGAGTTTGAAAGCACTCATGATAATAGGAAGGTGAAAATTACAGTCACTAGGTTGAAAGGTCATGCCTCACTTTAGTGGGAGCATTTGCAAACTGATAGAAAAAGAAGAGGAAAGGAAAAGATTAGTACCTAGTTGAAAATGGTGAAAAAGGTGAAGAAGACATTCCTTCCTATTGATTATCAAGTTATCTTGTCGAGGAAGATGCAAAACCTTAGACAAAAGGACATGATTGTGAAGGAATACACTGAGGAATTCTATAGATTGGACATCAGATCTGGACATGTGGATGATGAGGTTGAGAAAGTTGCAAGGTACCTAAATAGATTAAGATTTGGAATTCAAGATGAAATAAGTTTTTTGAAATTGGATAGTGTGGAAGAAGCATATCAATATGCCTTGAAAGTTGAGGAGATCTTGACAAAAAAGCATGCACAAAGACAGAGAGGTAGAGGTGGTAGATTCTAGAGAGGCAAAGGTAGATCCTATAGTGAAGGTGGAAGATGTAATAATTTTGCACAAGATAAGGGAAAATATGAGTGGAAAACTGAAGATAAAATCAAGACCAAGTGGAAAGGTGGTAGTTCTTATCGAGGAGGCACTGGTCCATACCAAGGAAGAGGTAGTTCTTATTCTAGAGGTGATTTTAGTGGTAATTGTTTCAGATGTGGCAAAGAAGGGCATAGATCCTTTGAGTGTAGACACTCTGATGGAAATGAAAAAATTCATATAAATGCTATGGTACAAGAGGATCTTGAGGGTTCACCAAGTGGACCTGATGGCAAGGAGAACTTTATGTAATAAAAGAGCTAAAGAAGATCCTATCCTAAGGAGAAGTCTTTTCAAGACCAGGTGTAAGATGACAGGAAAATGTTGCAAAGTGATTGTTGAAAGTGGTAGTTCAATGAATTTGGCATCAGAGGAGTTGGTTACACATTTTCAATATTAGAGGTTGAGACACCCTAAACCCTATCATGTTTCATGGATCAAGGATGATCATAAATTGTGGTAAGTGAGCAATGTATTGTAAAATTCAAGATTGGAAATTACTTTGATGAAGTTCTGTGTGATATTATGCCTATGGATTATTGTCATATTCTATTGGGTAGACCTTGGAATTATGATAGACATGATGTGCATGATGGTAGATTGAATCAATATACTCTTTGGGTGAATGGAAGAAAGAAAACATTGTTACCTTTGATTGAGGTTCCAGATGAGATAAATTGTACTACTATGAGAATTTGCATGGTTAATGGAAAGCAATTTGAGAAAGACATGAATAAGAACCAAGTCTATTTTTCTATAATTTCTAAGGGGTTGAGTTGTGGTAGTAATGTTTGAGTGATAGAAAATAGTAATGGTTGAGCAATAGAAGATAGTAGAGACCAAGTGCCAACAGAAATTGAAAACTTGCTGAATGAATACTAGGAGATTGTTGCAGAGGATATTCTAGATGTTTTACCACTGGTAAGAAGTATAAGTCATTTTATGGATATGATTCCTAGATCTAGTTTTCTGAATAAAGCGCCATATAGTTTGACACCTATTGAGAATGAAGAACTTAATAGAAAAGTGCAGGAGTTGTTGTAGAAAGGTTTGATTAGAGAAATCTTGAGTCCATGTGTTGTACCTTTTGTGATGGCACCTAAGAAGAATGGATAATGTGTACTAATTCTAGAGATATCAACAAGATAACAGTGAAGTATAGGTTTCCTATGTCAAGGATGGATGACATAATGGATTATTAAGAGTGGAGAAAAGTATTTTACCAAGATTAATTTGAAGAGTGGTTATCATCAGATCAGAATTGGAGAAGGTGATGAATGGAAGACTACTTTCAAGACAAAAGATGGTTTGTATGAGTGTTTGGTTATTCCTCCATTAGTACTTTCATGAGGTTGATGAATGAAGTTCTTAAGAGATTTTTGGGTAAGTTTTTGATTGTTTATTTGGATGATATTCTGATATTCAGTAGGACTAAGGAAGAACACCTTGAGCATATTTGACAAGTGAGAAGGTTAACGCAATTCTAGAGTGGCCTACACCTAAGAATGTGGGTGAGGTAAGATCATTTCATGGTTTGGCTAGTTTCTATAGAAAGTTCATTAAGAATTTTAGTTTTGTTTGTAATGCTATGAATGAGACTATGAGAGGAGAAAAAAAATATTTTAAGTGGACACATGGAGCTGACAAGAATTTCAAGACTTTGAAATAAAAGGTTGTTGAGTTACCTGTGTTAGCTTTACCTGATTTCAATAAGGTATTTCAAGTTAGAGTGTGATGTGAGTGGTAGTGCAATAGGAGCTATGTTGAGTCAAGAAGGTAAACCTGTTGCTTTCTTTAGTGAGAAGTTGACTGATGATAAAAAGAAGTATTATGTGTATGATCAAGAGTTTTATGCTATTTTCCAAGCTTTGAAAAATTGGAGACATTATTCGATTCCTAAGGAGTTTGTGTTGTATACTGATCATAAAGCTTTGCAATATTTGGGAAGTCAACATAAGTTGAATTAAAGACATATGAAGTGGGTTAAATATTTATAAAGTTTCACATTTGTGATGAAGCATAAGAGTGGAGTTACTAAATGAGTTACAGATGCACTGAGCACAAGACGTTCTTTGTTGACCAAGATGAAGGTTGCAGTTCTTGGTTTTGATGAGATGAAGGAGTTGTATGATACTGACCCTAATTTTTCTAAGGCGTGGATAGAGTGTAGAGCACCAAATCTATCAGAACAACTGAGTAAGTTTGAGGAGAATTTCATCCAAGAAGGTATGTTGTTCAAAGAAATTTAGTTGTGTATACCAAGAAGTTCCATGAGAATTAATTTGATTAAGGAAAAGCAATGTGGTGGATTGGTTGGACATTTTGGAATTGATAAGACATTGAGTTTTCTTAAGGAAAATTATTATTGGCTACATATGTATAAGGATTTTCAAAATTTTGTAAGGAGTTATGGAATTTGTCAAGTTACAAAAGGAGTAAGTCAGAATACACCTATTTATGTTCCTAAGAAACCTTGGAGTGACATTACTATGGATTTTGTTCTTGGATTACCTAAGACAACAAGAGAGTATGATTCCATATTTTTTTGTTGTGGATATATTTTCTAAGATGACACATTTCATACCATGTAAGAAGACATCAGATGCAGTGCATATTGTTGAGATTTTCTTCAAAGAGATTGTTAGATTACATCGATTACCAAGAAGTATTATCTCTGACCAAGATAGCAGGTTTGTTGGTTATTTTTGGAGGACTTTGTGGAAGAAGATGGATACTGAGTTGAGGTTTAGTTCTACATTCTATCCATAGAAAGATGGACAGATAGAGGTTGTGAATAGAAGCTTGGGTAATTTGTTGAGATGTTTAGTTGGAGATAAGTCGAGTAATTGGGATATGGTATTGGCACAAGATGAGTTTGCATATAATAATTATGTGAATAAGAGTACAAGAAAAACACCTTTTGAGATTGTTACTGGAATATAGCCTAGAGGAGTATCATATTTGAGGGATATTATTGGTGAAGAAAAGAGAAGTGTTGAAGGGGAAGTATTTGCTGATTTTATGAAGCCTTTACATGAGGAATTGAAGTTGAAGTTGGAACAAAGTAATCAGAAATATAAGGAAAATGTTGACAAGTCTAGGAGACATCATGTTTTTGAAGTTGGTGATGAGGTGATGGCTCATTTGAAGAAGGGCATATTTCCTATTGGAACATACAATAAGCTAAAAATGAAGAAGTTTGGTCCTTGTAGAATTTTGAGGAAGTTTAGCAATGGTAATGCTTATGAAGTTGAGCTACCTGATGACATGGATATATCTCCTATATTCAATATTGCTGATTTGCATAAGTATCATGAGTCAGATGATGAAGTTGTTATACCAAATGATTATCCTAAGAAGTAGGTTGAAGAGGTTGAACATATATTGGATCAGAGGATTGGTAAAAGCACAAGAGGAAAATATTACTATGAATATTTGGTGAATTGGAATAATAGACTAGTTGAAGATGCTACACGGATTTCTCAATTTGACTTGGATTCAACTCTAGTTGTGAGACCTCTGTGAGCATCACCTAGATCCAATGAGTGCTAAGTGTTCCATTCATTCTCATGAGAGATGGGTTCATGTGAACCACTACTCATGAATCATGGGTCAATGAGTATGACTCAAAAAACTACACAGTTGAATCCTGATAGAAATATCACAATTTGAATTGCTGTGGAAAATATCTCCTACTTATCAGAATCATTTCTTTCAACCCCTATTGTCTGATGCAAGAGCATCCTAGGTTGTCTTGCTATCCTACTCATCTTTGTTCATTCTACCAATAAGTGGAGAGTTGTAGTCATTGTCGAGCTATCCAGTATTGGTCAAGCATCCCTGTATGTGTTGAGTTGTCAAGCGTTGGCTGAGCATTCCTTCCTATGCCGAGTGAACCTGATGTTTGTTGATGACTGGTTCTTCTTTGATCGAGTTTGTTTGTGGTTGGTTCTTAGTTGGAGCTGACTTATGTATTTAATTTAGGTTTTGAATTTAATGTAATGATCTTGTCTTGGGATGTGGGTAGACCATTTTGGTGGTCGTCCTTCTATTATGTAATTATCTAGAATATTTTGTAAGTTGTTTTGGAAAGTATAAATAGGGGTGTCTAGGTGTAGGGAGAGATAGTGAGATCAGGAGAGAGAGATAGATAGATATAGAAATAAGATACAAAAGAAGAAATCTTGTTGGCTGTAACTTGGAAGGCCTCACAATTGGGCATGTATGCAGATAATTGGATGAATTAATAAAGCATTTGTTGTTCCTTCTCTCCTTGGTGTTGTTATTTGTGTTATTTTCTTCCATTGAGTTTACTCTGCAAGGTGGCTGGATAGTTAGGTGTGCCCTTGGCCCTAGCTATTTGGGTCCCTCCTTGCGCCAAGAAGGAATCCTTAAAATCTTTTTCTATTGCTTTGAGTGGTTTTGAGACTTAGTCAAAGCTCAACATTTATATCAACAGCAACAGGAGAGGCCATTTTAGAAGAAAAATGAAAACTCTTTTCAATGATAAAACCCTAACCTTTGGATCACCTCAAATGCTTATTTGAATCCTTTTTTCTTTGTGTAAGAAAATGATCTAGTAAAGTCTCTCTTTAACCTTTTCCATCCACTTTCTAGTAATAAATATGCATAGAGAAAATTGAGTTATCCACCACCTAGTCTATTTTTATGGTGGCTAGTTGTACCTCCATCTCAACTATGGTGTAGTGTACTTTAATGGAGTTTATTATCATGTTGTTACTACAACCTTACATTATTTGGAAAGGGATGTAGAATTTTTCTTGCATTGATCCCCCTGAACTAGAGCCATATTTAATTACCAGAAGAAGTGTTTGCACAATATTTGGGTGCATCCACATATTAATTTTTTCTCCATATATTTTTCATTTATGCCTTCACATATTCCATATAATTTCCTTCACTGCTCCTTTTATCTTGATTTTTTATCATCTTCAATGTCTTATGATCTTTCTAGAATTATTGCATTTGTATCACTTGAAATTTATTATGCTTGTCCTAACCCGCAATTGTTAGTTTTATGACCATATAAATGTTGGCAAGTTGACTATACTATTGTATATGACTAGATATAGTGTTGTCATTATGAAAAAAAAGTCATATAGTGTTTTGGAGTTAGTGCACATCATCAGAAGATCAAAAATTGGCTAAGTACAGAAGACTGGACAGTTAGCAGAGCACTAGTAGTTCAAAGCATCAGTGCACGTGCGTATGACTGAGTTATGGTATGCTCCCTTGAAGATAATATGGTAAGAGTATATTCATGCTAAATCCAAGATCACATGATCAAAAGTTATAGTATGACAAAGATACAAATAGTTGAAGTTACACAGCTAGTAAATGCCAGAATAGAACAGAGTATGCAGTCGACTATTGGTAATTTGATTAGCGACTATAATATTGTTTTGTAAAGGCTATGCAAATATTATAATTAGGTTGTAGACATATAATTATGTTTGTTTGTAAACACACTTGAGCCAATTCAATTGGAAGAGTTGTATGTAATCGATTATAGGCCGACCTAGTTAATTATTTTAGTAGTGCATATAACTATGATATGCGCCCTTTGTAATAAGTGTGGAAGCTGATATAGAGTTGAGATAAGTAGAGAAAAAGTGTGCGAAGATTTGATAAGATGTATTAGAGATTTGCAAGAGGTCAAAGCATTAGCACATCAAAGGAACTGATCTAAAAAGCAGTGTCACAACACCAGTTCATCCAACAGATATAGTGTGTATCTAAGATTAGAAGGTTGTAGCCTTCACCACTTGAGCAGTGAGCTCTAGGATAGTGTGTTCCCACCCCTAATAGGGTTATTGTAAAAGACTCCTAACAGGGTCTGACCCTTGACAAGGTCACTGTACTAAAAGCATTGTAAAGACAACTCCTAACAGGGTTAAGGATCTTCTAACAAGGATCATAAGATACTACTACAGATTATTAGTGGGTGTCAATTCCCACTGAGTTTTTAACCTATTTAGGTTTCCTCATAACCATATTGGTGTTATGTGTTGTGCTCATTTATCTTGTTTATGTTAATGTTCATTTCAGTACTTAAGCATTCAAGTTAAGTTTAAAGAGTAAAGTAAAAAGATTAAATATAGTGAACACTGATTCACCCCCCCCCCCCTCTCAGTGTTCTGATTCCTAACAATTGGTATCATAGCTCTGGTCCTCAGCAAAGAAGTTTAACCACTTGAGGAGATCATGGATAAAACATAAATGAAACATCTGAAAAGAAATCTTGAAGCTTCTCTTGAAGACCTGGACATGTGTGTGTGAAAATTGTACCTGATCTGTAGACACAACACTCAGTAAAACATTAGAGGTTAGCTATAATCAAATCATGCAAAATTGAAAACTAATCTAACCAAGCGATTTACTGCCTTCTAATAGGTGCGAGATTGATGTTCTCAGATTGTAATCGAGATCAGTGACCTAGACAACACCTAAATGAAGGATTTGAATGCAATTGATCTAGATATGAGATTGAATGCAATTAAGCTATTTTTTTGGATTTTCTATGCAATAAGAATGAAAACTTGATATGAATCTATGCTAGATGAAATTGATATGCTATGAATGCTATTGAAAATTGATATGCAATGCTAATCTAACAATGATATGCAATATGAATGCAAAAATAAGATTGATCTCACAAAGATGTCGACTCGCAAGAGCTTTGATTCTTCAATTCCAATTCTTCAAAATAGTTGTGCAATTCGTAGATGACTTTGGCAAAGTAAGCTTGCAAAATTATGAGATGCTTGGATGCAAATTTGAGAGGATTGAGAGATGAATTATGAAGAGCTGAGCCTTGTTTTTATAGAAATCCAGGGCTTTGGAGGTGCATGGGAAAAAGCCATAAATCACTCAAATAACTCAGGTTGATTTTTGAGTTATTTTTAAATAAAAGATAATTAACTCACAAAAATATGCAAAAGCTAAGCTTTAACTCAAAATAGAGTTTAGCTTTAATTGATAATTGATAGTTGTTTGCTTTTATGATTGTGCATGTTTTATTTATGAATTAATTTAATAATAAAGTGATTTATTTCCAACTTAACTGCTTTTAAAAATAAAACAATTGATTTATGGGTTAATCAATTATTTAATCAAACTTTTATTAAAAACTATATTATTAAATAATGACAATTTGCTTTAATTAAGTAAATAAGAATTTAATCAATTATTCATATGATATTAGATTTATTGTCAAAATTAAATAATACAATTAATAATAGATAGAATTAAATTTAATTACACAATTAAGTGGCAAATATTAAATCTAATTAATTAAATATGAAAATATTCAATTAATCAAACTTTAGGATAAATGTGATTTATTGCCAAATAATTATAAAATTAAAGATAATTATGATGATTAGGAATATTGCTAGGAATATTCCCTGATGCAGAATTTAAGATAATCAATTAGATTTGATGATGTTCAGATGTGCCTTAGGTTAGGACTTCGATGTTGATTTTGTTCGATTTGTCGATGTAGGAGATTAATGAACTTATAGCCCATTTTTGGGGTATTACAAGACATATCTAAAAAAGAAATTGAAGAACTAAAAGAAAAATTTAGTGATGCTCAAGTAGTCATCAAAAGAATAAGAAAATATTTAATAGAATGCTATACTAGTGATTTAGGGATTATGGTCAAAAAGATAAATGAAGAGAACATATCTCTAAAAGATTAAATTGAAGAGTTGGATGAAAAGATAACTAACAATCAGGAAGCCTATGATGAACAAATCTAAGAGAACCTTCAACTGAATGAAGAATTGAGGAAAACAAACATGGAAATCTTGGAGCTAAGAAACAACAAAGAAAACTTGGAATTTGAGTTAAAAGAAGCTAAGAATCACATTGATAAATTACACACAAGCAAGGATCTGATAGAATCTTAGTTATATGCTTAGAAGATTAAAGGAGATACCAGTGACATTGGATTCAATGAAGTACAAAATTAGATTGATGACATGCGAGAAAGGATGAAAGCACCAGAAGACACCACATATGCTAAGGAGATAGGAAAATAGACTAAAGACAATACTAAACCATCTAAAGATGAGCACAAGCCAGTAGATTGAACTTGTTATGCATGTAACAAGCATGGACACATAGCAAGGAATTGTAAAGAGGCAAGACCTTTTAATGGTTAGTGTTATTCATGCAATAAATTTGGTCATAAAGCTATGAATTGTAAAACAAGTCAGAAAAACAAGACTCGGCAAAATCAAAGAAATTAAAATCAAGCAAATGCAAGAAGTCTTAGAGCATTACATGTCAGATTTGCAACTATAATGGTAACTCAGCTAGACAGTGTAAAATGGTAACCCATGTCAATGCGCTGAGGAATTTAAGGCCTCCAATTATTTGTCACTTGTGTAAAAAGGCTGGACACATCTCAAAGTTCTGTAGATCAAGAACATAAAGTTAGGAAAACCCTAAAAAACTAGAAGAATCAATTTTGGATACCGAAGGAGAAGTCAAGTTTGTGAAAGCTTCAGAAGATGTGAGCTTGATTTGGTCAGAGGCAAAGAAGGATAAGGTTGATGATAATGTATTGGATGCATCCACAGTGGACACACCCTCTACATCTGGATGAATGACCCTTAGGGTCATAGGGGGAGCTAATTTATCTCTAGACCCTTGCACGATTGGTATACTCACCCACAGAGTATGCACATATGGATTTAACATCTTGGAGACAATATGATGCTATGTGCAAGAGCACAATTCTTGATTGATTGTAGAATGAAAGTTGGAGATTTTCAATGAAAGTCTAGTTTACGCGGCAATCATTAATGGCAAATTTTTTACTTTAAAGTACATAGAGACTTGTATATCACTCATTGCATTCGAGCTTGAGCAATTGAAGAGAAATGAATCCCTAGTAGTTGATTATGAAGGATTGAAGCATGATTCACCAGTAAAGAAGTGTATTTGATCCATTGTGGAAGCCCTAATCAATTGTGATGATTTAGAAGTTCTTGGAAACCTAATCAAAGTGATCAACAAGTAATTTATGGCTACTCCCATTGTGTTTGATGTTGCGGAGAAGAAGAGATACATTTTCAAGAGGCACCCCTTCAAATCTACCCTAGATGATTTAGAGGGAGCATTCTCCCTTACCCCTATGGGTGTTATGCATGTCGAAGACATCTATGCATACATATACTGTAAGAAGGAGCCAGTAGGTCTTGACAGAATTAGAGCGCACATTGAGACCATGATGAAACTAGAAAAAACCTTCCTTGATGAGTTTGTGCAGTTAGAGAACCATCCCATAGTTGAATATGCTATGACATATGAGTTTTATGAGTCCAAGTGGATAAAGATATTTCTTATTAGAATTCATGATGACCTATTCTGGATAGGTGAAGTTCCAGTAAGGATTATAGGAGACCTAATTCATGAGATGATAGGTCTCTCTAAGAAAGGTGTCATTCTTCCAGTAGGCAAGGATGTAAGGAAGATAGTTGAGCAAACATGCAAGTCAAGAAGTGATAGGCACAAAATGACTATAGAGCCTATAGAGGAAAAAGACATCAAATTCATGTCCATGATACTAGGGTATAGGTTTCAACACACCAGTAGAGTGAACAGTGTGTCAGCAACCACAATTCTTGCAACAATAAGACTTGTGAGAGAAAATGGAGAGTTTAATCTGTGCGAGATCCTACACGCACAACTGATAGACAACATTAAAGCCATTAAACATGACAAGACCAAAATATTCAAGTTTGGGTTTTTGATCATATACATGTACTTCCACATTCTTGGAAAGGTGTCAGATTTGTATTTGGACAAGAGTTTAACTACAATACCACATATATCCCTTAAGGCATCTACTGAGAGTACACTCAAGGATTACATGATGCTAGAATTGAAGACATTTAGGGCCAAAATGCAGATGAGATACAAGATTCCAGAAAGCATTGTTGAGAAATACAAGGACAATATTTTCTTTATAGTGGAAATTGATGTAACTTGCATGGACACAGTGGAACCAAGAATAAAGTGGATCCATCCACTTGGATATGAGGTTGATGAACAAGTCCTAAAAGCATATGCACAAGTATTGCTATCAACCCCTAAAGACCCTAATGAACCAAGGTGGGGGACTTATGAAGAGAAAACAAGAGAAGTTGATGTTGTTTTGAACATCGCAACAACTAAAAGGAAAGTAGCTAAGGTTACTTCTAAGATCCTCAGAATTCATGGAGTAACTCAAGAAGACCTTGACAAAGCAAGACAAGAAAAGATTTCTTTGGGAATTGAGAGCACATCTGTAGTAGAAGCAAAGGAAGATGATCCTAAGATAAGAAGGTCAAGATTGAGAAATCTGAAGATCCCAAGGATAAACAGGAAAAATCTGATGTTGCCCCTCTTGCAACCACAAAAACAATTGACCTTACAGCTCCTCTTGAGTATAAGGCAATGCCCAAGGGGAAGAAAGAAATTAGCACCAGTCATCCATCCTCGCAAGCAACAAGAAGTAGGAAGAATACTCAAGCACCTCCAGAGGTAGGTTTCAGACCTAGTCTTAAAGTGTTGAGTACAAGGATTATTGATGAAGGAAGATTGGATCAGATAGGAAAGTTTTATGACAAATATAGTGAAATTGACAAGTTAGAGATTCATGGCATGATCATAAAAAATATAATCAAGTTCAAAAAGACAGTCTTGGAACTAAAAATAGTCATTCCGGACAATGTTTGGAACATCTTAGAATCCTTGAAGAAACAAGCTATTGAAGAAGATCTTAGGATAAGAGAGAAGATTCTAGATGAAAGTCTACCAGTGTGTTCCTTAGAAGATAAATCACTATTGCTAGATTTGGTAAAGCCACATCTACAAACAAAGCTAAGAACACTACACATAATGGACAAGAGTTTTGAGTTGACAACCAAAGAGACAGAGAAAGCCTTTGAAAAGGTTTTCATGAATAGACACATGTACCCACCTACTGCGCCCACAACTCAAGTACCCACAAAGGTAGCCAAGGAGTTAGAAACCACAAATGTACCATTTATAGGTCCTCAGGATTCAATGCCTATAGTTGAAACTCCTACAAAGGTAGAAAAGTCTACGCCCATGACATAGACACCAAAAGATAACACTATCATCATTGATAATGTAGAGATAGCCATAGCGTCCAGAGATAAAGACTTGGACAAGTTTGAAGAAGCTTTTGTGAGCACACAAGAAGCTGAAATTATATGTGGTGACAATTCACCCAAGTTACAACAAGAAGAAGAAAAAGAGACAGAAAAAGAAGAAGGAAAAGAAACACAAAAAGAAGAAGAAAAATAAATAGAAATAGAAAAAGAGAAAGGAACAGAAAAAGAGGAATCAAAGATAGAATAAAAGAAAGGAGAGGAAGAGGTAAAAACAAGTGAACCAACAGACAAGCCATCTATTGAAATGACAATAAGAGTTAAGAAATAAATGGTGGATAACAGTCCTATCACTCCATTACCCTCAGCATCATTGTTGACAAGATTGACACTAGACACCACCAGTTTGGATTCTCGGGGGGAAGAAGACCTGATTAAGATCAATGTCTTAGCCATGGAAAAAGAAAAGGAAAAATAGGTGATGAGGAACCTCTTGTTTGTTGAATCAGTCAACATTCTAAATAGTTTATTACCTTCAGACAAGAGAGTTTCTAAGGTTAATATAGTTGATGATGTTAGCAACATCCTTATAGCCTTCAAGACCAACTTCTCTAGCTTGGAAGAGTCTGTATCTCAAGTGGCAGAAGAGAATTATATGAAGAGGCTAAATGAATTGGTTAGCAACTTTTCACTTGACCTAAGTTCTCTAAAGATTGGTTAAGCATCTTTGAAGGAGTTTGCAAAAAAAGGAAGGAAAATCATTGCTAATTGTATGAACTAGGATAAGCTGACTGGTGATCATTATAAGAAAATCCAAGAGGTAGAAGAAATGATAGAAAAAGTAAGGAAAATAGTAGAAGACCCCTCCACTGATGTGAACATGTGAAACAATGTATACCAGGGGCAGTTAGACAAGATAGAGAAAGATGAGAAAGAGATGTCTAAGATAAGGGCAAGGCATACACAACTCAGGAATTCTCTTGCACCCTCTCTAGATATTCTAAATTAGAATATCAAGGAGATTGATGCCACCATGGTGACATATGATTAAGGTCCTAGCACAGACTTGGAGAAGATGGAGAAGCTACAATATGCATTATGTGCCCATCTATAGATTGTTAATACACTGATTGCATTTTGTAAACAAGAGATCCAAAACTTACAGATAGCATATTTGGATGTCCTAAAACTGTGAGTACTTGTAGATACATTTTTGAAGCACCTTTGTCATTAATGTCAAAGGGGGAGTAATGTGTAGAATATGGAGTCATATATGTAAAGAAGATGTATAGTAAAGAATATAAGGGAGTGTAGACTAGGCTTTTGAGGATACCTGTTTTGAAAGCTTCAAGCCAAACAAACATTAGATCTTAACCTAGCATGAAATCAATTCAAAACAAAGAAAACTCTAAACTAAGCCACCTCAGATAGAGCTTAAACAGGTGCACCCAAGCACTGTTTGATTTGCTCTTGCTTAAGGGATGTGGGTGTGCTCTCTAAGCACTTGGAGCATGTTCCTAATACTTATTTGGAAGGATTGAGACTCATGAGAACCCCATAAGTGGCACAAAATAGGTATAGAACACCTGGTTTGCCCCTAAGGCCTCAAGGATCCAAATGATGTTGAAATAAAGATTAAGCTACATGATGTTTATGCTAAGATTTATTTTAAACCAAATAGAGATGTGATGATGATGATATGCTATGCAAAACAATGAAGTAAACTAAGTTAATCCATTATTGCTAAGCTATGATGTGTTAGAAAGCTTGAAGAAAACAAAGAAATCTAACAATTAGGAATGATTATGCTAGAGCTAGAAGTAAAAGAGCATGATAACAATGCATGAAGATGAAAGACTAAGCTAATGAATTGCTCTTGGAAGAGGGAGTATTTATAGGATTTCCTAAGGGCTTGGGTTAGGAAGAAAGGTTAGAGTTTGGGGTAAGGTTAGGGTCTTGAGTCAAGGGGATAAGGATGAAGACTTTCTAGAAGAATCTAGACTTTGGATGAGGATAAAGACTTTCTAGAAAAGTCTAGGCTTTCTAGGGATAAATATGGAATTTAAGAAATAAATAAAGTTTTATTTATCTCAAAGGTTTTAATGAGTTTGAGGCTCATTAGGGGTAGGGTTTGACTAGGAGTCAAAGGGATAAGGATGAAGACTTTCTAGAAGAATCTAGGCTTTGGATGAGGATAAAGACTTTCTAGAAAAGTCTAGGCTTTCTAAGGATAAATATGGAATTTAGGAAATAAATAAAGTTTTATTTATCTCAAAGGCTCTAATGAGTTTGAGGCTCATTAGGGGTAGGGTTTGACTAGGAGTCAAAGGAGACTTAGATTAGCCTAGGGAAAGTAGGTAATTTCCCCTAAATAGGTTTAGGGAAGGGTTAGGAAAGTTCTAGAAGAGTCTAGAGTTTTCCTAGGGTAAATTAGGAATTGAGGATTAATATTTAATCTTAATTAAATATTCTTGAGTTGGGATTAGGGTTAAGAAATGATGGGATTAGCTTTTAATCAAAATTAAAGAGGGATTAGAATATTCTAGAAGAGGTTAGTGGTCTTAAGAGAATTGGCCAAGTTTTGGGCAAAAAATAAATAAATTATTTATTTTAGGATTTTTGGTCAATTTATTAATTAAATAATTAATAAATAGGGGAATAATGTTTAAATAAGATTTAAATATTTTTGGGAGGGATTTCTTAATTAAATATTTTTAATTAAGATAAAGGGATTTAATGACATAAAAATTAATTAATTAATTAAATAAATAAATAATTAATAAATGATGATGTCATCAAGGATTTTTCAGAAAATAAAAATACTTTATTTTCTAAAGGATTTTTAGGTGTCTACAGGGACATATAAGATAGAGTATGACAAAAGTTTTTTGTATAAGAGAACAGTTAGTAACTGTGCCATATTCCTTTGTTGCCATCAATGACAAAGGGGGAGATTGTTGGAACATTGACTTTACTATTGTATATGACTAGATATAGTGTTGTCATTATGACAACAAATTCATATAGTCACTAGTACATTTGAGACCTTTTTTCGATGCCCGAGCATCCAAATTTGGACAATAAACTGTCGATTAAGTGACACCACCTGACATCGTAGTTTTGTAGTCTGAAAAATTGACAGTTCTGTCAGGCCTCGTAATTACGAAAACCTTGGCCATCACTAAAAGAGGGTGCCAACACAGTGAGAATGTCGTTGGACATATTCTTGGCTATTGCAATTGGGATGCCTACCCGTCGTAACAAATAACAAACGACGGTGACCCGTCAAAAGATTCCGATGGGTTGTCATCATTCGTAACATGTTCACCAATGGAAATGCTTTTAATGCGATGAATTTTTGTCAGAAGTTTAAAATGCATATCCGTCGTTTGTGGTTTGTAACGACAAATATGTTGTATGTGCGACAGACATTCGTCAGATAGTTATAACAGTCATCTGTCATTTATGGTTGTTTTTTTACAGTGATGTGTTTAATGTGACAGATGGATGTTGGATGTTTATGATGGGAAACCATCACTATTTTAAACCCATCGTAGTTACGACGACAATGAGTTTTTAAAAAATATATATATATTTGTCAATCAAGTTGGTATCGATTCAGAACGGTGTTCTTGCAGATCTGGTTCCTTCTCGTGATTTGGTTATGGATCATTCAGAGATAACTTTGTAGTAGATTCAGTAGCGGCTCGTGGATTATTGTGTTGAGTCTAGAGACTTGGATTTGGAATGGATCCTACCGAATCAAGACTTGTGACAGTGACTACTCCAACACAATTTAGAGATAGCTTTGTAGTAGATTTGGTAGCGGCTCATGGATTATTGAGTCAAGTCTAGAGACTTGGATTTGGAATGGATCCTATCGAATCAAGACTTGTGACAATGACTGCTCCAACACAAGAAGCTAGTGCAGCGATCAGAGATGCATTCATCCTGATGTGTTCATGGGATATATGCAGACCTGATTGCATTTGGATTTGATTTGAGCAACTTCTTGACTTCTTTGTGTAATACCCCAAAAATGGGCTATAGGTTCATTAACCTCCTACATCTTCAATTCAAATGAAATTGACATCAAAGTCCTAACCTAAGGCACATTTCCACATTATCGAATCCTAATTGATTTTATCCTAAATTCTGCATCAGGGAATATTCCTAGCAGTATTCCTATTTATCCTAATTATCTTTAATTTCATAATTATTTGGCGATAAATTCTATTTATCCTAAACTTTGATTAATTGAATATGATGAATATTTAATTAATCAAATTTAATACTACCACTTAATTATTTAATTACATTTAATTATATTTATTCCTAAATTGTATTATTTAATTTTGACAATAAATCTAAAATCTCATGACTAATTGATTAAATTCTTATTTAATTAATTAATGTCAGTTGTCAATTTTTAATAATATAGTTTTTGAATAAAGTTTGATTTAATAATTGATTAACCCATAAATCAATTGTTTTAATTTCAAAAATCAGTTAAGTTGAAAATAAATCACTTTATTTTTAAATTAATTCAAATTAAATCATGCACAACTAGAAAAGCAGGCAACTAGAAATTAACAATCAATTTTAAAATTGAAACTCAACATTTGATGATGAGTTGAAATTTGATCTAAACTCTATTTTGAGTTAAACACTTCTTTTGCATGATTTTTGTGAGTTAATTATCTTTGATTTCCTGATAACTCAAAAATCAACCTGAGTTTATCAAGAGAGATTTATGGCTTTTCTCTTGCATCCTCAAAGCCCTGGATTTCTATAAAATCAAGGCTCAGCCCTTCACAAAGGTTTGGCAAAAAACACCTTGAAATTGCATCCTCACTCTGGCAAATTTGTGACTGAAGAATCAATCTTTTGCGAATCAAGACTATTGTGAGATTTTCATTTATTTTTTTGAGCATTCATAGTTTCATATCATAGTTTTCATATTCATTCATAGAATTCTTAGATTAAATCTGCATTCAATTTCATTATCATTCATTTAGCTTAGTTTCATATTAAGTTTCTCATTCTTATTGCATAGAAAACACAAAAATATAGATTAAATCTACATTCATATAGTCTTTCATTCTTTGCATTTAAATCCTTCGTTTAGGTGTTGCATTTTCACTGATCTCGATTCCAATTTGAGAACATCATACTCACACCTACTAGAAGGTAGTAAATCACCTGGTTAGCATAGTTTCAATTATTTGCAAGATTTTGATTTTTGTTAACCTCTAATGTTTTATTGAAGCATTGTGTCTACAGCTATGTACAAAATTCACACACACATTTTGGTCTGAATTTGATGTGCGGGTTCACGGTGTAGTCAATATATATTTGTCGTATGTGGATTGAGATCTTAAATTATTGAGCTTCTATTTGTTTCGAGAATAGTTTAACATTCTCTACTTAACAGGGCCAACCACGTGAAGGTGGAAGCTCATCTAACCCCTACTAGGAGCCTCTTATGACCCTTTACGACATTTTAAGATCTCTAAGATGTATTCTTAGGGATCGTAAATGGTCGCAAATGATCATAAGGGGTCTTGGGACACAACAAATGAGAAACATAAATGTAGGCATCATGGTCACAATTTTTTGGAAACACAACATAATTGAGTGGTATACCTAGATGATGCAACACAAATACTCCTCCAGTTCCATGTCTACACTGCGTAAACAAAATCCAAAGATGAAGAATAAATTTAAGAGTGGAGGAGGAGAGCGATAACGACCAAAATAATATAGGGACTTGTATTACTTTGATCATTCTTGCTCTCCTCCTGCGCTCTCTAAATTTATTTTTTATCTATGGATTTTGT
Organism: Chamaecyparis obtusa; assembly: GCA_027943335.1. Lineage (NCBI taxonomy): Eukaryota > Viridiplantae > Streptophyta > Pinopsida > Cupressales > Cupressaceae > Chamaecyparis > Chamaecyparis obtusa. The sequence goes on along the minus strand of BSBK01002599.1, from coordinate 1,347,603 downwards.
TTACTGCAGTGTAAACTTGGGACCAGATGAGTGATATATAGTTGTGTTGCATCATTTGGGTATGCCATTAAATTATGTTGTGTCTCTAAAAAATTGTGATTATGATGCCTACATTTATGTTTGTCAGCTATTGTGATATCTACATTTATGTTTCTCATTTATCATGTTTATGTGCATGTTCTTTATGTGTATCTACTAGAAATTCTAAAAAAAAATTTAGTATCTACAATAGCCCTCTGTTAACCATATTTATGCATATGGTCCCAAAAAGTAGTGCACAAACTACACAAAGAAGGCATCACAGAAATATGATTTTTGCTTTCGCCATTGAAGCAATCTTGGCGACACTAGCTGCCTCTTGAGCCTTGCACAAGTTGCACTCATTTCCTACATCAGGTATAGATGTAGATGGGGTAGATGTAAATGTGGTTTGATTGACCCATCGAAAGTATTGACATCCAGTATTTCCTTGACAATACCAAATGTACATCAGTTCTTCATAAAATGATTAGTTGTCACATTATTTTTAAACATAAAATATAATTACGTATCTAGACCTTTTTCCTATTTGGGCAAACCCAAAATTGACACCCAAGATTACTTGTTGTGTGTGACATCTTCAACATGCATGTGCACGACATCGTCATTAGTAGCATCATCATCATCATCTTCTTCTTCATATTCTTCTTCAACTAGCTCTCGATCGTGATCTGGTTCTACATCATCTTCCACTTCTTCATCTTCCTCGCTATCTTCTTCCATCACATTATACTTTATCAGTCTTCCTCTTGGATCATGTCTAACAACAAATGACCAACCCAGTTTATGTGGAACCTCTGAGTAAAATACTTTCTCATATTGGCTTGAAAAAATATAAGGATCTTCTCCAACTACCTCAAACAACCTTGTACTAATAATTGGAAATCTATTGTCATGTTCAATAACAGTTCTATTAGGATCATTTTTATTAAGTTGTAGTCTGTACCATTTCACAACGAAGAGAACTAATATGAAAGAATTGAAGTCACAGTTAAGTATATCAACCAAAATACCATAGTATCGATTTTGCGATTCTCAAGGATGTAAGTCATTTCTAGATGAAATATTAGTCACCTGGAATACTACACTTATCCCAGAATCACAAGTTCTCTTTATGTCATCCAACTTTTGATGTGAAATTTATAACCATTGCAAAACATATCCTTATGGTGTTTCACCTACAATAATGTCAAATATATATAAATTATTGCATCATGAGTTGAAAAACATATGATTGATTAATTAACAAATTTATAAGTACTCGGTGATCTCTTAAACCATATGCTAAATCTATTTCCTTTTGTGTAACATTGAGATCTCCATTGTGATGAGCTTGTATAACCAATGAAGACATAGATTCCCATGTTAATCTATGACCATCATGTTGACATCATTCAATCCATGCCATCATCCAATCTTGATTGTTTGCAATAAATAAATGTATTGCATCCCACTCTTTAGCAGTTATACAAAAGTAAATAGATGACTTACAACAGATTTATTTTGAAGATTAAGAATTAATTTACTTCAATTACATCTCATAATTTATTACCTTTCAGTTTCCTAAATCTACTATTGCCCACCAAGTACTCCCCTTCAAATTTTTTAATTGAGTCGAGATCCCAAATGCAATCTATATGGGTCTTTGCTGCAAGATTAGGAAGATATTGAGTAACATACACCATCATCTAGTATATCATATATCCCTCAACCATAGAACCCTCAGAACATGCTCTTTGGCGTACCAAACCCTTAAAAAATTTCAAGTGTCTCTCAACCATCCACATTGACCTAGCATGTACAAGTCCACACAATTCAATCTCCTCAACTTGGTGTATGAGGTAGTGTTCTTGTGCATTGAAAAAAGCCGGAGGTAAACACTTTTGCATTTCACACATTAATCAACAAATTCTTTTCTTCCAATATTTTATATCTTTTTTATAGATTTCTTTAGATGACAACAAGGGATTCAAGACATAAATATATAAATACAAGACTTTACAATATATTACTTGTTTGATATATTGAACAAATATCACTACTTACCTCATGTATTTTCCAAGATCATATATCACTTTTTTGATATTATTGTCGAAGTTCTCTGGGAGAGATAGGGGTAGCAGATACTGCAACAATTGTCAACTGATCATTTCATATAATGAAAATTTAGTGCAATTACACAAATATATTGTAAATACAAAAGACTATGACTTACCTTGATGAAGGTATGCCAATCATGTGTTTTCATCCTTGACCCAAAATCATTTTTCTTTGATATGAGATTGCTTATATCCGCAGCAAATCTTGTAGGAAATCAAATTTTTTGAATCACTTCTTTTATGACATTACTGTGTTGGTCTGTTAATAACCAAAGAAGAGCACTTGCATTAATTTGGTCTCCATTGCTATTTTATTCAATGATATTTTTCATTGCATGATTGGAATCATGAATGTCACTACAAATTTTGCCAAGTTTTTCTTTGTCACACCTTCCATCCAATATTTTCTACAGCGTCTCTATTATATTTTTCCAATATGCATAGTATCAAACAAATGCACAATTTGTAGATGCTCATAGTAGGGCAGCCTACTAAATTCTATGGGATAATATTAGTCCCTTTGGAAGCTGGTTGGTGATGCCTTCACGACCTTCAAGATCATCAACTACATAATTGGCCAACAAAACACAATCAAAATATATAATTTTCAAACATCGACCATTACATGGAATGATATTACCTTGAATTATATTATATTCCAATTGCCATAGGTGAGGTGTCATTCTTCTAGGCTTTGATGTAGTCTCTTCTTTCCCATTGAAAAGATGACTTTTTGCACTTCGATACTTATGATTTTTGGGGAGGAACTGCCTATACTCATCAAACACTTGTTTTCATAAACTTTTGGAATGATGAGATTTCATCTTTGGACCACACATTGGACATGAAAATTTTCTTTTTGTTTGAAGACCTACAAGATAACGATAAAATTGGATTAAATATGTATATTTTTAAAATTTGAATTATCCCGTACAACTAGAATTCACCATAACATACCATAGAAATGTGTCAACCTTGGAACATCATGAATTTCCACACAAGAATTGCATGGAATTGAAATTCTCTTTGTCCAATTGGTCGGGAGATGTCATACATAGTGAAACCATTCCATAACACCAACAATTCATTGATACGAGCCGCAATATATACATTCATATCTTTCACTTGGTACTTACCTAGTTGAATTAACAACAACATTAGATAATTATTGTGGCCATTTCACTCCAAGACTTATAATTACATGTAGATAACTATAAATTAATAAGATACTTGAAACAATCATTGCCAACATAAAGTACTCCCTCTTTATTGACATCCATGGAGGAAGGTTATTGTTTATAACAAAAATAGGCCACACCGAGCAAACGGATCTCATCTCTCCATGCGGATTGACACCGTCTGCTGCCAGAGAAAGCTTGAGATTTTGAGGTTCCTCTTTAAAGTGTGGTCACTTTTCCACTATGTGCGTAAATGATGAACCATTCGTAGGCATTTGAATAATGTCATCTTGACTCCTGTTGCGTGCATGGTAATCCATAAATTGTGCCAAGCTATTACACTTGAATAATCATTTCAGATGTGGAATAATCGGGATGTGACGAAGAACCTTGCGAGACACCTTTTTTGTCACTTGATCATCTCGATATCTGCTCGTATGTCATTCAGGGCATTCTGTTGCATTTTCAAGTTCTTTATAATAAAAAATATGATCTTCAGGACAAGCATCTATTGATTGATACTCCATTCCAATATGTTTCATAGTGGCACATAATTCTCAGTATGAGTGAGGGAGAACATTTGATGGTGGTAATAGAAAGTCACCTATCAATCTGTAACAAATAATATAAGTCATTACTATAAACAATCTTAATGGTACATGTTTCACCTTTTATAGACTATGATGACATATATGACAAACCTTAGCATACGTGACATTTCTATGTTGGATAAACCATTCATAATCTTCAAATTCACCAACATCAATAGAGCAGAGAGAAGAGTAGATTGGGAGCCTTCATAAAAGGTCATGTCCACCTTCTCAAGTAGAGGTATATCATGGACATTGTTAATGTCATCCTCATCATCAGCAACAATAGTAGCACCAACAACAACAGTACCAAATGTGTCAACAATCAATGCATTCATACCATCATCTTCAAATGTGTTTTCTAGCGCATGATCATCATCTTCCATGGGATCATGATCTTCAACTTCAGTACTCACACCTCAATGTTCCTCTATATTCACACTGGGGAGATCGACCTATATAAAAATGATGATAATCAAACCTCCTTCCATGGTTCATATGTATATTAATTATGAAAATAATATAACAAACAACTTACCACTGGATTATAATCAAACCACCCTTCCATGTGACCATTCTCCCTACAATGTCTCTTTGCTATTTTGATTTTGATTCTTCTTGTCTTTAAGCTGTTACAACTCTTGCATGGACAATAACATTTGTCATCGACTTCTCTTTGAAAGTTAGATAATAATCTAGCGATTGTCTCCCTATTTTGATCGAATTCCCTTGTATTATCTGACATGATCCTTAATATGTATATTTGCAAAACAAATTGGAGATGCCTCCTTTCATTAGCTTCATGTCACCTTCTCATAGCTTCTCATTTTCTGACAGATTTCACCAAAAGCTTTATAGGAAACCAAGTAAGGGGTATTCTTGAGTTCAAACACATTGAGCTGCTACAACTGAATTATAAATCATGAATTCACTATAAAATTAAAACTGAATAAGGAGATAAGTAAGACATTTAATGCATTATTACTTCATCATGATAATAAAAATTTCATTGGCTCAAAGCACATAGTGGTACAGGGGCACCTAGAGCAGATAAGGAGTTCACAAAACCTATGGAGATCAAAAAAACATCAGTGAACATGAAGATATCCAATGATGTCAATTGGAGCATTTTGGAAACTATAATGACCTATAAGGTTAATACCTGTAATAAATTGGCAATAAGCCCTTAAAGGCCTAATAAGCCTTATGACCAATTTAGGAGTCTAGGATGAGTTTTTGAGTTGCAAGCTTATAATAGTTTAGATTTGGTTTTAATAAGTTTATTCTTATCATATCCCAAGGTCTTAGGATTCAAAAATCTTAAGAAATGTTTCATTTGCAATGTTGTTAATTCAAATTTTTGAATAACAACAGTCACTTGTAAAAGGAGGGAAAAGGGGTTTTTATGTTTAATTAGTTTTAATATAATTTTCCAACCACCAAAGTTGGTTGAACAAACTTAGAGGAAGTTATAAATTAGAGGATCAAGCCATTATACAATAGTCAATTCATTAGATGCCATTAAACAATATCATTAGATGCATTAGATGCCATTACACAACAACATTAGCAGCATTAGATGCATAGGACAACATTAGATGCCATTAAACAAATAAAGAGAGATCAAACATTTCACACAATGCCTTGAAGGTAATAGAAACAATGCCTTAGCTCTCAAAGCTCGCGAGTCATCAAGCATTCCAAATGAAAAGATGTAAACAATGCCAGTATTAAACAATGAGCTCATGAACAATGTATCATGCCCTAGCTTGCAGCAACCCACGAGCCACCAAGACATTTCCTCATGAAATGATCATAAACAGGGAGTACCACATAGTGTATTATTTTATTAATGATGTCCCTATTTGATCTAATAGCATCAATATAACAAACAGAGCACCGACTAATCAAATAGGGACATGCGGTGCTCAAAAAGTGAGCTCATAAAATAATATATTTAGTCTTAATAAAATTTTATAAAGCAACGTATATTGTGTGAAGTGTTTAATCTCTCTTTATTACTTTTGTTTTTGATATTCACTATGTGATACTCCTCGTTTATGATCATTTCATGAGGAAATGTCTTGATGGTTTGTGCGCTACAAGCTAGGGCATCATGCATTATTTATGAGCTCACTATTTGAGCACCGGCCAATAAAATAGGGACATAAGGTGCTCAAACAGTGAGCTCATAAATAATGCATGATACCCTAGTTGTAGGTAGTTATCTCTTCTATAATGATGAAGGAGTGAAAGGTAATGATCAATGAGGTTGCTGCTATTAGATCATACATTAATAAACTTACTGTTTTGAATTTGAGCTTGAGCATCATGCAATATTATTGCTATCATTGCATGCTTGCTACTATTGTGCACCATATATTGTTTTATACACTATTTATTTCATTGAGACTGTGAGCTATTTTAGTTGACTATATTCTTTTGGGGTCTAATCTATTTTAGTTGTTTCTTTTTTCTTTGAATCATTGTTTACAATTACTTTTGATGCAATATTTGTGTGAAGAACAAGAATAAAATGTGAATGAGTGTATTTGACAAAGATAAACATGACACATTTTGTTGGGTTGATTGGGTTGGCCTGGTACCATTTACATGGTCTGGCCAGATATTAAACAGTGAGCTCATGAACAATGCCAGTATTAAACAGTGAGCTCATGAACAATGTATGATGCCCTAGCTTGTAGCCCGCGAGCCATCAAGACATTTCCTCTTGAAATGATCATAAACGGGGAGTACCACATTGTGAATATCAACAGCAAAACAAATAAAGAGAGATCAAACACTTCACACAATGCCTTGAAGGTAATAGAAATAATGCCCTAGCTCTCAAAGCTCACGGGTCATCGAGAATTCCAAATGCTAAGATGTAAACAATGCCACTATTAATAATGTTAAGATGTAAACAATGCCACTGAAATTGATTTAATGAGAAGACAAAGCTCGAATGCCTACCTTCCAAATGAAAAGATATAAACAATGCCAGTATTAAACAGTGAGCTCATGAATAATGTATGATGCCCTAGCTTGCAGCCCGCGAGCCATCAAGACATTTCCTCATGAAATGATCATAAACAGGGAGTACCACATAGTGAATATAAACATCAAAACAAATAGAGAGAGATCAAACACTTCACACAATGCCTTTAAGGTAATAGCAACGATGCCCTAGCTCTCAAAGCTCATGGGTCATCAAGCATTCCAAATGAAAAGATGTAAACAATGTCAGTATTAAACAGTGAGCTCATAAACAATGTATGATGCCTTAGCTTGCAGCACATGAGCCATCAAGATATTTCCTCATGAAATGATTATAAACAAAGAGTACCACATAGTGAATATCAATAGCAAAACAAATAAAGAGAGATCAAACACTTCACACAATGCCTTGAAGGTAATAGAAACGATGCCCTAGCTCTCAAAGCTCGCGGGTCATTGAACATTCCAAATGAAAAGATGTAAACAATGTCAGTATTAAACAGTGAGCTCATGAACAATGTATGATGCCCTGGCTTGCATCTTGTGAGCCATCAAGACCTTTCCTCATGAAATGATCATAAACAGGGAGTACCACATAGTGAATATCAATAGCAAAACAAATAAAGAGAGATCAAACACTTCACACAATGCCTTGAAGGTAATAGAAACGATGCCCTAGCTCTCAAAGCTCGCGCGTCATCAAGCATTCCAAATGAAAAGATGTAAACAATGCTAATATTAAATAGTGAGCTCATGAATAATGTATGATGCCCTAGCTTGCAACCCGCGAGCCATCAAGATATTTCCTCATGAAATGATCATAAATAGGGAGTACCACATAGTGAATATCAACAACAAAACAAATAGAGAGAGATCAAACACGTCACACAATGCTTTGAAGGTAATAGCAACGATGCCCTAGCTCTCAAAGCTTGTGGGTCATCAAGCATTCCAAATGAAAAGATGTAAACAATGCCAGTATTAAACAGTGAGCTCATAAACAATGTATGATGCCCTAGCTTGCAGCCCGTGAGCCATCAAGACATTTCTTTATGAAATGATCATAAACAGGGAGTACCACATAGTGAATATCAATAGAAAAACAAATAGAGAGAGATCAAACACTTCACACAATGCCTTGAAGGTAATAGCAACGATGCCCTAGCTCTCAAAGCTCGCAGGTCATCTAGCATTCCAAATGAAAAGATGTAAACAATGCCAGTATTAAATAGTGAGCTCATGAACAATGTATGATGTCCTAGCTTACAGCCTGCGAGCTATCAAGATATTTCCTCATGAAATGATCATAAATAGGGAGTAACACCTAGTGAATATCAATAGCAAAACAAATAAAGAGAGATCAAACACTTCACACAATGCCTTGAAGGTAATAGCAATGATGCCCTAGCTCTCAAAGCTCACGGGTCATCAAGCATTCCAAATGAAAAGATGTAAACAATGCCAGTATTAAACAATGAGCTCATGAACAATGTATGATGCCCTAGCTTGCAGCCCATGAGCCATCAAGATATTTCCTCATGAAATGATCATAAACAGGGAGTATCATGATCATAAATAGGGAGTACCACATAGTGAATATCAACAACAAAACAAATAGAGAGAGAGATCAAACACTTCACACAATGCCTTGAAGGTAATAGCAATGATGCCCTAGCTCTCAAAGCTCGCGGGTCATCAAGCATTCCAAATGAAAAGATGTAAACAATGCCAGTATTAAACAGTGAGCTCATAAACAATGTATGATGCCCTAGCTTGCAGCCCGCGAGCCATCAAAACATTTACTCATGAAATGATCATAAACAAGGAGTACCACCTAGTGAATATCAACAACAAAACAAATAAAGAGAGATCAAATACTTCACACAATGCCTTGAAGGTAATAGAAATGATGCCCTAGATCTCAAAGCTTGTCGGTCATCGAGCATTCCAAATGAAAAGATGTAAACAATGCCAGTATTAAACAGTGAGCTCATGAACAATGTATGATGCCCCAGCTCGCAACCTGCAAGCCATCAAGATATTTCCTCATGAAATGATCATAAACAGGGAGTACCACATAGTGAATATCAACAACAAAAAAAATAAAGAGAGATCAAACACTTCACACAATGCCTTGAAGGTAATAGCAACGATGACCTAGTTCTCAAAGTTCGTGGGTCATTGAGCATTCCAAATGCAAATATGTAAACAATGCCAATATTAACATTCATATTTTGCCATTAAATCAACAAATGCCATCAAAATGAAATTGAGTTAATGAGAAGACAAAGCTCAAATGCCTACCTTTAAGAAACTTTTACATCTTTTCATCAAATGATCCAAAAACATCAAGAATCGTCATATATGGTCATTAATAGCCAACTTTTAGAAGAATATGAATGAATGCAAACATACATAAGTGGATGGCTTGTGGGATGCAAGCTAGGGCATCATGCATTATTTATGAGCTCACTGTTTGAGCACCGACCAATCAAATAGGGACATGAGGTGCTCAAACAGTGAGCTCATAAACAATGCATGTTGCCCTAGTTGTAGGTAGTTATCTCTTCTATAATGATGGTGGAGTGAAAGGTAATGATCAATGAGGTTGCTGCTATTAGATCATACATTAATACACTTATTGTTTTGAATTTGAGCTTGGACATCATGCAATGTTATTGTTGTCATTGCATGCTTGCTGCTGTTATGCACCATATATTGTTTTATACACTATTTATTTCATTGAGACTGTGAGCTATTGTAGTTGACTATGAGCTATAAGCAACATATATTGTGTGAAGTGTTTGATCTCTCTATTTATTTGTTTTGTTGTTGATATTCACTATGTGGTACTCCCCGTTTATGATCAAATAGACAAAGCTCGAATGCCTACCTCAAGTGCTAGTGCCCTCTTCCCACACGGTGCTAGCCTCTTCGGGCATGCCAAACTCAAATGCCCTCTTCGCACCATGCAAAAGTGCAATGCCATCTTCGTGGTAGCTATTTGAATTCACAAATTAAAAATGACAGTTTCTTTTTCTTTTTTTGTTGTTTATAACCAAATGGGTGTTGCAATTTATGAGCTCATTGTTTGAGTACTAGCCAATCAAATAGGGACATGAGGTGCTCAAACAGTGAGCTCATAAACAATGCATGATGCCCTAGTTGTAGGTAGTTATCTCTTCTATAATGATGGAGGAGTGAAAGGTAATGATCAATGAGGTTGCTGCTATTAGATCATACATTAATACACTTACTTCTTTGAATTTGAGCTTGGGCATCATGCAATGTTATTGCTCCCATTGCATGCTTGCTATTGTTGTGCACCATATATTATTTTATACACATAGAAAAATAGATTTGGGGACTTAGACTTATGTTCAATCCTTAGTAATGGTTTGGGGAACTAATTACTAGATGAGTGACTATAGTACCCTAGTTTGCATTATTAGATGATCTTGTTTAATTTGTGTTCATTTCATGCAAAGATACATGTAAAGGAAAATACATTTTTGCATCTAAAGATTATATATATATATATATATATATATATATATATATATATATATATATATATATATATATATATATATATATATATATATATAACTTGTATATACTATACAAGGAAAATAACTTTCAAAAGAAAATGCAACTGTACTTAATCTGAATGCCACTGTGTAATGTTTTTACTTATGATATTAACTTTAATATATCCCTATGAAGATATCCCTATTTTATTATTGATGCCCTATTTACATCTTTTCATCAAATGACCCGAAAACATCAAGAATGGCCCTATATGTTCTAATAGCCAACTTTCAGAAGAATATGAATGAATGCAAACATACATAAGTGGTTGAACATAAATAATGAAGGTACCAGACATTGCCTGAAGTAATGAAGTGTTGACCCGGGGTTCAATCCAGTATGCTCTTGTATGATCCAAAAGCTGCAAGGAAGGAAAAGATGGGGTTAGATCCAAAAGATCTAAGCAATGGCTGGCACCATATTACTGATCCTCATCTACAATTATGCATGTGCATAGTCAAGCCATACACAGACTCAACAACATGGTAGCATTGATCCAATAACAAAAAATACATTACAAATACCAAGCTCACGATCTCAATGAAATAAACAGTGTATAAAACAATATATGGTGCACACCAGTAGCAAGCATGCAATGACAACAATAACATTGCATGCTGCCCGAGCTCAAATTCAAAATAGTAAGTGTATTAATGTATGTTTGCATGATGTTAGATATTAAACAGTGAGCTCATGAACAATGCTAGTATTAAACAGTGAGCTCATGAACAATGTATGATGCCCTAGCAGGCCGCGAGCCATCAAGACATTTCCTCATGAAATGATCATAAATGGGGAGTACCACATAGTGAATATCAACATCAAAACAAATAAAGAGAGATCAAACACTTCACATAATGCCTTGAAGGTAATAGAAATGATGTCCTAGCTCTCAAAGCTCACAGGTCATCAAGCATTCCAAATGAAAAGATGTAAACAATGCTAGTATTAAACAATGAGTTCATGAACAATGTATGATGCCCTAGCTTGCAGCCCACGAGCCATCAAGACATTTCCTCATGAAATGATCATAAGTGGGGAGTACCACATAGTGAATATCAACAGTAAAATAAATAAAGAGAGATCAAACACTTCACACAATGCTTTGAAGGTAATAGAAGCGATGCCCTAGCTCTCAAAGCTCGCGGGTCATCAGGCATTCCAAATGATAAGATGTAAATAATGCAAGTATTAAATAGTGAGCTCATAAACAATGTATGATGCCCTAGCTTACAGCCTGCAAGCCATCAAGACATTTCCTCATGAAATGATCAGAAATAGGGAGTACCACATAGTGAATATCAACAACAAAACAAATAAAGAGAGATCAAACACTTCACACAATGCCTTGAAGGTAATAGCAATGATGCCCTAGCTCTCAAAGCTCGTGGGTCATCGAGCATTCCAAATGCTAATTAAGATGTAAACAATGCCACTATTAGCAATGCTATCAAATAAAAAATGCCACTGAAATTGAGTTAATGAGAAGACAAAGCTTGAATGCCTACCTCAAGTGCCAGTGCTCTCTTCCCAAATGGTGTCGACCTCTTCAATCGTGCACGCCAAACTCAGATGCCCTCTTCGCACCATGTAGAAATGCAGTGTCTTCTTCGCGACAACTCTTCGAATTCACAAATTACAAATGACACTTCCTTTTTCTTTTCTTTTTTGTTTATAACCAAATGGGTGTCACAATTATGACAATAGCATCACTATTACGACACCATCGGGGGCAGTTGCAAAAAAAAACACAAAAAACATACACAAATTGTAGTGGCATCACAAATTAGCGTCAAAATTTGACCCCAAATGTTGTAGTGAGTGTTTTGGAGTCAGCGCACATCATTAGAAGATCAAAAATTGGCTAAGTACAGATGACTGGATAGTTAGTAGAGCACCAATAGTTCAGAGCATCAGCGCACGTGCGTATGACCGAGTTATGGTATGCACCCTTGAAGATAATATGATAAGAGTATATTCATGCTAAATCTAAGAGTACATGATCAGAAGTTACAGTATGACGAAGATACAGACAGTTAAAGTTACACAACCAGTAAATGCCAGAACATAACAGAGTATGCAACCAACTATTGGTAATTTGATTAGCGACTATAATATTGTTTTGTAAAGGCTACGCACCTATTGTAATTAGGTTGTAGACATAATTATGTTTTTTTGTAAACACGCTTGAGCCAATTCAATTGGAAACGTTGTATGTAATCAGTTATAGGCCAACCTAGTTAATTATTTTAGTAGCTCATATAAATATGAGATGCGCCCTTTGTAATAAGTGTGGAAGTTGATATAGAGTTGAGATAAGCAGAGAAAAAGTGTGTGAAGAGTTGATAAGATGTATTAGAGCTTTGCAAGAGGTCAAAGCATCAACGCATCAAAGGAACTGATTTGACAAGCAGTGTCACAACACCAGTTCATCCAGTAGATATAGTGTGTATATGAGATTAGAAGGTTGTAGCCTTCACCACTTGAGCAATGAGCTCTAGGATAGTGTGTCCCCACCCCTAACAGGGTTATTGTAAAAGACTCCTAACAGGGTCTGACCCTTGATAAGGTCACTGTACTAAAAGCATTGTAAAGATAACTCCTAACAGGGTCAAGGATCTTCTAACAAGGATCATAAGACACTAGTATAGATTATTAGTGGGTGTCAATTCCCATTGGGGTCTTTACCTATTTAGGTTTCCCCATAACCATATTGGTCTTATGTGTTGTGTTCATCTATCTTGTTTATGTTAATGTTCATTTCAGTACTTAAGCATTCAAATTAAGTTTAAAGAGTAAAGTAAAAAGATTAAATATAGTGAACACTGATTCACCCCCCCTCTCAATGTTCCCATTCCTAACAATAAATTGTATGCATAGAAGTAACCTTTAAATCAATTGTTGTGATTTCTACATTAACTGGATTTATGACCATATCTATTACAAGTGTAGCATCTATCAGAAAAATATCTAACATTATGATTTCTATAGTCAGTTGATTTATGACCTATTTTGTGACAATTAAAATATTTTTCATAAAAGGAAGTATTTTTGTTCCTTACCTGTTGATTGACTGAAGACTTACCTTTTCCTTTGGTAGGTTTTGCTTCTTCAATCAAAAAGGATTCTTCTTTGCTAAGTGAACATTCACTGGTCTCAAATTCTAAGCCTTGTTTGATTGATGGATATCTTTGAACAATTGTTATTTTGTCTATTTTATCTGAGCTCCCCTTAAGTTTGTCATCTTGTTCCTTAAGTTCTTGTATATGTACTTTTAGATTTTTCACTTCTTGCTCATGATTCTCACATTCCTTTGATTTTCACTTGATTATGTTATTTAAATTCTCCTTGAATTTTTCATCTTCGTTTATTTTTCTCTTTAGTTCTAAGATAGTTTTATTTGCTAGCATAAGCTCTTCACTTACTTCCTTATATTCCCTTTAAATTTTTTTGATTTTCTCTTCCAGTCTTCTGAAGCATTCATCAACCACTTGTATGTTCTCCTTTAGATCTCTATTTTCACCTTCAATATTATCTATATCTTCAAGAGAAATCCCAACTTCCTTACTGGCATCAAGAAACCTTTCTTGACCCATAAGTTCAACTTTTTAGATTTCCTCTGATTTGTTAGACCCTTCTAGAGGACTAGGCTCTAATGCCAATTGTTAAATACCCGAAACGCTGAGAAGGGAGGGGTGAATCAAGATTCTCTTGAAATTATTAAAAATTTTAACCAATCATTCACTTATCATAACTTAAATCTGGAAATGAAAAAAATAGATAACATAAATACATAACACTAATTTTATCTTGGAAAACCCAAGACGGGAAAAACCATGGGGAATGTGAACTCTCAAATATTATAGAATTAGATATGGTGGTGTCTCATTTTCAAAAGGGGCTCATATCCCAAAGAAGGCTTATTACCTGAAATACAACAACTCATTGCCAGAAGGTGGCTTGCAAGCATTTTTCCAAAATGAATTGTCAAAATTGTATCCATTATATGTAGGGGATACAGTTTCATTGAAGTGCATAATAACTTTCAAATTCACTATTTATTATCTAAACATAACCACTTTCACATTCATTGTTCAGTATCTAAACATAACCACTTTCACATTCATTGTTCAGTATCAAAATATAATCACTTTCACATTCATTGTTTATTGCATATACAATGATTTATACAAGATAAATCTCAAGTTTATTTTTGCAGTGCAACTAAATGTATACCATAGGAGTCTCCATCAAGTCGACATGACTAGAGAGGTGTAAATCCAAAAACCTCTACATGTTATTTCTAAAATAGCTCTTACCAATTTGGAGACATTGACCAAAACCAGAATAACTTTCCCACATGCCAAGGAATGGATGGGAACATGATTACCAACATATTTTCATGGTTTTCTAATAAGTTCAAACCAAAAAATAATAATCTTCATTGTGCTGTAACTAGAGAAGGTAAGTACCAGACCAAAAAATAACACTACACCCAAAAGTTTGATGCAGGGGCATTTTAGGGTACTCGGTGAATCTACATGGTGGTGTGCTATTTTGGTTCTATGGTACTCGGTTGTAGCTTTAACCGATGGTCTCAGTTATTAAAGGAAGCTCGGTCACTGAAGGAACTCGGTGAAGCTTCTATGCTTAGTGGAACTTGTGCTCGGTGATGCCTATGTTGCTTGGTGTTGCTTGGCTTGGTTAGTTGTTTCTCTGGCACTCGATAGTTCTTGTTTACTGAATGGAGTTATTAGTGATTTGGTTGGCCGACTTGGTGCATTTAATGTGGGTATCTTTTGTTGTATTCTCCTATGTAGATCTAGAGCCCAACATGGAGAATTAAATAATTATAAGGCTATTGGAGAGATGACTTGTATTGCATTTAATATTTGTTTGTAGGAGTTAATCATGTCATCCAGCTGACTTCTGGTTGAAGATTAGTATTTAAGGAGTGTTTGGGTAGTTGTTTAGGAGGAAGGAGGGAGAGGTAGAAGATGAAAGGGTAGATCTGGATCCTATGAGATCTTGAAGATTAGATTGATTTTTGATAGTTTGTAATAGTAGAGCTAGTGGTTTGCATGCTTGGAGACAAGGAGATTACTTGGTGGCTTGTGAGCTCAAGTTCAGATTTGCCTTAGGGTTTCCATCAGTTGCTGATTTGTTTCAAAACTGGAATAGCTAGGCTTGGATTGGATCTTTGTTGATCTTCTAGAACTATTTTTAATTGTAATTGGCCCTAACCTGGAAGGCTTTACAGCCGGGCATGTTAATGAAAATCTAATTTGAACATATCTTGTTGTGTTATTCTGTTGTGTTGGTAATTGACTGCAAGGTTGGATTGTCCTTCGTTGGATCCACCATCCTTGACTGTGTTAGGTGGTATCAGAGTGAAGGTTGTTCTTGAGTGAAGGTTGATATTGTGAAGTTGACCTTGTTGGCAAAGAGATGGTATGATCTGAGTTGCAGATCCATGGCACTGAACTAGGTGACAGACTGATATGACTTGCATACAACTTGGAGGTTGTCACAAGGTGGTTGGTGTAGGGTTTTATTTCTTTTGGTTTTCTTATCTTTAAAGATGCCTCCAAGAAGATTGGACCCTAGAGTGATTGCATATCTCTGTGATGCCGTGGAATCAAAGATTATAGAGAAGGTGAAATCTGATTTCAGATCTGAGATGGAGTTGATGAAGAATGACATGATCGCTGAGATCATGAGAGTTGTTGCTGGTGTACCTTAGAATGGTTGTATTGAGGATGGTTATGAGGAATCTGCTGAAGACTTTGAAGTTGCTGGATCTAATGGTGATGATCAGAGAGACAGATTTGGTGAAGATAGAACTACTCAGTTACATAGATCTAGGACACGGTTAAGTAATAGTTACCAAATGAAAGTTTCTACTTTCTCTGCCACTTTGAAACCCAAGAACTTGAGTGATTGGATTGGTGAATTAGAAGATTTATTTGAGCTGGAAGAAATTGAAGATCCTCTTCGAGTAAGATTGGCATAGACTAAGTTAAAAGGACATGCTTCTCTTTGGTGGAAATAATTACAAAGAGATAGAGAAGATGAAGGTGAAATGAAGATCAATTGGTGGAGGTTGATGGTGACTAAGTTGAAAGCTAAGTTCATACCTACTGACTATGAGCTTGACTTGTTTAAGAAGTTGCAGAACCTGAAGCAGAAAGATTTGACTGTTGAAGATTATACTGAGGAGTTCTAAAAACTTACTATTCGGTCTGGACACATAGAACTTGGTAAGGAAAATGTAGCTTGGTATATTAATGGTTTGAGATTCAATATTTAGGATGAGCTTGGTATGCTAAAGATTGATTCTATTGAAGATGCTTATCAATATGCTCTGAAGGAAGAAGATAAGTTGAAAATGAGATAACATTGTAATCCCTGAGGGAAGGAGGAAATTGATCACTCGATAAAGGATAAACTGACTACAGAAGATGAACAGAAACTTGTAGAACCAAAGAAGAAGACATGTAGAGTTATCTTTAAGGGTACTTGCTATAACTATGGTGAAGAAGGACACCACTCTTTTGAGTGTACACAGAAGAAGCTTGGTGACCAACAGACTACTATGGTAAATGAGAACATTCAGAGTGAACCTGAATCTAAGAACTTGCTGGTTCGACAAACATTTCTTGGTTCAAAGGAGGAACCTTGTCAAAGGAGTAACTTGTTTAGAACTCGGTGCAAGACTGGAGGTAAGCTTTGTGATGTTATTGTTTACAGTTGTAGTACCGATAACCTTGTTGCTGAGGAGATGGTTTAGAAACTTGGCTTGAATAGAATGAAGCATCCTTATCCTTATAGGATTGGCTGGTTGCAAAATGATCATACTCTGGAAGTCAGAGAACAATGCTTTGTTGATGTTCAGATTGGCCAGTATAAGGATCTTGTGTTATGTGATATTGTGGAGATGAATAGTTGTGATATATTGCTTGATAGGCCTTGGCAATATGATTGCAGAGCTATGTATGATTGTATGAAGAATGTGTTTACTGTTGAGAAGGATGACAAGAAGTTTTCCCTGATGCCTTTGCTGGATACAACACTTAGTAGGAGGAGTCTAAGTATTGGTAGCCGAGTTGAGTTGGTGGATCTTGAAGGTATGGAAGATTAGTGTGGAGAATAGACCTGTGTGTTATCAAGAATAGACTTGAAGAGACAAAGGAAACTGAAATGGAAGAGTATGCAAGCTGAAAGGTTGGAGGACTTGTATGTGAAGAAATAGTTTGGGGTTTATGTGTTGAATCTTAGAAGATGTTCTTCTAGCATATGAACATCTTTTCAAACCTGGGGTGTCTGATGCAAGGGCATTCTAGGGTATTTGGTGAATCTGCATGGTGGTGTACTATTTTGGTTATGTGGTACTTGGTTGTAGCTTTAACCGATGGTCTAGATTATTGAAGGAAGCTTGGTCGCTGAAGGAACTTGATGAAGCTTCTATGCTCGGTGGAACTTGTGCTCAGCGATGCCTGTGTTTCTCGATGTTACTTGGCTTGGTCAATTGTTTCACTGGTGCTAGATTATTTCTCTAGTTCTCGGTAGTTGTGGTTTACCGACTAGAGTTCTTGGTGATTTGGTTGGCTGACTTGGTGCATTTAATGTGGGTATCTTTTGTTGTATTCTCCTATGTAGATCTAGAGGCCGACATGGAGAATTAAATAATTGTAAGGCTATTGGAGAGCTACCTTGTATTGCATTTAATATTTGTTTGTAGGAGTTAATAATGTCATCCAGCTGACTTGTGGCTAAAGATTAGTATTTAAGGAGTGTTTGGGTAGTTGTTTAGGAGGAAGGAGGGAGAGGTAGAAGAGGAAAGTGTAGATCTGGATCCTACAAGATCTTGAAGATCAGATTGATTTCTGATAGTTTGTAATAGCAGAGTTAGTGGTTTGCATGCTTGGAGACAAGGAGATTTCTTGGTGGCTTGCGAGCTCAAGTTTAGATCTACCTTAGGGTTTCCATCAGTTGCTAATTTGTTTCAGAACTGGACTAGTTGGGCTTGGATTGGATCTTTGTTGATCTCACAGAACTATTTCTAATTGTTATTGGCCCTAACTTAGAAGGCCTTATAGTCAGGCATGTTAATGAAAATTTGATTTGATTCCACATACAAATACACCATCTCAAAAACCTACATGAGTATTACTACCATATTGAACTATTCCAGATCTGGACCATGCCATACCAGAATAATGTCAAACCTCCAAACCAAAATGTGACATCAATGACAACACGTTGACAACTTGTATAGAAGTTGTCTACCATGGACAAAGCCACACCCTACATTACCATCAACCCTACAACATGGAAGGTAAAGAATTATTTTTTAGCATTATCATCCACTTATTATTTTAGAAGTCAAGGTGGAGAAGGCTGGGTTTGCATATTTTTTTCTTCTCATAGGCATCAATACTATTGGATATCTCTTAAATTTGAATTACAAATGTTTCTTTCAACATAGTAACAACAAAAGGGTTTAGATATTCACAGAGTTGAAACTTTTTGGAGTGAGTAAGGTCTTTTTCAACCTTGTTAGGGCAATGAGTCATTTGATCCTTGTATTTTTGTCTATTATTTCTTGAATGTTGTTTCTCAACATTCAGAGCATACATTTCTCATTTGGGTTAGGGTTTATAGAAATGAGCAAAGAAGTTCTCATTTGGGTTAGATTTACATATTTTTTTGTCTGATCTCATTTGGGCTGGCTTCAAACCCTAGGATTTTTTTCAATATCTAGTAGATAATGAAAATTTGATAATGTGAGTTTGGAAGATAATTAGAATTTATCCATTAATATACTAAAGCTAAGAACAATTTTATTCAATGTATAGTGTAAATATGGTGAATTGGAAGAAACATAACCTTTCATGACTGACTTCTCATCAGCTTGAACTTCACCTTTTAATACAGATAAAGATTAAACTAGAAAAAAAATAAACTTAGATAATTTGGACACCATAGTTAACATTCATTCATAGGACATCCTTGAAAATGACTACTTAGATACTAATATGCCATTGTTGTAATTTGAAATCAAACAATAGCCTTCAGAGATATCTCAATGATCACATAAATAAATTTCAAAATAGTGGCATAGAGAAAAGTGATTCTTCTCTTCTTCAACATCATGCATCAAAAAGTTCATATTAGGAAAATACCCAGGCACCTGCTTTGTTTTACTTATTATTTCAACCAACTTTTCATAGGTATATGATGTTTGTGGATTTGATTTTTCAAACCATTCACAATTTGTCATGCCTAAAAGTTCTAGTCATATCACAGTTCAAATGTGTGTGTTTATAAATGTGTGCATATGTATGTGCATATGTGTATAAGTGTATGCATATGTGTATGTGTATGTGTATGTGTATGTGTATGTGTATGTGTATGTGCATGTGCATGTGCATGTGCATGTGTGATTGCATGGTTGAATTTTGTTATCTAATAATACATCATTGTTCATGGTTCAAGAATGCACTCTTAGTTTCCATAATATCAATGCATCAATTCTTTATATATTTTCATATTTAAAGATAAATCTACATAACAATGTGTATACTTAATAAGAATAGTTGACTATGCACATTGATATATAAATATTACAAAATGAACAACTTGTAAACATTGGAAAATAATCTTCTACAAAAAATGTCACATGCTTGGAGATATAGGTATTACAAAATGACCAGTCTATAGAACATTAAAAAATGACCAACTTGTAGAAAATGGATGATAAACATGGTCTACGAAGAAAGTCACATAGTTTGAAATATTATAGTTTTTACAAGATTCACATGTTCTTTTAAACCATACATAATTTACACAAAAAGGCTTTGTTGTGTTGTCCAAAAAATGAATTCTATGATGAAGAATCACTAGTTTATCATAAATCTTGGTGAGGGTTCTAGATTCTCCACATGATTATTTTTAAAAGGTTATTTTGGACTATCCGAATCAACCTATAGGGTAATATGAGTTATATAGACAAATATGTTTTCATCTAATATTACAACCAATTGGAATTGTTTGATTGAACAATGAGAGGGGATATGACTAGTAGTAGATTAGATGTTGAGGGTAGCATAGGAAGGGGTTAGAAAATTGTACATATCTCTCAAAATTTGATGATGTTTAGGTAGGGGGTTGATGGAGTATTATGTTGCCCTGATTTACATGCATTTGGTTCTAAATTATTACCATAACCAACTTGGTGATTAGTAATAACAACATATGCAGGAGTTGAAATATTGTACATATTTCTTAAGGTTTGATGATGTTTAGGCAAGGGTGTTGATAGAGTAGCCCCCTCCCAAATATTAGTTACAGTTCCCTTTTTCACCTTCTCTTTTTCTAGATTACTTTTTTAACATGCGTCTCTTTGTTTCTTTTTCAACTCTATCTCTTTTTCCTGGTGTTGTTGGTTCTTCAAAAGATTTTACACTCCATGAGACACCAATATGCTTATGACTAATGTTAAGGAGTGGTTAATTCCAAATGTGGGAAATCTACAAGAAATTGGACAACCTATAGGGACAAGACTGCCCTCTTCACTTCTGGCTCTGCAAAACCAAGGTGGGTACACCTGATCCAATAGATTCAACTCTATTCCTTGCTCAATACTGGATCTTACAATAGATGACAATGAGAAAGTACTAAATAACAACCTATCATTCATTAACTCTCCATCACTGGGTACAACAACTCATATAACGTAAAATAAATGTAAAAGACTAGTATTGATTGAATGTTTTAGGATTACAAGATTTCAATCATTCTACACAAAGCAAAGATAGGAAAATATAGGCCAGTGCCCTATCCATTGGGCAAAATATCAGAAGATAGAATGAATACAAAAATGTTTTGAAGAGAATCTGGTCTTTAAACATAAATACAAACACATCAACTCTTTCCTACTTATAGAAAATCCTCAAGTGAATTTAGTAAACATGTATCCTACCTTGAGCAATATTTAATCCAATCCTAGATTAGAACTCAAAGCTAAATACATACATATAAATGGGTGGTCCCACAATAGTGTGTCCCACTTTTTGGCCAACTTTGACACAGAGATCAACATTCTGAGAAAAAACTTCACTTTTGAACACATGTTGCTGCAAAACTATTAGGAATATGAAGATGATGTAAACTAGTCTTTTAGAATTTTCTTTCTAGTTTTTAAATATATATTTAAAAAAAAATTAAATTTCATTAAATTTCATTTTTCCTTCTCTTTCAAAAAGTGGTTTGTGTGAAAAAACTGTGTTTTTAAGGAGTTGCTGTCACTTGGATTAGCATAACTTTTTTTAAAATATGATAACGATGTAATTCTTTCAAGATTATATTTGTAACTTCAATATCTAAAGGATGCAATTAGTTTCATTCATTTTGGGTCAATATTTCATAGTTTAATTTAAAGTGACAGTAACTTTAATTTAGACATAAGGTCACTTGGATCACTCTAACTTGATCTGTGTATATCGAAATTCATTTTTTCTTTTTTTTATAGAAAGGTAACACAAATACTCTTTTCCTACATATTTTTCATAATTTTTTTTTTTGTAATTTACTATTTTCCCGAAGTCTCGAAGAGACAAGTTGTTGAATGACCAAACAACCTATGTTTAGTTAAAGTAATATTTAAAAGTGATAATGAACTCAATATGTATTAAAATTATATTCATTAGAAAGCTTGTTCTGAATAGGATCATACTACATAGATAGGTTTTTTAAATGGATTCATTTATTTTTCCAAAACATAAAGTTGAAGTGATTTTTTGTTAGCATTTTAATAGGTGCGAAGGAGACTCTGTTGTAGGTATGAATGAGGAGTATATATGTTATATCAATGTTTTTTTAATCTAAGAGGCTTTGAGCTAACCATTTGTAATTAATTCCTTCAAATGGAACCTCTCAAGGCTTAAATCATCATATTTTATTAAAAATGTGTTATTTCAGCAAAAATCAACATGTCTTAAAAAGTGTGACCCACTATTGTGGGATCACCCAAATCTCAGAAAGACTTAAAGATTTACAGAATAAACTCAAAGGAGAGAAAAAGAATTGAAATTTTTATTAAGTATAACCTTGAACGTTGTATACATCATATTCTGAACAATAAGCTTACAAAATAGCAGCAGCAACCTGTACTTCTCTATTTCTTTGATAAGAGTGGTATAAAAAGTTACAATCCTCGACTGAGGGCTATGGTTTTAGAATCTCTATCTTTTTAACTCCTAAACTCTCAATACCTAGAATGATCGTGGAAAATCCTTCATATACAAGGAAGTGCAACAAGCTACCGATCATTCTAGGATCTACAAAATTCTTAACCCTAAAACTTTACAACAACCCTATTTGCTTTACAATAAATACATTGATGAAATAGATGAGATATTTTGTAAATGAGCTGCCTTATTTCATGTCTTCAATGCTGTCCTCGACCTTTTTTAACAAATCTGATTGCAATATCTCGCTGTCCATCCTGTAATAAATGTTTTTCTGCTTCTCAACAACCTTCATGACTCAAAAGGTAACTGCCTTCACTTGTCTCAAGAGGTTGACGGAGTATTTACTTTTTCAACATGAGGTATGTGTAATACCCCAAAAATGGGCTATAAGTTCATTAACCTCCTATATCGACACATCAAATGAAATCAACATCAAAATCCTAACCCAAGGCAAAACTGAACATCATTGAATCCTAATTGATTATCTCAAATTCTGCATCGAGGAATATTCCTAGTAATATTCCTATTTATCCTAATTATCTTTAATTTAATGATTATTTGGCGATAAATCTTATTTATCCTAAAGTTTGATTAATTGAATATTCTGAATATTTAATTAATTAGATTTAATACTGCCACTTAATTATTTAATTGGATTTAATTATATTTATTTCTAAAATTGTATTATTTCATTTTGACAATAAATCAAATATCCTATGACTAATTGATTAAATTCTTATTTAATTAATTAATGTCAATTGTCAAATTTAATAGTATAGTTTTTGAATAAAAGTTTGATTTAATAATTGATTAACCCATAAATCAATTGTTTTATTTTTAAAATCAATTAAGTTGAGGATAAATTACTTTATTTATTTATTTAATTCATGATTAATTATGCACATCCAAAAAATAGTTAAACTATAAATCAAAAAATCAATTCAAGTTGTTTCAAAAATAAACTCAACTCTCTTTTGAGTTAAAAGCTGATCTCAACTTCTGATTTAAATCAAAAAGTTATTTTTGCATAATTTTTTGTGAGTTAACTATCTTTAATTTCTTGTTGACTCAAAAATCAACTAGCGTGATTTATGAATTTTTCCATGCATCCCCAAAGCCCTGGATTTCTATAAAATCAAGGCTTCAACTCTTCACAAATCATCTCATAATTTTGCAAACTTATGCTGGCGAATTGGTATCTGAAGAATCTTGCAAATCAACCACGTTTGTGAGATCAATTTTGTTTTTCATATCAATTCTTAGAATCATTGCATATCAATTTTTCATATAGATTAGATTTCATATCATTTCTCATCTTATTGCACAGAAAACTAAAAAAAAGAAGAAGATTAATTTGCATTCATTTCATATCTAGATTTTGCATTCAAATCCTTCGTTTAGGTGTCGTCAAGGTCACTGATCTTGGTCCAATCTGAGAATACATACTTGCATCTACTAGAAGGTAGTAAATCACCTGGTTAGATTAGTTTCCATTTCATTGCATGATTTTGATTTTAAGCTAACCTCTAATGTTTTACTGAAGTGTTGTGTCTATAGCTAGGTACAAAATTCACACACACATTTTTGGTGCCCACCGTGGGGCCCTAAAATGAGTTTCCATTCAATTTCTATCAATTTCTATCATCTCCTTGTTGTTTTATGTTCCAAGTTGTGATTTTTAATTTCTGTCTGTACAATTTTCATATGAGTTTTGTCAGAAACTCATATAAGAGGATACCCACTGTCGTATGACAGTTTATTTGCTCGAGGATTGTATCGTCAGGATCACAGTGTCGTTTGGAATCTTGATTATTATATGATCTGGTACCCAGTGTCGTACGAGTTTCTAGACTATCGTTTGGGAGGTAACCCACTATCGTACGAGTTTCAGTGCTAGGTTTCAATTGTCATTTCACTTTTTCAGGCAGTTTTCCAAATTTATTTCCCGATTCCGACTGACAGCTAACATTAACAATTGAAATTTTCTATTTCTAATTAATTTTTGCTGATTTTGATTGGGAAAAAGTGTGAGAATTGCTAAAAATAGGTAAGATTCTACTAAGCACATTGTGAGGAATTCAGGTAATCTTCTCAGCTGATAATGTTTCAATTTGGATTAAAAAGAACTCTTGCGTGTCAAGCTTGTGTGACCTTTATTGCTTTCATATCACATATTTCATTTTGGGCTATAAAAATGAACATAGATTTGCTTTTCAGCATCTTTGTTACACATAGTAAATAGGCCCTATGAACACTATTCATGGTTCTTGAGAGGGTGGGTTTCCAGTGAAACTATTCTCAATGAAGGAATCCTTGTAGGTAGGGGGGTTATTGAGAGCATCTCACATTCTACTAGATTTGTGTGTCTTCAGATTCTGATTGATACATTCTCTCTCTGGAGAGGTTGATAGATCATGAGTGGTTGAAATCATAGATCTTTGTGAGATAATCTTGGTCTTAGCATATCAGATTAATCTTTTTGCTTTGTTTGGGTTAAAAGTGAAAAGGCTAGAGGATTATGCTCTACTCCCTTTTTGGGTAGTACCAGAAAATCAGATCCTTGAATCCAGAACCAGTCTCCATGTGGTATATTTTTTGAGTCACCTTTAGAGAGGGTTAACCGTAGTGGACATTCCCTTAATTAGGTCAACCACATTGATAGAACCTCAAGCGGTAATAGCCATTTTTGCCGTGGTAGCAGCAGCCGCTATATAAATATCCTTGTGGAGGAAATCTTCACAGGTGTGGTCTCTTGTTGGGCTGTTAGATCTCCCCAGTAGCTCCTGATTGATTAAATTCTTGGACTATGTCAAAACCCTGGTGCGCTTGGATTAGAGTTCACCCTCTTGAGATCACAAAAGTTACAGAGTCAGACCATTACTAAAAACCTTAGTGAGGCCAAATTTTCATTTTCTAGGAATATGTGCATTATTGCAAAATTTTTTGGAACATACACTATTAGCACTCCTAGGGATTAGCACAATTTAATCACTTGATTGTTCATGTGTAGGGTTGCTTTGTCCCCTATTCATTGTTTTCAAACGTGCTTGAAATCACTTGCTATTTTGCGTGCTTGTTTATCTATCTGGTTACTAAGAACGAATCAATCTGCTACAATCTTCAAATTTGGATAGACAATTTTGTGAACAATTTGAAACTAAAAACCTCAAAAATTGCAAAATTTGATGTTAAACACTTTTCTGGAGTCAAAAGTCATCTTGTAAAGTTAGAAAGTCGTACGACTTTTGGCTATTGTCATTTCAGAACCTCCAGATTATCGTATGGTATATGGTATACTGTCGTACGAGTTTTGCTACTAGTCAATTCAAAAAAGTCAAAAACCCTGCTATCAACTATCGTGTGAGTTTTTCAATAGTCGTACAAGTTTTTCAATTGTCATTTCATGCTATACCCACTGTCGTACGAGCCTGTAGAAAGTCATTTGAGAAATTTTGAAAAATTGCCAGAAAGTTGTCAAAACTATCAAAGACCTAGCTTTTCCAACCTATTTCCAGAGTCTGTCAAGAAAATCACTATGTCAAGAACAGAGCATCAACTACTGAGAATCCAATCATTTTCATAAAGTGGCCTTTTGAATCTAATTTAGCCTTCTATTTAATCGATTTGAGTCTTTATCATCTTGTGTCAAAACCTTGTCATAACTATCAATCTTCAATCCATCTTCAAAATGGCTAAGTGTTGTGAACTTGTGTCTGCTATCTTTTGGGAATTTACCCATACATCCAGGGCATAGTCTCCATTTACATCTAATCTAAGCTTCAATCAATCAAACCTTGACAAGGTCGCGTCATTTGATCTTCTTGAATCAAATCTTTCTTCAATTGTCTTCATGATATTCTTTTGTTTCACCCAAGGTTAATGGTGGAAACTGGAGCTTCCTCTCACAAGAAATCTAGAGAAGTATCCCATCCCATACCTCTGAATACTCTCCAAACTCCAACTCTTGAGCAACTCTACAATTCTAGTCTTTATGAAGACGACTGTCTTGGCAATTTTTGATCTATCCCAAGGAGAACTCCTACCATGTCTCAAGCAGGGAAAAACTTTGGCTCTCAAAGAGCTCAATCTCAACATGGTGCAGATAAAGAACCTACACCTTCTGAAATTGCTCAATATCAAAATGATGATAACTTCAAAAGAATGATGAAGCATTTCTTGAAAGAAGACAGAGAGGCATACTTTTTACAATTAGCTCATCAAGGAGCTAAACTTCTTCCCAAATTTAATGTTGAAGATATCATTATGCATGAGGAAGAAACTCCACTCATAGTTATGATGAAATAGATGCATGCCATGCAAGTCAAACTTAATAAACTTGAGAAAGAAAAGGAACCCAAGGAGTTCTCCATGGAGGCTCTATGTCCTTTTCCATTTGACAAAGACTTGTACATGCCACCATTCCTGAAAAGAGTGGAGATGCCTAAATATGATAAGTATGATGGACACTTTGATCCTCAAGATCATGTCAAAGAATTCTGACCACAATCTATGGAGTTCATGCACGAACCAACCTATCTGATGCATCTCTTTCCTCAATCTCTGGGGGGAGCAACCATTCATTGGTTCTCTAGATTGCCTTCTACTATCAAAACTTTTGAGGAGTTGATCAAATTGTTCTATCAGCAATACTCCTACAACATTCAACATCTAGTCACCATTATTGATATCTACAATCTCAAATAATATCCAAGAGAACCATTCCTAACATTTCTCAAGAGATGGAGGAAGAAATTCTCTCTATATGCTAGGCCTATTCTAGAAACTGAGAAGCTGGAAATATTCATCAATAATCTTATCCCAGAGATCAACTACCCTTTACAAATGCAAGATCATACATCTTTTGATAAGATGGTAGACAATGCAATCAAAATTGAAAAGGTACTTGTGAAAAAAGGAGACATCACACTTCAAAAGGACAAGTACGAATCAGGATCCAGTTCTAAAGATAAGAACAAAAATTGGAGCAAGAATAAAGGCATCATCACAAATAGCATTGTTGATACCATCCGTGCCCCATCAAAGGCACCAAATTTCAATCTAACTATTGGTACCCAAGCAATCAAAGCTTTAGAGCAAAAGGTGCCCAAACCATCTCAAAAGAAGCCAGAATACAAATCTTGGTCCACTGATAATAAATGAAAGTTCACTCCCCTGGGAGAATCTTTGGAATCAGCTATGAGAATTCTGTTGGCTAATAACATCATCTCTTTGCCTAAGATCTGAATATATGATCTTGATCCTAAACCAAAATGGTGGAGAGAGAATGAATTCTATGATTTCCATCGGGGTAAAGGTCATAAAACTAATAACTACTTACACTTGAAACATATTATTCAAGATCTGATTGATAAAGGAGACATCACAATTAACAATCGTAAGAGCAATAATAATCATACAACATTCACAGAACCATTTCTGAAACATGGTCAAGAAGTTTCATCTTCTCAGCCTAATATGGGGGCAAAGGTCAATTATGCTTACCCTGGAAATAATGCTGTTATCAATATGGTTGAACCTTATCTCTTTGAGCATTGCAATGTCACCACAATTGTGCAAAGAGATAGAGATCATGCTTTACCTAATGCAGTGACTTGATCATAAGCTCAGGCACATCTGAATGGACAAATCCCAGATTCATCAAATGTCCCTAAGATGCCCTTCAATCTTTCTTTAGCTTCCAAATAGAAGGCTGCTTCTAAATCTTCCAATCCTAAAGATATGAGGCCAACATCTTATAGCATTGTTCAACAAATCCAACACATTAATGCAAAAATCTCCATGTTTGAGTTGCTTCAGATATCTCTAGCTCGTAGAGCTATTTTAGACAAAGCTTTGCTCAGATCCAATGTTCCTGATGACCTTGATTTAGACAGGTTCCAGACTATGGTTGGACATCTTACATCTCCGCAATATATCTCCTTTTCAGAGGAAGATGACAACTCCTTGAGTCACCTGCATAACTAGCCCTTGCATATAGAAGTCTTGATCCAAAACCGTAGAGTTAAACATGTGTTAATAGATGGGGGTGCTAGCCTAAACATTTGTTCTTATAGCTTGGTCACACAATTGGGATTTTTAGAATTGGCTATTGATCCTAGAAAGAAAATAACTATTAAAGCCTATGATGAATAAGAAAGATCTTCTAAAGGCATCATTGTCTTACCTATCAGAGTAGGTCTAGTTATCAGAGATACTATATGTCAAGTTCTTGATCTACCTTTGGCTTACAACATTCTTCTAGGGAGGCCATGGATACATGAGATGAAGGCTATTCCTTCTACATTCCACCAATGCTTGAAATTTCCTTATGAAGGAGTAGAGGTCACTATTCCAGCAGACATATCCACCACTTGCAATACATTGAAAGAAAGTGTGGATAAACTTGTGCCTAATAATAGAGAATCTTCCATTGAGCCAACAAAAGAAGCATCCACATCTAAAATGGAAGACATTGCAAAAGAGGTCAATATCAAAGACAATGGTATGGGAGAATATACTATATAGAACCAGTCTTATCTTTGAGATCTCTACCTATCTCACCTATGTCTTATGGACAATCTTTAAAATAGTCCAAACCAGACTCTAAAGAACCTCTTGAGGCATATAAAAAGAATTTTGTGGTAGAACAAGTCTCCAAGCAAGAATTTGAAGAAGATGAAGCTGTGCTTACATGGCTATACAAGGATGAACCTAAATCTCAAGCTGTTCCAATTAGTGACTCTACAGTAGCCAAAATCCATTCTAAGGCATATGGTCTAGGAGATAAACTCATAGCTAAAATGGGATATTCAGGTAAAGGACCTCTAGGAGTCAGAGGAGAAGGTCTTATAACACCTATTTCACATACTGGTAGGGAAAACACAGATAATTTTGGCTTAGGCTTTAAAAAGAAACCCTTCCACCTCAAAGGTGATTGTTCTCACATCATAGAATAGATTGCACTAGGAGAACCCCTTCTTAAGAAGGAAGAAACTAAACCATCAGATAGTCATTCAGATAGCTTAGAACTTATCCCTTATGAGAATTTGCCTAAGGAAATCAAAGACCTCCTTGAAGCTGAAGATGATCCAATAAAAAGAATCAATGTAGTAGAAACACAAGAACCTACTATCAATCAAGAGATAGTTGCAACACAAGAACCAACTAATCTTGAAGACAATCAAATAGACAAAGAGGAAGGTGGTAGTTATTCTGAGATAGATTCTCATGAGTATGAATTCAAATAAGAATCTGAGGGTAACCCTTCTTGGGGTATTCATCCCGACTTTACTCATGTTCTTAGATTTCCTAGAGGCCTAGATGAAGAATCTAATGACTATGAATGGGGAGCCATTCCAGAAGAAGATGAGCTTATTACAGAGAAACATGTTGATGTTATTCACCAATATGCACCTAAACCCAATGTAAGTCTAGAGAGAAATGATGAACTTATCGAATCTGATCCACCAATGGTTGAATTGGACCCCCACAATGACATTGAGCTTATTCATGAATTGAATGTCTTAAGTTGTAATATCACCTTTGAACTCAAGCATTAGGTTAGGACGAATGATGATAGATCCATATCCATAAACACTATCTCCCAATCTTTCCCTATTTTGACTATTCAACATCTTGTACTTCTTGATCAAACCTCCACAAATTCGAGCCTATGAGGACTTCCATCAATGAACTGAGCATTAGCATGACGAAGTTGGACATCAAGTATCTTAGTCAGAAAATAAGAATAAGAATAAAAAGAAAAGGAGTTCTGAGGGTGAAAACCACTTTGTGGCAGTCTTAGAGCCTACAAAAGTAAAAATAAAAGACGTATCTGAAGGTGAAAACCTCTCTGAGACACCTAAGGATGAGATATTTGATGTCCTTCTAAGTCATTTACAAGACAGATCTCCAGTTCTAATTGAGCCCACTCAATCCATCAACTTGGGAACAACAAAAGAACCATAGTTGATCCATGTAGCACAATCTTTATCAGAAGAAGAGAAGCAAAAATTTACAACATTCCTAACAGAGAAGAATATCAACTTTGCATGGAAATATTCAGACATGCCAGGGTTGGATCCTAATCTTATAATGCATCATTTATCTCTAGCTCCAAATGTCAAACCTATCAAGAAAAAATTGAGAAAGATGCATCCTCATGTTGCACTCTTGGTAAAAGATGAATTAGAGAAGCTCCTAAAAGCTGAATTCATCCGAGTTATTGATTATGCAGAATGGATCTCTAATATTGTACCTATTTCAAAACTAGATAAATCAATTAGAGTGTGCACAGACTTTAGAGATGTCCACAGAGCATGCCCTAAGGATGATTTTCTATTACCTAACATTGATATGATAGTGGACATGACTGTGGGCTTTGAGATGTATTCTTTAATGGATGGTTTTTTTGGATATAATCAAATAAAAATTGCTCCAGAGGATCAAGAGAAAACTGCTTTTACATGTGCATGGGGCACCTTTTGTTGGAATGTCATGCCGTTTGGACTTAAGAATGCTGGTGCTACATATCAAAGAGCCATGACATCTATTTTTCATGACATGATGCATATGACTATGGAGGATTATGTTGATGATACTTTAGCAAAATCTATGATCAGAGCTGAACATCTAAATGACTTGAGCAAGATACTAGATAGAATGGAAAAATTTAGTCTCAAACTAAATCCTAAGAAGTGTGCTTTTGGTTTCACTTCTGGAAAACTCTTAGGATACATAGTCTCAAAGAAGGGCATTGAAGTTGATCCAGCTAAAGTAAAGGCTATCATGGAGATGCAACCTCCAAAGAACATTAGTCAAATGAGGACATTGCAAGGAAGAGTTCAATCTATCAGAAGATTCATATCACAGCTAGAAGACATATCACAACCTTTTACAAAAACATTACAGAAAGGTGTGACCTTTGCATGGAATGAAGAATGTGAGAACAACTTTAATCATATCAAGAAGTATCTATCAAATCCTCCTATCTTGATGCCTCCCATTCTAGGGAAGCCTTTGATCTTATATGTCTCCGCTACAGATACATCACTAGGGGCATTGCTTGCACAATATGATGAGAACAAAAAGGAAAGAGCTATCTACTATATCAGTAGAACATTGGTTGCATATGAGAAGAACTATTCAATGATTGAGAAAGCTTGTCTAGCTGTGATCTTTGCATCACAAAAATTGAGACATTACATGTTAGCTCATACCACACATTTGGTAGCTAAAATTGATCCACTCAGGTACCTACTAAGCAAAGCTGCCCTCATTGGTAGATTAGCTAAATGGGTCATGCTCTTAAGTGAATTTGACATTGAATATGTTGAGAGAAAAGCTATAAAAGGACATGTTATTGCTGATCAATTAGCAAATGCACCTATGATTGATGATACACCAATGCAAATGGAATTTCCAGATTCCTCTATCATGACTCTTTCTTCTAGAGAATGACAGTTATTCTTTGATGGCTCCTATACACAAAATGGATCAGGAGTAGGCATATTGTTCATAATTCCTCAAGGATACTCCATACCTAAAGCATTCAGATTAAAGTTCCTTTGCACAAACAATATTGTAGAATATGAAGCCCTTTTGAATGGTATGAAAATCACCATTGAGTGGAGAGTAACAAAATTACACATTCATGGAGACTCTCAACTTGTAATCCATCAAGTCAATGATGTGTACCAAACTAAAGGTGAAAAGCTCATTCCTTATAAGAGAATGGTAGATGATTTAAAGAAGTATTTCTTATCTATGACATTTGAGAAAATTCCTAAAATAGAGAACAAGGCCGTTGATGCAATGGCAATGCTATCTACTTTATTACAGCAACTTGAACATGAGCTACGCTATGAGTTCCTAGTGGAAGCACTATCTTATCCTGCATATGATTCCTCTGAAACCCGCATGATCTGCACTATTGTTGGTCATGATTCATCTAGATACAAAAACCTATTTTCCTATCTCTAAGACCAAATCATTCCCAATACCTTCAACCACCATGAAAAGAGATACCTTATCTGTAATGCATCTCGATATGTCATCATTGGTCATGATCTATACAAAAAAGGTCTAGATGGTACACTACTTAGATGTTTAGAATGGGAAGAGTCTCAACATGCATTAGAGGAAGTCCATGATGGTATTTGTGGGTCACACTCAAATGGTTTAACACTAGCTTGAAAACTTATTAGGGCTGGGTACTATTGGCCTGAAATGGAGAAAGAGTCTATCAAATTTGCTAAGAACTGTCAAAAGTGCCAAGTGCATGGAAACTTAATTCATGCTTTAGGGAGAGATCTAATTCCCTTTACTACATAATGGCCTTTTCACCAATGGGCATTTGATCTTATAGGAGCTATAAATCCTCATTCTTCTAATAGACATAACCATATAATCATAGCTACAAATTATTTTACAAAATGGGTAGAAGCAGTCCCTTTGACACAAGAAACTAGAAAGGAAATATCTATGTTCATATTGAACTATATCATATGCAGATATGGGATACCTCATTCCATAATCACAGATAACAGTGGACAATTCAAGAACAAAGATCTCAATGATTTATGTGCTAAATTCAAGATTACACAACATTGGTCATCTGTCTACTATCCTCAAGGGAATGGACAAGCAGAGGCTTCTAACAAGAATCTATTAAAAATCTTGCACCGTACAATTAATAAAATAGGAAGAGACTGGCATCTCATGATCAATCTAGCTCTTTAGGCCTACAGAACAAGTATCAGAATGCCCACTGGGGCTACTCCTTTCACTTTAGTTTATGGGTCTGAAGTAGTACTACCTATTGAGGTTGAAATCCCATCACTAAGAATCAGAATGCATGGTCTAGTAACTGATGATGACTACAGAGTGTCTAGGTTGCAAGAACTTGAACTACTAGATGAGCACAGATGAGAAATATATGATTATCTTAGAGTATATCAGAAGAGAATGTCTAGAGGTTACAACAAGAAAGTCAGACACAGAGAATTTTAGGTTGGTGATCTAGTCTTGAGAGAGAATCCTAAAAATCAATCACATCGAGAACGCAAGGGGAAGTTTGAACCCAACTGGCTGGGTCCCTTTGTTATCACTGCTACTTTTGGATCTGGTGCCTATCAACTCTCAACAATTAAAGGAGAACAGCTCTGAGAACCAATCAACGTTCTTCATCTAAAGAAATTCTATGCCTAAGGCATTCAATCTATGGTAAAATATCTTGAAAAAATTATAAAAATTGGAAAAAGTCCTGGAAAAAATGAACATCTTGGTGAAAACCTAGCAATAGACACCTTGATGATTCACAAAAAAAATCAAAAGTACAAAAAAATTGAAAAAATGAAAAATACAAAAAAAAAAGAAGAAAAAGAAAAAGTGCCTTGGTGAAAACCTGGAAACAAGTGCCTTGGTAGAAAAAATAGAATCTCTACCAAGATGGTGAAAACTCAAAAAATGGGTGCCACTTGTTTCAAAATGCTCCATCTATCAGCACAATCTTGGTCTTTCCCAACTTTCAGTCTTGCTTTAGTTTGTACATATTTCCTGGTTTGTTTTCGCATATCCTTCTTTCAATAAAGTCGGTCTATACACCAATCAGCTCAAGCATTTGTATCCTATCAATGTTCAAACTTGGGGGCAACCAATGTCATATCCTATGGCCTCTAATGCATCTTAGATGAGTCAGATCCAGTCAGAGTCCTTTGAAGCTTTATCCAAGTCAGTCAGTCAGTCTCCTCTCTAGAAAGGATTTTGCATCTACAACAACAAAACACAAACATCAAACACAAATTGAAAACAATCTATGCTTTTTACATGCGTTTATCTCCTTGTATGCTTACTGATTCACATTGAGATTTTTTTTGCATATTGTTTCCTTTTGAGCTCTTCGATGATGTCCTTTACAGGATTTAGAGAGTGATGACTGGGGGCATACTTTTTTTCTTTGTTTTCTTCTTGTATGTGAAAATCTAACAACTTTGGAAATTCTGGATTGAAATGGTGTCCGACTGTAAGAGCCTCTATCTCGAATTGGATGGCCATGCGTACCTCGACCATTGATACCCAAAAAATTCAAGGAAGTTTGATCTAACTATTATCTTTTTGAGTGAGTTCTTTCTCCTATTGTGAAACATGATCTTACCTAAGGACGTGAATGATAAAGGGTCACTACAGGTAATTCACATTGGTTTTAGAATGATCTCTTGACTATTTGATGTGTTTGTAATGTAAGGCGTATTCAGGTCATCACAACGTTTATGTTTTGATGCTTATACTTATTGCTATATCAAAATGGACATGATATTCAGGTCATCCTAGAATTTGTGCCTTGGTGCTTATATCTATCCAACATTCCGAAAACAAAATCAATATTCATATATCCATGGTTGCCTAATTAGTGGGTGTTGTATTGATTCCTGCACATACAAATCAATATTCATATGTCTATGGTTTCATAACTAGTGGGCATTGTATTGATTTATCTGGTTACCTAAAAATTCAATGATGAGAATGACTGACACATGATTAGTGACTAGGTCCTAGGTCTTAGGTTGCATTTTACTTTGCTTGTCTCTTTGCATTTTGCATGTTTGCATGATCTCACAAATGGCTAAATGAACTTCAATGCTTAAAACAATTCTTCAATTGCCTATTCAAATCTAACAAGAGCTGAAACCAAACTCGAAGGTCTCTTCATAGACTCACAAGTAGTTATCCTCCTGGGTTAAACATCCTTTTGACATAAGACTAAGTACTTGTCTTCATCAATACTTGCAAAACATATCATGTGTATCATTGCATTTACATACCATAATCACCTGTTGCATTACAATTCATCCATGTGGATAAGCATAAAATCATACATACATCTTTCCATAATCAAATACATTTGCATAACATCCATACATATGAAAGAAGTCATTACATTGCATATATCCATATATACATTCTACTCTATTCATAGCATAAGCATCACATGATATCATCATAAATCGAAACATGGCAAGTACAAATGAAGTCACAACCAAAATATCAATCTCATGCATATATATCAAAAATCTTGAACTAGTCAGGGGTGCACTACTGGCACAGTGTACAAAAGAATATGCTCATGTGAGCTATCAAAGTTAGAATAGTGTATCAATGATAAAAAAGAGTACAGTATATCAATGTATCAAAACAAATTAGCTATCAACATGATCCTCTACATCTGGTGGAGGAGGAGGTGGTGCATTTGGTACTACCTCTACTCTGGGTGCTTTGGCTCCCTTTGATGCCATCATGTACTGTGAATAGGAGGGAACTCTCTATGCAGTAGGAACAACTATATAATATGTGGACACATAGTAAGCTACCCATGAGGTCTGATGAATCACCTCTGCCTATAATCTCTATACCTCTGCACATAGCTCAGTCTGTTGTCTATCTACCTCTATGTACCACTCCTCCCATCGAGCACTATGCACCTTTAGGTCCCTAACCTATGCACTAAGCCATCTGATAGTCTCCTGTGGAGTAGGGGGAACACTAGGATCAATGTCTGGCATCTCAGTATCTGGGGCAGTCTGCTCTGTGGTCTCTTCCCTCTGCACCTTATGACATCTGATCTCAGCACCTAAATCAAATCCAGTATCATCCTATAAGGGATCAATATCTCCACCTACCACCTACTCAGCTACTAGTACCTCATCAGCTGAACCAACTCCACCTAATGTACTGCCCTCTCCCCTAGTCTGTCTGTGAGAACTAGAAGATCTGCCTGCTGTAGAACTAGTGGGATGAGGGGGCCTCATCTATCCTGATGGTCTCTGTGGTGGAGCCATCACTCTAGGTCTTGGAGGTGTGGGATGTATAATGGGAGCCTATGTAGGTCTGGGACCCTATCCCATCAAAGCACCTGTAATGTCCATCGCCTCCTCCATGGAGGGTATCAGCTCTGTCGAATCAAAAAATCTATGAATCAGATGATCAGCTAGCCATGAGATAAATCCATCAGTAATGCTAGCATCAAGTACATCTGGTCTATACTCCCAATCTCTACCAACAATAGCACTATACTCCTAAGAACACAAAGCATAAGAGAGCCTCTGTGTCCATCCAAGTCCAATCTCATGACCTATCCATGCATACGTAGCATAATCCTCTGGGGCATCCTGTACTTGTCCATACTACTGCCAGACCCTGGTGATAAGGAATCTCTCTATAGTGGAGGATGACCTCCCAATTAGTACACGACTCTGAAAGAAGTAACTAAACTGCTCTCAAGTAGTAGGCCAAGGCTCAATAGCTACATACGGTCTCCACCGAACAAATGTCATATCATTGAGGCATCGCCTCCAGTACTCAGTGTGACCCATTCGTCCCTGTATGACATATCTAACATATATATAAATGATAGGCTCCTGAGGTTGCCTTTGTGTAGTAAACACTGGTCTCAACACTAGGATATGCTCCCACACCCATATCTATAGAACTAAGGCCCCAGCTACAAAGGACTTGCTCTCTTGATACACAACCTCATGCATCTCAGAGAACATATGGGTCAAAAGATATTGACCCCAAGCCAACTCAGAAGGTGTAGCCATCAAACGTGCTACCATAGGGGCCCAGCCCATCAAAAGACCATTCTGTTGATGGTCAGACATGATAATACCACCAATCATCTCGACAATGATGCACTCCAACCGGTGTGTCTGTCCATATCTCTGCACTAAGGTCTCCCAAGAAATGGAAGCCGTCATCTAAGTATCATCTCTAAAGAGATGTCTAAAAGCTAATAAACCTGAGTTCCTTGAACTCATATACTCTGGCCACTGGCCTACATGAAAAGGAATGCGTAGTATACGATACACATTCTTAGGGGTAACAGTGATCTCCCCTGTCGGTAGGTGGAATGTCTGGGTCTCCGAGTGAAATCTCTCAATTAGAGTAGTCAAAAGTCCATGATTTACCCTAATCTCAGGTAAATGTATCAAGTACTCAAATCCCCAAGAAGCAAGGTGGACCCTCATAGGGTCTAGCAATGACACATATAGTCTCTGCATAGCAGGATGAGAGATCCGTACATGAACATCTGGATATATGACCTACACAACACAGAACTAGGGAATCCTATCAGTAATTTGGTCACAAAATAGGTTACAAGGGCATAAATGGGGTAGTTCAGTATTTTAGAAGGTAGGTTAACAGGTCAGCAATCAAGCTACAGAATTAGAAAAATAAAAAATTTGACCTAATACTGAGTTTTAAGCTCACTGTTTTCCATACGACACTTCAGACTGGCATGAAAAGTCATATGAGTTTCTACATCATACCATACGACAAAGCATAGTGGCATGACAATGCATCCCTCATCGTACGAGTTATGAGGGACCCGATGAAATGTTGTATGACTCATGGGTCCCTCTGATACGAGTCGTGGGGGCTTATGAGGCGACAATCTAGCTACCATTAGAAAGTCATATGGGTCCCACTGGGGAGTTGTACGAGTTTCCATACATGTGAAAATTCAAAAGTAAAAAACATACGAAAAATCCTAAAAATGCTATAAAACATGGAAAAATTGAATTTTTAGCAATGCACAGAGGTCCACCTATCGGATGTCCATACTGCCGAGGTCTCTGGTGTCTCTGGCTGCGCTCAAATCGATGTGAACTCACAGGTACCTTTGGTTCTGCCGCTTTATCTACCATTTTTTCTCAGAGGGCTCCACAAGATTCTAAAGTCAAAAGGTTGAAATGAATTGAAAATGACCCTTCCGACCTTTATATAGCTTTTGACCTAATTTTCAAAAGTGCTCCGTTTTTCATGAAAATTGCACCCCTGGCTAATTTTGACGTTCTGAATCCATTTTCCGGATCAAAATTAAAATCTGAGATCATTTACTATGTCAAAATCATGATTTACAATTTTTGGACGCAGGACGATCTACTACTTGCATAATCGACCTTCCATCATCACAGGAATCCAAAATTCAACTTAACTGATTATCTTACATCAAACTATCAAAATTTCAACTTGGTTAACCATGGTCAACTCATGGTTTCACCTAGTCAAACTTGGTCTCCAGGACCTCTAAACGATGCAGAATGCATTCTCGAACATGTATAACCACTTCTCAAATCAATTAACATGCTTCTAAACCATAACACTGACTTTTGTTGTCAAATTTCAATTTTAATCCTGAAGGGGGCATGGTATTGCATATCATTCAAAGTTTGAAATCATATCTTTCCTCAGTAATCAAGACAACAACCACGTCTAGTTGCTGATTCATCAAAAAGACCTCATCGCTTGGGGAAAATCAATCATCGCTCGGGGCATATTAGATTCATCAAGATCCATATCAATTTGGTATTCTCCTAATCTTGTAAACTATATCAATCTTTTGTAACCATCGGTTCATTAGTGTTATTTCCTTGGTTCTTCGTAACTGAAGGGTTCAGATGTGAGACCAATGTGATTCTTATCGACAATCGGGTCTGGAATTGGTCACTCACTTCTTTGCAATCATAAGGTTCAGAATTAGGTGTTTTGATGCTTTTTCACAATCATCAGTTCATTACTGTTATAGTTAACATTATCTTTGGTCATTCAGGACCTATTATCTTCATATCAAACGCCAATTAGTTTCAGCTTCATATCAATTTCAATTTCAAACATCAGTTTTAACATCATACACAGATTGTCTTTGAACCACTGTGCTTCGCACAACAATTCAAAGAGGGGCAAAATGTAATACCCCAAAAATGGGCTATAAGTTCATTAACCTCCTATATTGACACATCGAACGAAATTGACATCAAAGTCCTAACCCAAGGCACATCTGAACATCATTGAATCCTAATTGATTATCTCAAATTCTGCATCGAGGAATATTCCTAGTAATATTCCTATTTATCCTAATTATCTTTAATTTAATGATTATTTGGCAATAATCTTATTGATCCTAAAGTTTGATTAATTGAATATTTTGAATATTTAATTAATTAGATTTATTACTACCACTTAATTATTTAATTGGATTTAATTATATTTATTTCTAAAATTGTATTATTTCATTTTGACAATAAATCAAATATCCTATGACTAATTGATTAAATTATTATTTAATTAATTAATGTCATTTGTCAAATTTAATAATATAGATTTTGAATAAAAGTTTGATTTAATAACTGATTAACCCATAAATCAATTGTTTTATTTTAAAAATCAGTTAAGTTGAGGATAAATCACTTTATTTATTTATTTAATTCATGATTAATTATGCACATCCAAAAAATAGTTAAACTATAAATTAGAAAATCAATTCAAGTTGTTTTAAAAATAAACTCAACTCTCTTTTGAGTTAAAAGCTGATCTCAACTTCTGATTTAAATCAAAAAGCTGTTTTTGCATGATTTTTTGTGAGTTAACTATCTTTAATTTCTTGTTGACTTAAAAATCAACTAGAGTGATTTATGGCTTTTTCCATGCATCCCCAAAGCCTTGGATTTCTATAAAATCAGGCTTCAACTCTTCACAAATCATCTCATAATTTTGCAAATTTATGCTGGCGAATTGGTATTTGAAGAATCTTGTGAATCAACCACATTTGTGAGATCAATTTTGTTTTTCATATCAATTCTTAGAATCATTGCATATCAGTTTTACATATAGATTAGATTTCATATCATTTCTCATCTTATTGCACAGAAAAATAAAAATAAAAATAGATTAATTTGTATTCATTTCATATCTATATTTTGCATTCAAATCCTTCGTTTAGGTGTCATCAAGGTCATTGATCTCGGTCCAATCTGAGAATACATACTCACATCTACTAGAAGGTAGTAAATCACCTGGTTAGATTAGTTTCCATTTCATTGCACGATTTTGATTTTAAGCTAACCTCTAATGTTTTACTGAAGTGTTATGTCTACAACTAGGTACAAAATTCACACAGACAGTATGTACTGATACCTCCACTTATCATATACCTCTTCGCTTGGGAACTCAAAATTTACAAACTCAGCCTTCTTACTTAATAATTGTTCCCACTCATTCTCCATTTGGCTGACCTTGTGCTGAAGAAGATCAAACATAGATTTTGCATTTATTAACAACTTGATGGTGCTAATAAAAGAATAGGTGTTATTTATGACACTAGTCACTCTCTCTGACAGAAGTGCATCCATCTCTTCTCTCCACTGATACGATTCTTTAAATTATCCTTTTTCTATGAGAATAGTAGGGCCCAGTTCATAATTTGAAAGCATCAGTTCTCCCTTCATCAAACTTGATTTTCTTATAAAACTATCCAAAATAATGCCATACTACACTATTTTCTTCACAGCTTGATGTGCTGGCTTAATGAGTGGATTAGGATTCTCTTGCCCTTTTGACAATAAATGAAAAAACTTTATATTTGGGGACCTCTCAATCCACTTTTTCAAAACTGGTGACATCTCAGTCTTATCCTTATTCAAAGCTGTAAATAAAGCATGTAATCTACTGACATGATTGAAGAAAATTGAGGGCTTCAAATCATATGCAAATTGCATTATTGCATCTGTCATTTTTTGTTCATATTTTTGGTTTACCAAAGTTGTGGCCTTTATATGTTCATCCTTTTCCTTCTCCAATTGCACCCTTATTTCTCTCAACTTATTAGTTTTCTCAGTCAATCCTTGCTTCTCCCAACTAACTCTTGCATCAATAATTATCTCTGGGAATGGTGATGGTGGAAATTCAACAATTGGGCTTGATGAAGAAACAACTGCAGGCTTGTTAGAGATTGCCAATTGGGGAGACCTATGATCCTGGTGTCTAGATAACTGTGCAATCAAATTATCCTTCTAGATTAACTCATTCTTAAGATCATTGTAGGACTTAAGTACAATTTCAAATTTGGTCCTTAGTTCTTCCTTCTCTTGCACATCTTTCTTTGCCACCTTGACATTGAACTTGGCAGTCTCCAAAATTAGGTTTGAAGCTTCTACACTAGAAGTCTCACCTACTCTTTGTACCAATAAATTGCCTGTATATTCCATAGAGAGGACCTCTCTCTTTCCTTTGTTCTCCTCCCTCTTAAGGGACCACATCACCAAGGCAACATGATCCTCTGAAAAAGTAGTTCCCCTAGCAACTTGTTGAGCGTGGTCTATAGTAGCAAGAGTCTTCACCTTGCTCTTCCTGACTTGATCAAAGATTATTGCATCAACAATATCCCACCATGGTAGAATCAACACCCCTCTAGTATGGACCATAGCCCTTCCTTCCTCAGGAGTAACCTTTTCAAACTACTTCATTAGCTCACCCTTGGTCTCAGTTTCAATCTCTGTTATATCCCTATCAGGGAATTCCTCCTTTTTCTTTTCACAAATCTCCTTCTATTGATTTATTTTCATTCTCCATTAAAATTGGGAGAATGCCCTAGTTTTGACAAATATGTCATCAGCAAGAAATGAATCACTGGCCTACTTCAAAATAGGGTCCATCTGTTTACCCTCAAATTTAGCAATAGTAAGATCCATTGCAACCTCCTTAGGTGCCTCTGGCATCCCCTCTTGTAATTCATCATTGGAAACCAAGATGCTCCCTTCATTCCTCATCTGAACTAATTATTCTGCTATCCCATGTTCATCTAATTGGATGGGGGATTGAGAAGCAAAATAAGCTTCCTCTCCTGGCCTTGATTCTTCTTGTCTATGCCTCTTTGGAGAGGGTCCTTGCATTACTGGATCATTCATAGGGCTTTTTCTTCTTGATGTAGAAGGAAGATCCTCACCTCTCTGTTGTGTTGACAAAAGGACACTATAACCACTTCTCTTTTGTATAGTGTATGTTCCCTTAGGAGTCAATTTCATGTACCTTGGCTAACTCAAAATTTGTTTGGCCCTTTTAGGCTCTGCCTTACTGACCATGACTTTCTTTTCATTCACTACATGAATGACCCATGCAAAATCTTCCATAAGGGCATCCACTTTCCTATCCCAGGGTTGAAATCCCTTCAATGGGTCATAATCTTTATCAAAATTTCTAATGAAATCTAAAGTCTTCTTGTAGATCACCCATTTTTCCTTATTTATTTCTTGAGTTTGGAGGTCAAACTCATTTCTTATTATGTCCTTAGGAAAATTAAATTGGTGTTCTATGAGAGCACACCTTACTTTGTCTTTGAACACCCTTGATAGAAAGCCCTCTGTGTCTGCACATATGATAGTGGCTATTGACATTCTATAGGGCTGCAATACCTGGTTCAGATGCACCCATCCTCCTTTAGTAATCACATACTGGTGTGCTATTGTTATATCAGGGAAAAAATTCCCTCTCCCTTTACTAGTAAGGGCACTCTCTTGTAGGTCACCAATCTACCTCAGAATCTCAGCATATCCTAACTTTAATGGAACTTGGTAAGGCAAAATCTAAGGTGCCTTTCTGCAACCATAAATTCTAAAAACTGTGGACACAGGGTACAAAATGATATCTCCAAAATTATGGACAATGGTAATGTCTTGACAATACTCCTTTGGTCTAAACAACCTTTACAACTCTCTTGGAATCCTTGGATTGTAAAAAAATAATAAAGTTCTGAGCCTTGAAGAAAAGTCCCTGTCAAATGCAATGTAACTAGCATCAATTCTATCCCATGACAGGGCTGTAGTCCACAATTGTACTGGGAGGACTTCCCCATTTCTTTCCTTCACAATGTTGACTATTGAGCTGAAAAATTTCTCACCCTTATATAAGAACATATGCATAAGCATTAAATACCATCCAAAAGGCCTACTAACCTTCATGTTCTTGATTCCCATTAATCCCTCATGGATTAAATTAGCTAAATGTGATGCAAATTCAAAAATCAATGCCAATTGGGAGTGTAATGACTGTACCATCATAAACATATATGGTATTGGCATATGAGTGGCCTCATCATGCCCTAGACTCAAAGTTAGTGACTTATAAAAACCCTGTGCTCCTTTACTGAACAAATCTATCCTAAAAGGCTCTGGTGTGATTGAACTAATGACACACATGGATCCAACCTAGTCTATGAACTCCCTCAAAGGCCCTGCCCTTAAATAATCCCTCTGAGCCTCATACACTTCTATGAACTCAGAAAAATCTATTTTCTCTAACCCAACAGAAGGGTCATTTAATGAAAACACCTCCCTGATCTCCTCTTCTATGATGCTGATCAAATCATTCCCATTTACATCTTTGAAACACTTTGTCAAAGGGTCATAGCATTTAGCAATTTGGATTAATAATTCAACATTCATAAAAACTCCAGGGACTACCAACTTCCCAATATCAAATTGCCAAATGTTGCTGAGGGGGGCACAGGAATTCCTTTGTGAGTAAGCTGATCTAAATAGAATCAAACCATTATGATATTCCCCCACCCTGGCATCTCTCATCCAATTTCCTCTA
Organism: Chamaecyparis obtusa; assembly: GCA_027943335.1. Lineage (NCBI taxonomy): Eukaryota > Viridiplantae > Streptophyta > Pinopsida > Cupressales > Cupressaceae > Chamaecyparis > Chamaecyparis obtusa. The sequence goes on along the minus strand of BSBK01002599.1, from coordinate 1,303,429 downwards.
TCATGGAGTCCTTCAGCTACTGAGTCCCTAGGGTTTCTTGGGACCAATTCTTTTAATCTGGTTGCCCCATTATCAGAATGTGGGAGTAATTGCATCAAATCTTCAAAGACTCCCCTGTCCTTATACTTTATTTTCCTAGATAAATTCCTCTTTGGTGGCATTTTAACTAGGGCTTCTATAAAACAATATATAAATACCTGAGAAAACCCTAAATACTACTAGCTGACAACACAAATTCTCTTACAATTTCTTCACAAACTTCAAATAATTCTTAGCTTCAGAAAAATGACCTACTAGGCACCTACAAATTTTGTTTGATATTGTTTCCAAAGAACAATCCAACTTGCCAAAATGCTTATGAAAGAGGTAAAGAGAAACAACGATCCAATTTTGACATATAATGTCACCAACTGCTTACAATCCATCCACACGTAGCTCATTAAGTCCACCATTACTGAAAGTTGGTGGCCTCAACACTCATAGGATGTGGAAAATGTCATAGAGTAAAAAATTTGAATTCAAACCGTTGATTTCATTTCCTTTCCAGTGCATCGAACGATCAGCAAAAGTAATCGCACAACCTTTTGTTACTTTTCCCCAAACTAGCTCCTAGCCAATGAGAATAGTTCAAATTAGCCATGTGGGAAAAGAAAACACTTAACTTTGCTTTGATCAGAGTGGACAAGTGTCACCTTGTCACTAAAGCGCATGCATAAAAGACAAGCATCTTTCTTGAGCGGTGCAATGATAGCCACAAGATCTTTTGCCAACCCATCATGTTTTATCACCTCCTACAACGATGACCCCACAATTCCCTTCATCAAATCAATAGCTACCACGTTGCAAAAAACCAACAAGTGGGCCTCCTTACCTTTTCCTTCCTCAGTACCAATCATCCTGACAACTGCCACATGACAACTCCCAGCAACCAATGGCAAGCAAACACATTGATGTGACCTGGCACCTTAAGGCCCCACCGTAGATCTCCTCCTTTATAGAGGATCAGATGGTTGTCGCTATAGTGTAAGCTTAAAATGCTATCATCTTTCCTCAGTGGTATAATGACAACTACAGGATCAAACAAAACTTCAAGCTTTGAAAAATCGGACCCCACCTTTACGACGTCACTTAAGACAGATTTCAATCAAAGAAAATGTCAAGGGAGAAAAGCTGTCAGAACCCTGCAGCATCAGAAAAGACCTTGATTAGATGGCTGTCGCTAAAGCATGATGCTTAAAAGGTTATTAATTTGGTCCAGCGGTATAACAACAATCATAGATGTGATCTAGTGTTTAACTGCTAGCATACCTATGTTGACAGGCTATGCTAGATAGATGGTACTTCATTGCTAAAGCGTATGTCAGACATTCTAACAACAGGTAGTCTTGTGGTTAAATGAAAACCACTAGTTTAAAAGGGTGACATACTATTGAAAAATTTACCCGAAACTTAGGCTTTGACATAAATAATTAAATGTGACCCCGTCGGATGTCCTAATGATATAACATATAAAGTGATGGGTAAAAGGGGTGGAAAATAGCACATGGGTATTTGGGGAGTTAGTGAGCAAAAAGGTAATGTGAAATTAGAACAAGGCCTAAAACCAACTAGGGCTTCCATCAAACCTATGGTTTTCACCATAAAACCTTGCCATTAGGTCTATAAACTGGATTTTTTCAAAAGTTTTAGCATGAAGCTGGAAAAATCTTATATAGTGATAACAATGGCTCATGCTTAGGGATGTGTATCTGCTGTAGATACAATGAGAAAATTGGAATCTCCTGGAAGAGTAGACTAGACCAAAATTTTGACTAGGAAACAGAAATGCAAAAAACCCTAAAACTAAACCTACACAGAGACTCACAAAATACTTAAGAGAATTAAAATTTCAAGAACTGACCATGAACTGGCAATTCCATGAGCTCTCCTGTTAGATTTTTAAATAAATAAGAATTTGTTCCCCATTTTTTGTCAATGACATATGGTCCTAACCAGATGGGATCAAACTTCCCATGCTTTCCTTTATATTCTAACCTTGCATTCCACATTAGGACCATATCATCACTTGCAAAATTTCTCTAAGTAGTCCTTTTGTCATACAGGACTTTTCACTGGGCCTACAACTTCTCATTTTTATTATGTGCATCATTTCTTACCTCTTTTAGTTGAATCAAATCATTTATTCTGATAGTCATTTCATCTTCCACATCATCATCATATGCTTTTATGAACTGGTACATCTGCAATAAATTATTTTGAGGTAACCTTGCATTAATCCCATACACTAAGTCAAAAGGGGCACATCCTATTGCTTTCTTGATTGTAACCCTGTCAGCCCATAGGGCTTGCAACAATTTGGAATCCTAGGCCTTCTTGTTTTTATCCAATACTCTTTTCAAAATTTTAATCAAACTCTTGTTACTGGATTCTACTTGACCATTTCCCTGTGGATGTTGGGGAGATGAATATGAGATTTTTATTCCATTGTTTTGGAAAAATTCAATGAACTCCTCTAACCTAAAACACATTGCATTATCAATCACCATGGTTTCCGGGCAACTAAACCTTGTAAGAATGTTTTGCATGACAAAATCTGTTACCACCTTACTAGTTGCTCTTCTTGAAGGGATTTCTTCAACCCACTTGGTGAAGTAATCATTGCCACCAAGATATAGGAATGTCCACCACTAGACTTATTAGGGATTTCACCAATGAAATCCATACCCCACTTTTGAAAAGGGGCCTGAACAGTAATAGGTTTGAGAGGTAAGTTTCCACTAAATTTTAATTTCCCTGCAAACCTTTGACAAGGATCACACTTCTTTACAAACTGATGGGTATTTTTGAAAAGTGAGGGCCACCAAAAACCTGACCTGATTATTTTATGGGCTATAGTCTTTGCCATATAGTGTCCTCCACAAATCCCATTATGCATTTCATCCATCAAAAGCATGGCCTTATCCTGATCTACACACCTAAGCAAGACACCGTCATTGCTTCTCCACCATAATTCACCACTTATAATTACATATCTTATGGAGTGAAGCTTAATAGTTCTTTTCTTATTGTCATCTAGTCTAAGGGGTAAAACCATCTTTTGCAAATATTTGACAATATCCCTGTACCACTCACAACAATCCATGTTACAGATAAAAATTCTTTGATTTTCCTCCAACATATTTATCTGGTTTGCATTTAAATTACTTTGGGCCATCAAATTTTCTAGGCCCAGTCCTCTTACCAATTTTGTAATGTGGATGTCAATATTAAATTCTTGAATCCTATTGATCCACCTACATCTTCTTCCTAAAAATTCTTACTGGACAAGGATATCCTTGACTACAGCACTTGGAACATAGGCAACCACTGTGGCTCCTACCAGATAACACCTAAATGTTTTAATAACCTTTACCAATGCATAAGCTTGCTTCTCAATGATATCATAATTCAATTCAGCTACCTGCAAGGTCTTGCTAAAAAAAGAAATAGGCTGTTCAAAACCATAAACATTTTTCTGTAATAGTACTGCTGCAATGGGCAGATGCAAAGGAAAATATCTACATAGGTTTACTATAATTTGGTGTTTTTAAAACTGGGGCATGTGTGATAGCCCTTTTAATATCATTAAAATCCTATATTGCTTCCACATTCCATTCAACCTTTGCTCCCTTTTTTAACATTCTTGATATAGGAATACTAATTTCTGCAAAGTTTGTAATAAATCTCCTCAAGAAATTTACCTGTCCTAAAAAGGACTGAATCCCCTTGATATTCCTTGGAAAAGATAGTTTATCAATGGTCTCCACCCTTTCAGGGTCTATTCTTACTCCATCCTTTGAAACAATATGCCCTAAGAGTTTTCCTTCTACCACACCAAAAGAACACTTCTTTGGGTTCAAAGAAACCCCATACTCTAATGCTCTAATGAAAATCTTTTCTAGATGTTGGCAATGTTGCTCCTCCATGGCTGAGAAAGCTATCAAATCATCTTGATATACCACCATGAATCTATCAATGAAATCAGAAAAGGCTACATCCATAGCCCTTTGAAAAGTGGCTCCAACATTAGTCAACCCAAAAGGCATCCTCACATAAACATATGTCTCCCATGGGGTTGTAAATGTAGTTTTAAATTGCTCTGTGTCCTTAACCATAACCTGATTATAACCAGAAAAGCCATCCATCATGGACATCAATTCTGACCCAGTGACCTTCTGCAACATATTCTCCATATTTGGTAATCCATAGTTATCCTTCAAAGAATTTATATTAAGATTCCTAAAATCAACACATAACCCGATGTCACCATTTTTCTTTCTAATAGACACCAAATTTGAAACCCAAGTGGAGTGTCTAATAGGCTTGATTATTCTAGCATCCATCATCTTCTTGAGTTCACCTTGCATTTTAGGTGCCAAGGTAGGGTTAATAGGTCTCAACTTCTATCTAAAAGGTTTTGTACCCTCTTTGAGTGGAATCTCATGTTGAAAGAGGTCCTCCCTATAAGCCTTGAGATCTTCATAAGACCAGGAAAAGACATGCCTGAATTTCTTGAGAAGATCAATCAAATTTTTTCTAGTTCTTGGGGACAAACACTTGCCTATATAAACCTTCTTGGGGACAATTCTTGAGCCCAAATTTATTTCTTCCAGCTCATTGGTTTTATCAGTACTAGCAGAGAAAGCTTTGTCCTTATTATCAAATGCCCTTTCAAGAGAAACCAACCCTTTGGGAACTCTATTTGATTTTAACTGTAAAACCTCTTTCCCAAAAATGACATCCTTGCCATTCACTATATCAACATAAGTACTGAAATCCATTTCTTTGTCACCAAAATGGGATTCACACTAGAGAAATCTTAATATGTCTTGGTCATCAGATAAAACCTACCAATTATCTATATTATCAAGGATGGAAGGCCTGGCTTGCACTTCTATATTAGAAATATTATCAAATGTAACATCTTTAGGTCTAAGGGCCACATTAGCCAATAACTCTACCATTCTATTTTGACTTCTTTCCATCCAACAAATATTAAAAGCACTAAAACTTTCAATCTCATCCCATACTGCATTCCTATATTGTTTCAATTTCTGATTCTTTGAGGCATACTTTGATTTGACTTGGGAGACAACTAACTCAGAGTCACCCACTACTTTTAAACATTTTATACCATGCCTTGATGCCAACCTTAGACCTATCAATAAATCTTCATACTCTGCAACATTATTTGTGCATGAGAATAGCAAAGTAAAGGAGAATTTGAAAGTTTTACCATTTGGAGATATGAGTAAGATTCCAGCTCCAAATCGTTCCTTGCTATTTTCACCATCAAAATACATAGTCCATAAAATGTTAAGATCAATCCACCCCTCCTGGTTTTCTGATCTACATGTATTTTCAACATTCTCATCATTACCTTTGTCTTCAACCTTGAAAGCATTAATATCAGTGTCAAGAAAGCAATTCATGGTGTCTTCTTCTTCTTCAATCATATGTGGAGTCCTGAGTTCTCTAGAAACCTTAATGTTATGTCTCTCCAAGTTGAAAGTGGCAAATGATAAATCACACTGTATGCTGCCTCCCATAAAAGGACTCCACTTTCTTGATAGTAGCATCCCATATTGGGGAGGAATATCCACCACCAAGACACTCATGGTTAACTATTTACTGTGGTATGCAGCTAGTCTATAGGGTAAAGCCTTAATGGTACCCACAACTGGTACTTCCCTTGAATCCATTTCCTGACATCTACCATGAGGTGTGTCCACCTTTAACCCTAGTGACTTCATAACCTTAGTAGGCATAACAGTGTTTGATGCTCCAAAATCAGTCATACAATTTTTTAGCAACTTTCCATTTATGTGCATAGTTAAAAAGAAAGGATCAACTGTTCCTACTGTAGTACTAACAAAATTTGCATCCAAGTATATTTGGGGAATTTCAAAAATAATCTCCTCAGAGCAAGTTTCATTTTCATCATTCATAGTTGCTATCTATTTCTCAACCCTTTCTATTTTTTGAGACTCAGTGGATACCACACCATTTACCCAATTTAGGGCCTTTTCCTTATGTTCTTCTATTCTCATCATTTCTAATAAAGGGACTTTTACAATAATCTGTGACAACAATTTTCTCATATCAATTGGAACATACTTTGAATCAGGAACATCTGGCTTCAAATTTGCAACTTCTTTATTAGTCTCCTGGATAGATATGTTTGTAGGTTTTACAATATGGGCTCCATCCTCTTTCTGCAAAGCTGGAACAACCCCAACAGTGGGTTTGGATTTTACCTTATAAACAATGTTGGGTTTAGCATTTTTCTTTATTTTAACCTTATCAACAGGATTAGCATCCTTAGGCTTATCCTGTGATGTTTTTACATCTTTGTCTATTTTCTTGATGAAAATTCCAGCAAGCTTTTGGTTTGGATTACCAACCACTCTATTTCTCAAGTTATAACCCATTTTGGCTTGAGTAACCATATCTGTTGTTATCAAGGCAATTTCCTCATCATAAGGCATTCTCAAAACAACTATTTCCTTAGCTTTCAAAACATTGCACTGGATGTTATCAGGCTCACTATCTTCACCGGAAAAAACTTGTTGATGGTATGATTCAATTTTGGTCTAAGAACTGAAGACATCCTAATTTTCATCTTCTTCAGTAGAATCCACTTCATCCCAAACATGGGAAGAAATCATTCCACATCCATGGTCATCATAAGGTTGTTCCTCATGACATTCTTGCTCCTCTTGTGGAGAAACACTTTGGGATATGACACAATAATTTGGATCATGTGGTGACTGACAAACAATAAACCATGGGACATCTTCCACCACATTCATTGAGTTCCTTTGCAATGGATCAGGGGTCCTATCACTTGGTTTATCCTTTCTCTCAGGAAGAATAGGCTTCCCATCTTTCCATTGAGTGTTATATGGGTAATTCTGCATTCTTGGTAATTTGTTGAAATTAGTAATTGGAGGCTTATCACCTCCTGCAACTTTAGTATTTCTATTCTCACCAGGCTTTAAGTCTTTTATTGCCTTCAATATTTGTTTCAAACTATCATCATCTTTTCGCTTTATAGTCATAGGCTTCCCTGGATCCTTTCTATTCAACAATTGTGATTTGTTATCTTCCCTTCTTCCCAACTTTCTTGAAATTCTAGGGTTACTCTCTATGTTCACAGCTAGCTTGTAAGCTTCAACAAGACTCCTTGGATTTTTGCCTCTCAAAAGGTAGCCCATCTTAGAATCAAATGCATTTAAATATGTGACAAGACATACTCTGTCATCCAATCTGATGACTTGCAAGAGTTTATGCATAGCCTTTTGAAATCTAACATTAAACTCAACAACATCCTCATTGAAATTCTTCTTTATGTTATTAAATTCATTTAACATAAAACCCTCATGTGTTTTTATCACCATACTGTTCTTTGAAACAATGCCTAAGCTGATCCCATGAACCTATGCTACCATGTGGCAAAGCCCTAAACCAATCCCTTGAATCTTCTGTTAGGGATTGTACAAATAATTTCATGATAACATCATCAAGTACAATGTTATAATCATCAATCACATCAATAAATTTTTTTAGGTGTTCCTCACAAGTGACAACATTACTTCCAGTGAACTTAGGAAGTTTCTTCCTGATTTCTTTAGGGATGGGATTAGGATATCTAGGGATGCCAATGAAAACCAACTATTTGCATCTTTCATGTATAACCCCTATGTTAAAGATACCAGCACCCTGAGATGTAGATGCATTGGTATTTTTCATGGCATAAATTTTGAGTCCTCCTGGTAGGGAAACACCAGTTGTCTGACTAGTTATGTTTGCAACATTAGCTCCTCTTGTCATAGTAGAATTAGCAAAATTAGTGGGTCCTGTAGACCATCTTAGAAAGTCAATCTTCTTTTTCATTTCTAATGCTAAAGCTTCTAATTCTACCTTTTCAAGTTCTTTAGCTAACAATTCTTGTTCCCTTTTAGCCTTTTCAAGATCTGCCTCCAATCTTAAAGTGGAATCTATGGGACATTTAGGGCCTAGTGGTTCATTAATTGAGATACCCACAGCTTTCTATTTCCCCTTATCCTTTGGGTTCCTTTTTTCAAACACCTGTTAGACAATGGGTTGTTCACTTCTTTGCTCAGGAATAGGAACATAATTTATAGCCTCTAAATTTAACAACTGCCTTCTTAATTGGTTAGCCCTTATCATGGCATGCCTGATTTTTTCTTCCTTTTCCTTTTCCCTCTTCTCCCTAATAGCTTCTTGTTCATGAATTCTCCTTTCCAATTCATATAATTCTTCAAATATTTCCTCAGAATCAGGCAAAGTTGTTTCAGATCCAGTATGTTGTGCTTGAGGCTCTTCTTGTTGATCTTGAGACTCATGGAGGCCTTGGGGCAATGACGAACCAAGGTTGAAAGGGGGAACAAAGTCTTGTCCACTCCTACTTTTACTTCTAGATCTTCTTTCCCCTCCATACTGTCTATTAGGGATTATCTTCCTATTGTGGGGTAACCTTTCACCCTCTCTTTCTATAGGAGAATAATAATCCTCATACTGATTTAAACCTAGATCAACTACCTCCTCATATTCTAAGGCTTTTCCTTCCTAACTAGGAGGAGCAAGACTTTCTTGTCTTGAGTTTCCCTTTTTTTTCCATGTAAGAGACATGTCATTACTACTTTTTTCTCTTATACCCTGACCTCATCTAGATGTGGCCGGAAGCTCACCCTGCAAATTTTCTTCTGGGTGTTCCTTCCTCCAAGACCTTGTATTTTTGAAACTCATTGTGATATTTTGATATTTTATTAAGCACTAGTATAGAGATGTTTAGAGTCACCACCCAAACTAACTGGGGTTTTCTTATGACTTTATCAAATAGGAAAGGTAGGCAAAATGAAAAGGAATCAACTTTATGTGTAAAGGTAACTAACTAGTTTTGAAACCAAGCAGGCCAGGATTCTTGCTCAACTTGTACCTGTGTTATTTTATACAAATCTCTACAATATCCCCATTGGAGTTGCCATTTTGTTGTTTCTTCAAAAGATTTTACACTCCATGAGACACCAATATGCTTATGACTAATGTTAAGGAGTGGTTAATTCCAAATGTGGGAAATCTACAAGCAATTGGACCAACTATAGGGACAAGACTGCCCTCTTCACTTTTGGCTCTACAAAACCAAGGTGGGTACACCTAATCCAATAGATTCAACTCTATTCCTTGCTCAATAATGGATCTTACAACATATGACAGTGAGAAAGTACTAAATAACAACCTATCATTCATTGAATCTCCATCACTAGGTACAACAACTCATATAAAGTAAAATAAATGTAAAAGACTGGTATTGATTAAATGTTTTAGATTACAAGATTTCAATCATTCTACACAAAGAAAAGATAGGAAAATACAGGCCAGTGCCCTATCCATTGGGCAAAATATCAGAAGACAGAATGAATACAAAAATGTTTTGAAGAGAATCTAGTCTTTAAACATAAATACAAACACATCAACTCTTTCCTACTTATAGAAAATCCTCAAGTGAATTCAGTAAACATGTATCCCACTTTGAGTAGTATTTAATCCAATCCTAGATCAGAACTCAAAGCTAAATACATACATATAAATCTCAGAAAGACTTAAAGATTTACAGAATAAACTCAAAGGAGAGAAAAAGAATTGAAATTTGTATTAAGTATAACCTTGAATGTTGTATACATCATATTCTAAAAAATAAGTTTACAAAATAATAGCATCAACCTGTACTTCTTCTCTATTTCTTTGATAAGAGTGGTATAAAAAGTTACAATCCTCGACTGAGGGCTAGGGTTTTAGAATCTCTATCTTTTTAACTCCTAAACTCTCAATACCTAGAATGATCGTGGAAAATCCTTTATATACAAGGAAGTGCAACAAGCTACCAATCATTCTAGGATCTACAAAATTCTTAACCCTAAAACTTTACAACAACCCTATTTGGTTTACAATAAATACATTGACGAAACATATGAGATATTTTGTAAATGAGCTACCTTATTTCATGTCTTCAATGCTATCCTCGGCCTTTCTTAACAAATCTGATTGCAATATCTCATTGTCCATCTTGTAATAAATGTTTTTCTACTTCTCAACAACCTTCATGACTCAAAATGTAACTGCCTTCACTTGTCTCAAGAGGTTGACAGAGTATTTATTTTTTCAACATGAGGTATGTACTGATACCTCCACTTATCATATACCTCTTCGCTTGGGAACTCAAAATTTAAAAACTCAACCTTCTTACTTAATAATTGTTCCCACTCATTCTCCATTTGGCTGACCTTGTGCTAAAGAAGATCAAACATAGATTTTGCATTTATTAACAACTTGATGGTGCTAATAAAAGAATAGGTGTCATTTCTGACACCAGTCACTCTCTTTGACAGAAGTGCATCCATCTCTTCTCTCCACTGATATGATTCTTTAAATTTTCCTTTTTCTATGAGAATAGTAGGGACCAGTTCATAATTTGAAAGCATCAGTTCTCCCTTCATCAAACTTGATTTTCTTATAAAACTATCCAAAATAATGCCATACTACACTATTTTCTTCATAGCTTGATGTGTTGGCTTAATGAGTGGATCAGGATTCTCTTACCCTTTTGACAATAAACAAAAAAGCTTCATATTTGGGGACCTCTCAATCCACTTTTTCAAAATTGGTGACATCTCAGTCTTATCCTTATTCAAAGCTATAAATAAAGCATGTAATCTACTGACATGATTGAAGAAAATTAAGGGCTTCAAATCATATGCAAATTGCATTATTGCATATGTCATTTTTGTTCATATTTTTGGTTTACCAAAGCTGTGGCCTTTATATGTTCATCCTTTTCCTTCTCCAATTGCACCCTTATTTCTCTCAACTTATTAGTTTCCTCAGTCAATCCTTGCTTCTCCCAACTAACTCTTGCATCCATACTTGTCTCTGGGAATGGTGATGGTGGAAATTCAACAATTGGGCTTGATGAAGAAACAACTACAGGCTTGTTAGAGATTTCCAATTGGGGAGACCTATGATCCTGGGTTCTAGATAACTATGCAATCAACTTATCCTTCTATATTAACTCATTCTTAAGATCATTGTAGAACTTAAGGACAATTTCAAATTTGGTCCTTAGTTCGTCCTTCTTTTGAGCATCTTTCTCTGCCACCTTGACATTGAACTTGGTAGTCTCCAAAATTAGGTTTGAAGATTCTACACCAGAAGTCTGACCTACTCTTTGTACCAACATATTTCCTATATATTCCATAGAGAGGACCTCTCTCTTTCCTTTGTTCTCCTCCCTCTTAGGGGACCACATCACCAAGGTAGCATGATCCTCTGAAAAAGTAGTTCCCCTAGTAGCTTGTTGAGCCTGTTCTGTAGTAGAAAGAGTCTTCACCTTGCTCTTCCTGACTTGATCAAAGATTATTGCATCAACAATATCCCACTCTGGCAGAATTAGCACCCCTGCAGTATGGACCATAACCCTTCCTTCCTCAGGAGTAACATTTTCAAATTGCTTCATCAGCTCACCCTTTGTCTCAGTTTCAATCTCTGTTATATCCCTATCAAGGAATTCCTCCTTTTTCTTTTCACAAATCTCCTTGTATTGATATATTTTCATTCTCCATAAAAATATGGAGAATGCCCTAGTTTTGACAAATTTGTCATTAGGAAGAAATGATTCACTGGCCTGCTTCAAAACAGGGTCCATCTGTTTACCCTATAATTCAAAAATAGTAAGATCCATTGCAACCTCTTTAGGTGCCTCTAGCATCCCCTCTTGTAATTCATCATTGGAAACCAAGATGCTCCCTTCATTCCTCATCTGAAAGAATTGTTCTGCTACCCCATGTTCATCTAATTGGATGGGGGACTGAGAAGGAGAATAAGCTTCCTCTCCTGGCCTTGATTCTTCTTGTCTATGCCTCTTTGGAGAGGGTCCTTGCATTACTGGATCATTCATAGGCCTTTTTCCTATTGATGTAGAAGGAAGATCCTCACCTCTTTGTTGTGTTGGCAAAAGGACACTATAACCACTTCTCTTTTGTATAGTGTATGTTCCCTTAGGAGTCAATTTCATGTACCTTGGCTAACTCAAAATTTTTTTGGCCCTTTTAGGCTTTGCCTTACTGACCATGACTTTCTTTTCATTCACTGCATGCATGACCCCTTCAAAATGTTCCATAAGGGCATCCCCTTTTCTAGCCCAGGGTTCAAATCCCTTCAGTGGGTCATAAGCTTTATCAAAATTTCTAATGAAATGTAAAGTCTTCTTTTAGATCACCCATTTTTCCTTTTTTATTTCTTGAGTTTGGAGGTCAAACTCATTTCTTATTATGTCCTCAGGAAAATTAAATTGGTGTTCTATGAGAGCACACCTTACTTTGTCTTTGAACATCCCTGATAGAAAACCTTCTATTTTTGCACATCTGATGGTGGCTGTTGACATTCTATAGGGCTGCAATACCTAGTTCAGATGCACCCATCCTCCTTTAGTAATCACATACTGGTGTGCTATTGTTATATCAGGGAAAAAAGTCCCTCTCCCTTTACTAGTAAGGGCACTCTCTTGTAGGTCACCAATCTGCCTCACAATCTTAGCATATCCTACCTTTAATGGAACTTGGTAAGGAAAAATGTAAGGTACCTTTCTGCAACCATAAACTCTAAAAACTGTGGACACAGGGTACAAAATGATATCTCCAAAATTATGGACAATGGTAATGTCTTGACAATACTCCTTTGGTCTAATCAACCTTAACAACTCTCTTGGAATCCTTGGATTGTAAAAAAATAATAAAGTTCTGAGCCTTGAAGAAAAGTCCCTCTCAAATGCAATGTAATTGGCATTAATTCTATCCCATGACAGGGCTGTAGTCCACAATTGTACTGGGAGGACTTTCCCATTTCTTTCCTTCACAATGTTGACTATTGAGCTGAAAAATTGCTCACCCTTATACAAGAACATATGCATAAACATTGAATACCATAAAAAAGGCCTACTAACCTTCATGTTCTTGACTCCCATTAATCCCTCATGGATTAAATTAGCTAAATGTGATGCAAAGTCAAAAATCAATGCCAATTGGGAGTGTAATGACTGTACCATCATAAACATATATGGTATTGGCATATGAGTGGTCTCATCATGCCCTAGAATCAAAATTAGTGACTTATAAAAACCCTGTGCTCTTTTACTGAACAAATCTATCCTAAAAGGCTCTAGTGTGCTTGAACTGATGACACACATGGATCCAACTTGGTCTATGAACTCCCTCAAAGGCCCTGCTATTAAATAATCCCTTTGAGCCTCATACACTTCTGTGAACTCACCAAAATCTATTTTCTCCAACCCAACAAAAGGGTCATTTAATGAAAACACCTCCCTGATCTCCTCTTCTATGATGCTGATCAAATCATTCCCATTTACATTTTTGAAACACTTTGTCATAGGATCATAGCATTTAGCAATTTGGATTAATAATTTAGCATCCATAAAAACTCCAAGGACTACGAACTTCCCAATATCAAATTTCCAAATGTTGCTAAGGGGGGCACATGAATTCCTTTGTGAGTAAGCTGATCTAAATAGAATTAGACCATTATGATATTCCCCCACCCTGGCATCTCTCATCTAATTTCCTCTATCATGGAGTCCTTCAGCTACTGAGTCCCTAGGGTTTCTTGGGACCAATTCTTTTAATTTGGTTACCCCATTATCAGAATGTGGGAGTAATTGCATCAAATCTTCAAAGACTCCCCTGTCCTTATACTTTGTTTTCACAAATAAATTTCTCTTTGGTAGCATTTTAACTAGGGCTTCTATAAAACAATATATAAATACCTGAGAAAACCCTAAATACTACTAGCTGACAACACAAATTCTCTTACAATTTCTTCACAAACTTCAAACAATTCTTAGCTTTAGAAAAATGACCTATTAGGTGCCTAAAAATTTTGTTTGATATTGTTTCCAAAGAACAATCTAGCTCGCCGAAATGCTTATGAGAGAGGTAGAGAGAAACAATGATCCAATTTTGACATATAATGTCACCAATGGCTTACAATCCATCCACACGTAGCTCATTAAGTCCACCATTACTGAAATTTGGTGGCCTTAGCACTCACATGATGTGAAAAATGTCACAAAGTAAAAAATTTGAATTCAGACCGTTGATTTCATTTCCTTTTTGGTGCATCGAACAATCAACAAAAGTAACCGCACAACCTTCTATTACTTTTCTCCAAACTAGCTCCTAGCCAATGAGAATACTTCAAATTACCCATGTGGGAAAAGAAAACACTTAACTTTACTTTGATTGGAGTGGACATGTGTCACCCTGTCGCTAAAGCACATGCATAAAAGACAAGCATCTTTCTTGAGTGGTGCAACGACAGCCACAAGATCTTTTGCGAACCCATCATGTTTTACCACCTCCTACAAAGATGACCCCACAATTCCCTTCATCAAATCAATAGCTGCCACATTGCAAAAAACCAACAAGTGGGTCTCCTTACCTTTTCCTTCCTCGGTACCAATCATCCTGACAACTGCCACATCACAACTCCCAACAACCAATGGAAAATGAACACATTGATGTGACCTGGCACCTTAGGGCCCACTATAGATCTCCTCCTTTATAGAGAATTAGATGGTTGTCACTAAAGCATAAGCTTAAAATGCTATCATCTTTCCTTAGTGGTATAACGACAACCACAGGATCAAAGAGAACTTTAAGCTTTGAAAAATCTGACCCCACCTTTACGATATCACTTAAGACAGATGTCAATCAAAGAAAATGTCGAGGGAGAAAAGCTGTCAAAACCCTGCAGTGTCAGAAAAGACCTCGATCAGATGGCTGTCGCTAAAGCACGATGCTTAAAGGGTTATTAATTTGGTCCAGTGGTATAACAACAGTCGTAGATGTGATCTAGTGTTTAACTGCCATCATACCTTTGTTGACGGGCCCACCTGGATAGATGGCACTTTGTTGCTAAAGTGCATGTCAGACATTTTGACAACAGGCAGTCTTGCGGTTCAACGACAACCACTAGTTTAAAAGGGTGACATACTATTGAAAAATTTACCCGAAACTTAGGCTTTGACATAAATAATTAAATGTGACCCCGTCAGATGTCCTAACGATATAACATATAAAGTGATGGGTAAAAGGGGTGGAAAATAGCACATGGGTATTTGGGGAGTTAGTGAGCAAAAAGGTAATGCAAAATTAGAACAAGGCCTAAAACCAACTAGGGCTTCTGTCAAACCTAGGGTTTTCACCATAAAACCTTGTCATTAATTCTATAAACTGGATTTTTTCAAAAGTTTTAGCATGAAGCTGGAAAAATCTTATATAGTGATAACAGGTGTACCTTTTCCTCTTGGTTCCTCTATTTTATTTTTTATTTTTTAAGTTTATGATCTTCTTTCTTTTTATTTCTTTATTTGATGAATTTTATTTGCCTACATCTATTTTTTCTTCCTTGCTTTCAACTCTTTGAGTTCATATTTCCTTTCTTCTTAATGCTCTTGTAAAATTATGTTCTCATTAGAAGTAAGTATCTAATATTTCCTACCCACTATAAGTGTATTATCGTTAGAAGGAATGGACCTCCTTGTAACCCTTTCAATTAGTATCTTTACCAAAAAAAATGAATGATCTCTAACTACATAATTTTTTTTCATCTTGTGTCTCAAAATCTTCTGATTTCTTCAATGAATCTAGATTGTGTCTATCTTGGTCATATTCAACTTTATTAGGTTTCAAAGTTGAAGTTTCCCAATATATTTTATCTAGATAATAATGAATCACCTCATATCTTGAAAATGGAGGTGGAGAAGGCATGTATAATTAAATTTCTTCATTTTTAAAGTCAATCTACATTCCCATGTTTTCAACCCTTTAACCCACTTAGGTGGATCAAACTGTATTGGTAAACTCGTGTCAACATTCAAGTCATTTTTATATTGTGTCTAGCTAACATGAGTTGGTGAATATGTGTTTTTATTTGGATCACATGTTTGTCGTATTTCCATTTGTGCCAAGCATTGTTCTACAACATAATCTTCATAAACAACTAACCTCAAGATGCTTGCAATTCATGTAACATTATTTTTATCTTCTACATTGAATATATCACTTAGTTTAATTTCATTGCAAAGAACATTTCTATCAAATGGACAAATTCAAGTCCTTTGAAAACTAGTTATGATGTTGTCAAACACAAAGACAAGTTTGAAATCTTTTCATGCAAGTTTCTTTAATTTCCTTCTCCTTATTTCTATGCATGGGTGTTTGGCCATCCATTTAGACCTTTTAGATTTGAAATTATCCTTGAATGGAGAAAATACACTTATCTAAAATTTATAGTTTATGGCTCATGTGAGTAGGCAATGTAAGAAGATCTATACCTAGAGATCTCACCTCTTAGATTGTGGTTAAGGAAACATGACTTCCATGCCCATCAAACACTATTAAATTATCGAGGGTGAAGCCTCACTTGGAATAGATCTAGAAAAATGATGTAGTCAAATTAAGAATAACTCTTCAGTCAGCTAAGCATGTGGCTATGCTACCATGCAAGCTCTTGCTTCATACTTAGTAATGATTTTTTTTGTCTTTTTTCTTTGAAAAGATATAATATTGGTATGTTGTGACTTGTTGCATTAATATTTCATAATATGGTAATCCATTATCTACTATTAGATAATATGTCTGGTACACTTCTACTACCCAGCTTTGTAATCACTCATATTCCATATTTTCTACTTGTATACATATGCATGTTTTGTTATAGTTCCATATGTTGGTTGGTTCATGATGATTAGTATTATATAATTTATCCAAATTGTCATAAAAATTGTCACAATACTAGATCCCAACATCACTACTCTATCCCTACCTAAACCCTTTGTAGTCCTTATTTTCAAATCTAGATGGCATTTATGGAGACCCACCCACCATGATCTTCCTAGATTTCATTCTTGAATGGATTAAGCCTTGTTTGGTAGATTTAAGCCACATGTGATTTTAGTTGAATAAAATCTAATCCACAACCAAGTTGAGCCAAATTTGTATGCCAATAAAAAACTTCTGAATATTCTTCTAAAGAGAGAAATGTTGATTTCCTTTCTTTTTGTTATTGTGAGACCTATAAGTGAATATGATAACCTATTAGCAAAGATTCCCCACTTTTGTTACCACTCTTATGGAAAAGGAATTTTCTTAGACATATTTCATGGCATAATTCATATCCTCTTCTATCCACTTATTTGATGGAAATAAATAAATACCACACAACTAAAGGGGGGGGGGGGGGTGAATCAATTATTTCCTAACCTCATAAACTTAAACTAACTTGAATAATTAAAACCTTAAACCATATATCTGATAGTTAAGAGTGTAAAAAAATATTCATGACATCACATGAACACATAGCACCAATATTTTTGACGTGGAAACCCTATTAGGGGAAAAGCCATGATAGGGATGAAACCCACAAGATGATGTACTTAGTTAGAAGCATACAATACCCTATTAAAGGTAATAAAAGGGGAATGCACATGCATTCAGGCATACTACCTAGAGATTAATGCTCAATTACAACAAGGGAAGGCTAACTGCCTTACATATTTTCATGGAACACAATCTACAAGTCATGAAATGTCTAATAGAATCTTCAACATGCCTAGTGAGTTCCAATTAAATACATCACATCTCTACCTCAATTGTAGATTCCACTCATACTTCTTCACATAGTCATCAATAAATCTCTCTCATCCATGCTCATGCCTTCTCAATTATAAATTATTGCATTATTTTATACAATTCATCAACCTTGTAGAAATAAACAAGGGTGATCAAATCTAAACACCTAGTTACAAAATATTTATTCATTACAACTTAATATAAAATGTGATCCATTGAATGTTGGCTAAGACATTGAAATTATCTATATTCTCATCCTCAAACATGCAACGTCTTCATTAAACATGCCTTGATGATGCAGGAGCATCTTGGGTCTTTGAGCAATCTTGCATCAACCAAAAACATTTCCTGATTTCTGTACTTGTTTTCTATTGTTTTATTTATAATATTTGCATTTGATGGTTTCATGGTGTGCTAAGATTACATTATTCTAAGGACCTATTTGGTAACCTTCTCCTATGAGCACATAAAGTTTGGATGGACTGTTTCAAAGTTACAGCTATTTTCCTTGCTGTCGGAACTGTGTTTTCCTGCAGTTTTGGTGCTGATTGTTCATCTTGGCAACCTTGATCCACAAGGAATCAGCATTTTATCTCTTAAGGAGTTTTAGAGGACCTAAATTAATATCATTTCACAAGGGCACAAGCCCTAATTCATTATGGGTAAAAAGTTATGCCCATTTTGCCTCAAGACCTATTTCCTACCAGTTTTCGGGTGAAACATGTGGTGTTTCTTCTTGTGATGTTCCGTGTGATCAAATGGGACCTTTCAAAATTAAAGGAATGTTATTTGGTCATGTGAGGACCTAAATCCAAAGGTGCATCAATTTATATTAATTCTAGCATTAGTTTTGGTTTAAATCTTTCAGACTGGACCTATAATGTAATTAAATGCCTGACTAGCTGACCTGTGGCTTAGCTGGCTATATAAAGAGTCTAGATTGATGTAGTAGGGCACCAAGAGATAATTAAGATTGAGACATAGAGAGGATTATCAAGATACATCATTGGAGACAAAGATAGGATGCAAGCTTTAGTTCTGATTTCATAATTCTCATTGTATAAGGCCAAAACCCGGAAGGCCTCATAGCTGGGCATGTTGAAAGAAATAATATAATTATCTATTTTTGTTGCCAGTTGATTGTCTCATATCCATTGTGATTTCATTACTTTCATGTGATATTATATTTCTTCCATTGTGTAAGTCTGAGCAAGGGCTTATTTGTGGATTCAAGTGGACTCAATTTTGCTTGATTATGCTTGTATCTACCTTGCCCCTACGTCAAGTGGTATCAAAGCGAGTTCTTTCTTGTGGATTGGATCATGGAGAACCTTATTGGATTGGTTGTAGGGTTTTGGATCTGAGATCTAACCTATAACTTGTAGAAGGTTATGATCTTACTGGAACTTGATTATCAAGATGGTTCGTGGTAGAGGAAATGATAATGCTATCATGGATATGTTGAGGTAGATTGCAACTAGGCTTGAAGATATAGAGATAGCCCAGACAAGAGGAGCACATCTTGAAGATGTTAGTGATGAAGAAGAAGAAGCAACTCCTAATCCTGAACTTGAAGTTGAACAAGATGAGGAAAGACTCTTGAGAGTTTTGTCTAAGGCTAACTCTAGACCTACAGTTGAAGTTGCTTGCTATGATGGAAGACTTGAGACCAATGCAATTTTGGATTGGATCTCTGAGATGGATAAATAATTTGAGTATGAAGGTACTCCTAATAATAAGAAGGTTAAGATAGCAGTCACAAAGTTGAAAGGTCATGCATCTCTTTGGTGGGATCATTTGCAAACTGAGAGACAAAAGAGAGGAAAATAAAAGATCAAGACATGGATGAAGATGCTTGGAAAGATGAAGAAGAAGTTTATTCTAGCTGACTACCAAGTGAGTCTGATGAGAAAAATGCAAAATCTGAGACAAAAGGACATGAGTGTAAAAGAATATACTGAGGAATTTTACAAATTGGATATCAGATCTGGACATGTGGATGATGAAGTTGAGAAGGTGGCTAGATATTTGAATGGCCCGAGGACATCAATTCAAGATGAGATCAGCTATGTGAAAATAGATAGTGTGGAAGAAGCATATCAATTTGCTTTGAAGGTTGAAGAGAGATTGACAAAGAAACATGATCAAAGACAAAGGGGAAGAGGTGGAAGATTTCAGAGAAGTAGAGGAAGATCTTATGGAGAAAGCAGCAGATCTAAAAATGTAGTGCAAGATAAAGGATGGAAAGATGAACCTACTAAAAGAGGTAATTACTCTAGAGGTAGCTATACTAGTTACTCTAGGAATAAAAATAATGGGAAAAGAGAAGAGAAATCTTGGTTTAGAGGTACTTGTTACAAATGTGGTGAAGAAGGACATAGAGCTTTTGAATGTACTAACTCTAGAAAGAAGACTGGAGGTAATGGTAGAAACAATTTGGCTTGTGAAGAAGTTGAGGAAATGTCTAATGAACCTGAACATGGTGAGAACTTGATGCTAAGAAGGATCTTGTGGAATGAAGAAGCTGAAGAGGAACCTATTTTGAGGAAAAGTTTGTTCAGAACCAGATGTAAGATCACTGACAAATGTTGCAAGGTAATCATTGATAGTGGAAGTTCTGATAATTTGGCATCCGAAGAGCTGGTTAACAAGTTGCAATTGTAGATATTGAAACATCCTAAGCCATATCATATTTCTTGGATCTAGAAGGAGCATAAACTACTTGTAAGTGAACAATGCCTTGTTAAATTCAAAATTGGGAATTATCATGATAAAGTCTTGTGTGATATTATGCCTATGGATTGTTGTCATATTCTTTTGGGTAGACCTTGGTAGTATGATAGGAAATCTTTGCATGATGGTAGATTGAATCAATATACTATTTGGATGGATGGAAAGAAACAAGTATTGTTGCCTTTGATAGAAAATTTTGATGAAAGTCACTGTACCACAGTCAGAGTATGCTTGGTTGATGGTAAAAAGTTTGCAAGAGAAATGAAAGAACATAATGTTTGCTTTGCTTTAATTCCAAGAAAGACTGAGAAATAAGATGAGTTAGAACATGCACCTGAGGTTAAGCCTTTGTTGAATGAATTTCATGACATCATTTATGATAATGTACTCGATGGTTTACCACCTATGAGAAGTATAAGTCACTGTATGGATTTGATACCTGGAGCTAGTTTGCCTAATAAAGCACCACATAGGTTGACACCTGATGAAAAGACTGAATTGAATAGACAAGTGCAAGAATTGCTTGAGAGAGGTTTGATTAGGGAAAGTTTGAGCCCTTGTGTAGTACTTGTTGTATTAGCACCTAAAAAGAATGGAGAATGGAGAATGTGCACTGATTCTAGAGCCATAAATAAGATAACAGTAAAGTACAGATTTCCTTTGCCTAGGATGGATGACATAATGGATAGTTTGAGTGGAGCACAGTATTTCACAAACATTGATTTGAAAAGTGGATATCATCAGATTAGGATCAGAGAAGGGGATGAATGGAAAACTGCTTTTAAGACTAATGAAGGTTTGTATGAATGGTTGGTTATGCCTTTTGGTTTGACTAATGCACCTAGTACTTTCATGAGGTTGATGAATGAAGTTCTAAAAAGATTCTTGGGTAAGTTTGTCATTGTATATCTTGATGACATTTTGATATTCAGTAAGAGTAAGGAAGAACATCTTGAACATATCAGACAAGTATTGCAAAGATTGAAGGAAGAAAAGTTGCTGATTAATTTGAAGAAATGTTCATTTATGAAAGAGGAGATTGTATATCTTGGTTTTGTAATTTTTGTTCATGGATTGAAGATGGATCCTAAGAAAGTGAGAGCTATACTTGATTGGCCTACACCTGAGAATGTTGGATAGGTAAGATCATTTCATGGATTGGCTAGTTTTTATAGGAAGTTCATCAGAAATTTCAGTTCTATTTGTAATGCTATGACTGAAACTATGAGAGGAGATAAAAAGGATTTCAAATGGACACATGGAGCACAAAAGAGTTTTGAAACATTGAAACAAAGAATTTCAGAGTTGCCTACACTTGCTTTGCCTGATTTTAGTAAAGTTTTTCAAGTTGAATGTGATGCTAGTGGAAGTGCAATTAGATCTATTTTGAGTCAAGAAGGAAAACCTATAGCTTTCTTTAGTGAAAAGTTGAATGATGCTAAGAGAAAATATTCAATTTATGACCAAGAATTCTATGCTATTGTTCAAGATTTGAAGAAGTGGAGACATTATTTGATGCCTACAAATTTTGTGTTGTATATTCACCATAAAGCTTTGCAATAGTTGGGAAGTCAGAATAAGTTGAATTAGAGACATATGAAGTGGGTTGAGTTCTTGCAGAATTTTTCCTTTTCATTGAAGCATAAGAGTGGACAGTCAAATAAGGTTGTTGATGCCTTTAGCCGAAGAAGTTTGCTGACAGAAATGAGAGTTGAGGTACTTGGTTTTGATGATTTGAAGTGTTTGTATGAGACTAACATTGATTTTGTAGAACCTTGGATAACTTGTAAAGAACACACAGTGAGTGATAAGTGGACTGATTATTTCATTCAAGAAGATATGTTGTTTAAAGGAGTTCAATTGTGCATACCTAGAGGATCTATGAGAGAGAACATAATGAAGGAGAAATATAGTGGTGGACCTGCTGGACATTTTGGGATTGATAAGACTGTGAATTTGATTTTAGAGAGATACTTTTGGCCACAGATTTATAGAGATGTACAAAGAATGGTTAGATGTTGCAGAATTTGCCAAATAGCAAAAGGAACTAGTTAGAATTTGGGATTGTATACACCATTGCCTATACCTGATAGACCTTGGGAAGATGTGAGTATGGACTTTGTTCTTGGATTGCCTAGAACTCAGAGAGGTAATGATTCTATTTTGGTAGTGGTTGACATATTTTTTAAGATGGCTCATTTCATACCTTGTAAGAAGACATCTGATGCATTACATGTAGCTAAATTATTCTTCAAGGAAGTGGTAAGACTGCATGGTTTTCCTAAATCTATTGTTTCAGATAGAGATACTAAGTTTACTGGTTACTTTTGGAGAACACTTTGGATGAAGATGAATACTGATTTGAAGTTTAGTTCTACATTTCACCCTCAAACAGATGGACAAACTAAAGTTGTGAACATAAGTTTGGGAAACTTGTTGAGATGTTTAGTTGGAGATAATCTTGCTAATTTGGATTTAGTTTTGGCACAAGCAAAGTTTTGGCACAAGCATCTTGGGTCTTTGAGCAATCTTGCATCAACCAAAAACATTTCCTAATTTATGTACCTGTTTGCTGTTGTTTTCTTTATAATATTTGCATTTGATGGTTTCATGGTGTGAAAATCTTACATTATTCTGAGGAACTATTTGGGAACCTTCTCCTATGAGCACATAAATTTTGGATGGACTGTTTCAAAGTTTCAGTTGTTTTCCTTGCCGTCAAAACTATGTTTTCCTATAGTTTTGGTGCTGATTGTTCATGTTGGCGACCTTGATCCATAAGGAATCAGCCTTTTCTCTCTTAAGGAGTTTTAGAGGACCTAAATTAATATCATTTACCAATATTGCATGCCCTAATTCATTATGAGTAAAAAGTTATGCCCATTTTGCCTCAGGACCTATTTCTTGCTAGTTTTCAGGTGAAACATGTGGTGTTTCTTCTTGCGATGTTCCGTGTGATCAAATAGGACCTTTCACCCTTAAAGGAATGTTCTTGGGTCATGTGAGGACCTAAATCCAAAGGTGCATCAATTTATATTAATTCTAGCATTAGTTTTGGTTTAAATCTTTCAAATTGGACCTATAATGTAATTAAATGACTGACTGGCCGACCTGTGGCTTAGCTGGCTATATAAAGAGTCTAGATTGATGTAGTAGGGCATCAAGAGATCATTAAGAGAGAGATATAGAGAGGATTATCAAGATACATCATTGGAGACAAAGATAATGCAAGCTTTAGTTCTGATTTCATAATTCTCATTGTATAAGGCCGAAACCCGAAAGGCCTCACAACCGGGCATGTTGAAAGAAATAATATAATTCTCTATTGTTGTTGCCAGTTGATTGTCTCATATCCATTTTGATTTCATTACTTTCATGTGATATTATATTTCTTTCATTGTGTAACTCTGAGCAAGGGCTTGTTTATGGATTCAAGTGGACTCAATTCTTCTTGTATCTACCCTACCCTTGCATCACTCAATCTATCACAATATGTTACACCATCATGTCAGGAAAGAACATGAAGAACACTGACACATTTCTAGAAAATCCTCAAATATGATCACACCAATCAATACGATCTAGAAAAAAAAATAGTAAACAATCATGAAATATTAGCAAGCACCATGAAATACCTCAATAAAATTAATAATAACTCTATCTCATAATTCATCGTCATCTCTGCACTATTAATCAAGAACAAAAATCAAGAACCTCTATCAATCCAGAAATATAGCTTGTGATCCTCAAAATAATGAACCAATCAACTAAATGACACACATCCAAGTCCTAAACATGTCATATCCTTTGAAAGAAAAGATATTGCAATACCTAATCACATAGATCCATTCTTTGTCACTTTGTCTCTTCTTGAACACTTCCTAAACATCAAAATACTCGTCTTTGATCAATCACCCACAACTCACTGAAATCACATTGTGATCCTAAATAAATTGACATAAGACAACTAAAAACATCCCTTAATACACCTATACATACGTTGCATCTAATATTCTACATAGTAGCCTAACCAATCCAATCTTTCCACTGAACACTCCTACAAAACTATCTTAGATAGAGAAATATGTTAACATCAATGCCAACACATCTCTCAAATATGTGATAGAAATATTTTAAGAACATATTTGCACATTATTCCAACAATATCCCCATTTAGCATTGATGGAAACATATGATGTATAAATCCAATCAATGTCAAAGAAACACCAAGAAATACCAATAATACTACCAACAATGTCCACAATATTATCTTTCAAAGTCTCTCTAACAAATCTTTGTTGGAAAAATGGTCAGCACTCCCCTCAGGATTCATGACATGGCTTAACCACCTCACGCATCTTTTATAAGTCTAGTGGTTGTATCGAGCATTAACATGTCGATCTTTTGGTGCAACAACAATGACTACTTGTAACAAGTCATATCAAAGCTTGGTCATAGGTTCAAATCCCCTCGGTTAATGTTGAGGGGGAGATTGTTGGAAAAATGGTCAATGCTCCCCTCAAAATCCATGACATGGCTTAACTACCTCCTATGTCTTCTATAAGTCTAGTGGTTGTATCGAGCATTAATAGGTCAATCTTTTGGTGCAACGACAATGACAATGACTACTTGTAACAACCTCTCCCTCAGAAAATAATCTCAACATATATAATCTACTCTCCCTCTTAGATGAATATATATGTATCTAAAGTATTCTCCCCTTTATTTTATACATGACTCTATCTCCCTATCATAGCTTATTTTTCACATGAATCTCTCTCCCCTTTTAACACCAATAAAAAAGACACATATTTGCAACACTAATCAACTACCTTACCCAAAAATTGAATGAATATCTCTCACCAAGAACTAAATAATTATGAATATCTCACCTCAAATTCTGAACACCAAACTTACAAAAAATAAGACTAACTACTCCCCCTGAGTTGCATCCACCATACATCAATCCGAACAAGAAGTATCTTTGTTAAGTGCTTTGGATTGATGCAAAATAATGAATCTTAGCTTTGATTAGCAGGGGTAATAACCCCTAGCTTTTCCCTTAGAAACTTGAAAGTATCCTTAGGAAAAGGCTTAGTGAATATATTTATAATATGATCCTTTGTAGATACATATTCCAACTTGAATTCCTTCTCAGCTACCTTATCTCTCAATAAATGAACAATCAAAATATTATCCTGATTAACCTTGTAATATAAATTACAGTTAGTATTACTTTTGTTAAAAACAATCTTCAAAAAATATTTATCCAATCTTGCATACCATGCTCTAGGGGTCTATTTTAACCATACAAATCTTTCTTCAAAGTGCAAACCATATTTCTCTGATCTATCAATGAGAAACCATCCAGTTGTTCTACATACACTTCTTCCAACTCACCATTCAAAAATGAAGATTTAATTTGATATACTTTGAAATTATTATAAGTAGCATAAGAAATAAATAATCTAACAACCTCAATCCTAGCAATAGGAGCAAAAGTTTCTTCAAAATCAATACCTTTTGTATGTGAGTAACTGGTGCAAACAAGTATAGCTTTATTGCTCACAAATTAGCCATCCTCATTCAAATTGTTTCTAAAAATCCATTTAGTACCAATCACATTCTTGTCCTTAGGCCTAAGAACTATAATCCATGTGTTTTTCTTATGAATCTGATCAAATTCTTCTTCTATAACTTTTACCCAAATTTCATCTTTACATGTTTCATGTATGTTTTCAGGTTCAACTTTAGAAATTAAAAAAATCTCATTTCTAATCTCTACTACCTTCTCTTAGTCTAAACACCTTTATCCTTATCACCTATGATATGATTTTATTGATTTATCCTTACATACCTTGGAGTCTTTGGATTTGCATGAATAAATGATTCTTGAGTCTCTTCTTCATCATTAGCTAGATCATATTGATCATCATAAAATCTAGGAACAATCTGAAGTTGATTATGTGATTGAGTTTGTGTTCCCTAATTTGCATTGATATCTTCATCATCTGAATTATATGCACAAGATCTAGATTGTCTCTCATCTATTTCATCAACTCTTACATTTTCATTCTCAACTATCTTTCTCAATATTTTATTGTAGTATTTGTATGCCTTTCTCTTTGTAGAGTAACTGAGAAAGATACCTTCATCACTTCTAGGATCAAAATTTCCTAAGTCTCCATCTCTTTTGATATAATATTTTCTTCCAAAAACTCTAAAATATTTCATAGTAGGATTATTAGCATACCAAATCTCATAATGAGTCTTATCAGTTCCACCATTTATTTGCAATCGGTTCAATGTATAGATCTGTAAAACATTACCTTGAATCATCATTGTCCTTTTAGTGTCTAGAATTTTCCTATTCCTTCTCTCTATAAAACCATTCTACAGTGGGGTCTATGACGCAAATTTCTTCCTCATCATCCCATGTTTTTCACAAAGAGCATAAAATTATTTCGATGTGAATTCTCCGCCTTTGTTTGATCTTAGACACTTAATCTTCAAACCTATCTCTATCTCAACCATAGCCTTAAAGATATTAAATTTGTCAAAAGCTTCATATTTCTCTCAAGAAAGTAACCCACATCATCCTTGAATAATCATCAACAAATAATATAAAATATCTATCTCCATGATAACTTCTAGTTCTAGATGAACCACATAAATCAGTATGCACAAGATCTAACAATCCTTTTGAAAAATAAGTTTTTCTCTTAAAAGTAGATCTAGTTTTCTTACTCATTAGGAATTCCTTACACATAGTATTAGCAGGCTTCATTAATTTAGATAGATCCATTATTGTATTTGTAGCACTTATCTTCACAATGTTATGAAAGTTTACATGATACATCCTCTTATGCCATAACCAACTATCATCATATTGAGAAATCAAACAATTTTTTTAGCAACATTCAAATGAAAAATGTTACCTTTAGTCTTTATATCTAATGTAGTCTCATTTTTCAAAATTCTCCACATTTTTCATTTTCCATTATTGAATTGTAGATCACATCCCTTATCAACTAGCAGTACAACACTCAAAAGATTATGCTTTATATTTTCAACATATAAAACATCATCAGTATTGTTATTACCATCAAGAGTAATGGATCCTCTACCATAGATTAGACAAGGAGTGTCATGACCAAATATAACAACACCACCATCATATATTTCCAATTCAAAAAAATTGATCTTGTCTCTAGTCATATGATGCAAACATCCACTGTCAATAACCCATTCATCTTTCTCCTCAAAATGTATAGCCAAATATATTTCCTCTTTCATAGTATGACTTGGATCTTCTTCCTTGATATCAATGAACCCCCATTCATCATCACTTTTACCATCTTTCTTAGATTCTTCATCATTCACACCTTCATCACAATCATAATAACATTTATTCTAATATCTAGGTTAATATTTCCTTGGATTGACTTTGGAATCTCTTTTAGGACACCTTGATGCAAAATGACCAATCTTATTGCAATAAAAACATTTCAAAGGTAATTTTCCTTCATACTTACCAACACCTTTAGGTAGTCTCTTGTAAATTAGGGCTTCAAGCTCTTAAATATTTGTTTCTTCTTCCTCAATCTCTTCAATCTCCTTTGCATATTTGGATACATACTTTGATGAACTTTCTCTAGGGTCATATCTATGCTTGTCCTTATAAATAGTAGCTTTAAATACAGTCTCAACTTTAGGAAGGGCATTGGAAAATCCACTAATCTCAAAAGAAGTCACTTTAACAAGTAGCATATCTGTTGTCACCTTAGTCACTATTATGATTTCTTCAATAACTACAACCTTGTGTCTGTAGGAAGGAGGTAAGGATCTCAAGATATTAGCTACAATCTCATTTGCTTCTACCTGTCCACTAACACATCTCATACTACAAACATGTTTAGTCACCTTCTACATGTAAGAAGTAATATTCTCATCTTCACTCATCTTCAAGGACTCATACTTTCCTTTCAAGGTCTAAAACTTTTAAATCTTCACTTGAGGGTCTCCTTCATGTAAACTTTCCAATTTTGTCCAAATCTCATTCACAGTCTTCATATCCATAACATTTGAATACTTTGAATTAGATAGGGTACTCAAGAATGATTCCTTTTCTCTAATGTTGTACTCAAAATTACTCTTCTCATCAACACTAGCATTCACAAGACTTGCATGAGGATTGTGTGCACTCTCTGTGATGTCCCAATACTCATTTCCATGACATCTCAAACGAGTCTCCATCTGACCCTTCCAAAATGAATAGTTTGCGCCATCAAATCTCTGACCATCCTTATTGAAAGATGTCATCTCAAATCACCTCAATCTATTAGGATTCCCAAAGAGGAACTAGGATTTGATACTAATTGATGGAAATAAATCATCACCACACAACTGACAAGGGGGGTGAATCAATTGTATCCTAACCTCATAAACTTAAACCAACTTGTAGAATTAAAACCTTAAATTTTTTTTTTATAGTTAAGCATGTAAACAAAGATCCAAAACATCACATGAACACATAACACCAATATTTTTTTACGTGGAAACCCCTTTTAGGGGAAAAACCATGATGGGGATGAAACCCACAAGATGATGTACTATGTTAGAAGCATAATACCCTAATAAACATAATACAAGGGGAATGCACATGCATTCAAGAACACTACCTAGAGTTCACTGCTCAATTACAACAAGGGATGACTCACTACCTTAAAAATTTACATGGAAAACAATTCATAATGGATGACAATCAATAAGTCATGAACTATCTGATAGCATCTTCAACATGCCTGGTCAGTTCCAATGAAATACATCATATATCTACCTCAATTGTGATTCCACTCATACCTCTTCACATAATCATCAATAAATCTCTCTCATCTATGCTCATTCCTTCTCAATTACAAATTATTGCATCTTTTTATACAATTCATAAACCTTGTAGAAATAAATAAGGTCATCCAAACCTAAACACCTAATTACAAAATATTTGTTCATTACAACTCAATATACAATGCAATCCATTGAATGTCAGATAAGACATATCAATGATCCATATGTATAATAGAAAATGGTGAGAAATGTTAAAAAGATAGATCACTCACCAGAGATCTATTATGCATTGGAAATACAAATCCCTCCCCTACAAGGTAGATCTGGTTAGCATCGCCAAAATGAGAAAGGACACCAACACTGCAAGATATAGGGTTTGTAGGGTTTGGTTTTGTGGATTCCAAATAGATGCTAATGATATGTAAATATAAATTAAAAATTTGATCTAAGAAATTAAATGCAAGTAAATGGAAATAAGAATGAATACACCTAGAATAAGGAGGTAAAAAATTGCACTTTAGATATGAATTTACTGACTATCAGAGTCTTAGATTCTATTGCAACTTCACATCTGGGAATATGAAACCTATAGTTATCTTTCATGAGGCTTTCATTGATTTTTGATAGGACCAAGTTGAGATGTCGACTTAGTTTTAGGACCAAGTCGAGAGTTCAACTTAGTCTTGCACCTTTTTGCTAGAATTTGCAAGGTTGCATTGTCGCAACTTCCATACACTATCTCTGAAACTATAGCTAGATGCAAGCTCCTGAAACCTATTTACAAGAAAATGTATGTGTGTGTATGGATATATAGGGGTTTTCCTTAGTCAATACCCCTTTTTGGTGATTCCAACCTCCATAAATAGTTGTTAGGATATGTAAAATGTGATGTGCTTGTGAACCTAGAGTACGTCTAGATTGCTAAATGAGCTAAAATGCATAGATCTAACCCTATGTGTGATAGAGTAAAACCCTATCATGTAAATAAAAATAATGTTTGATTGAATGCATGCAAATAATCATAGATCTAGAATGTAAATATAAAAATATGAATCATAAATACATAACTTTGAAAATCACAAGGAAATCATACCAAGCCCTAAATGGAAAAAGTATTCCTAGCCATCCTCATGATCTATTTGAAAATCCATGATGATGTAGAAATTAATGTATTGGATATCTTGAATTATTTATAGAGGATGTTGATTCTTGATGTTGATGCTTGAGATTGATGGATGTAGCCTTCAAACCATGCTTCAATGGATGTCATTAAACTTAGTCTTCCACCTTGCAATTTATTATTGTAACCAAATTAGGGTTTTCACCTTGCACTTGATTTCATTATCATTATTATCATCATGCCAAAATGAATCAATAATGTTTCTTTTATAGTGATTTTTGGGAGCTATAATTAAGCAGGAGGACTACAAATATAGAAACCCCGCAAATGCATCAGGATGGACCCTAGCCTCAAATTTGGGCCCAAATTTCTAGGACCATTTCTCTATGTTGATTTGGTCCCTAGAATAAGTCAACATCTTGACTTATTCCCCTAAGAACTGCCTACAATCTGATATGTGAGTCACAATCAGTCTATAGGTGCGAGATGTAAAGTTATAGTTTATTTTGATATCAAGGTTGAATTCTGAGGCCAAAAGAAGGTGATATAGGGCCTAGGAGATGGAATGAATTTTGTAATTGGAGTAAAATAGAGGAGGATTCCTAGAAGTCATATCCTACCCCAATTTTGAACAAGTTGGAGAGATTAAAGTACCCATATTTGAATTAGGTATGTATTAAGTGCAATTATGAAGTCCTAGAATGCAAATATATGAAGTAAATAAGGTAATGTAGTGCTAAACAATTATTAAATCATAGAGCATAGAAGTGCTTACAATTCAGGACAATACATTTTGCCCCCACCTTAGTGGTATATGACACTACATGCATATGCAAGCTAAAGTACAAAGAAAATCAGCAAATGAAAAGGATATATCAAAGCCCCCGATGTGTAGATCCTACAAGAAACTATTAGTATCTGCAACTTGAAAAACCATGTGTTAGTGAAAACATAAATCACCTAGGACTTAATAAAGAAATGATTAAGTTTGCGGGTAGTTGTATGCCCCCTATTTCAACTTTCTATTAGGAAGGTGAAATAGGGAATCATGTATACCGCGATGAATTGTGAATGAAAATTGTTGAAAAATACTTATCAAAACCATTCAAGATTGTTCACCTACTTAGGGTCCCCCAATTTAAATTTTTAAATCCATGCCCCTTATCTTATTTATGATGATCAAAAGTGAAATTTTCACTCTTAATCAATGATTTTTCTCATAATCTTCTATGAAGATGTTATTTTATAAAGAGGCAAAACTTGAATAAATTGTTGAACCAGGGTTCATAAAGTTTGTTTGGTTTAGAAAATTCAGCTAGTTCAGAAAATTTAGTTGGTTTAGAAAGTTCAATAGTTCAGAATCATGGTTCAAAGGTTCAGGTTCATAGGTTTGATAAGTTCAAAGGTTCAGGTTCAATAGGTTTGACAAGTTCAAAGGCTCAAAAAGTTCAAAGGTTCAAGGTTCATTCAACTTGAACATTTGTTGGATGTAAATTTGGAAAGTGAAAAGTAGATTGGAAACTATTGAACTTGAACTTTGAACCAAAAGTTACTTTTGGTTCAAAGTTCAAGGTTCATCATGCATGGAAGAATAAAGACAAAGTGATGAATGTAGGGAATTAATCAAGAAAAAAACATATTTTGGGAAAAATCTATAATATTGAACCTTCTAAATAAACCCTAAGGTTCAAAGGTTCAATGTTCAACAGTTCATTGGCTCAATGTGATAGTCAAAATATGCACACATATTTGTCAACCCAAAAATGCATCCAAAAAAGGTTGTTGATTATTTAAATACAAGGACAACCCACCCAATATTTTGGTCTTAAATATTCCCAGATTTAATGTTATGATCATATGAGATCATATGATATATTATTTTAATATTTTCTCAATGTAGCAATATGGTTAGCAGAGTCAATTTACAAAGGAAGTGCCCCAATTTGATAAAATGTTTAAAAATAGTTGAAAACCCATCTGCAATTTTAAAAATCATAACTGCTCACAAATTTTCATAGCCTTAGAATGCCTGGTTAACCCATAGTGAATTTATTAAAAAATGGCTCCAAGAGAAATTAAAACTTTCTCACTCATTTTATGTACAACAATTTAGAACAATTTAAAAATGTTTTAAATTAGTTTTAAGAGTAGCAATTTCATGGGAAGTGAAAGGGTGAAAAAGGAAGTTAAAAATACATTCAAGAATTAGTTAAAAAAAGAGAAAGAATCATCGAGCATTATTTAAGGAGTGATTTTAAAGAAGAAAGGGCTTCTTCTTCTTCTTCTTCTTTTCTTCCGAAAAAAGTCTGTGTGTTGTAGGAGAGAAAGAGAAGCTATAGAGGAAATTTTTATTTTATTTTTATCATTGGTAAAGGGGAGAAGATACTTTTTGTTTGTTGATTTAATTGTACGAGATAAGAATGGTCCATGTGCCATTTCTTCTATATCAGAGATTAAAGAGAATACATTTTTTATCTATGTATTTATTTATGTGTCTCTTGATTGTAGATTTGTCTGTGAGTTGTTGTAGTCATTTTTTGATATTTTCTCCTATTATTGTGCATACTATTATCATATAGTTTGTGTTCTCTTGGCTGTTTAGGGATTTCAATTCTTCTCTTTAAACCATTATGGATAATATTTTGGGAAAAAACTTTGTGTTATTTCTTATTTACCTATGTTCACAAATTTGTAAATTCACATCTATTTCATGGCTATGGATAGATGGTTGTCAGCCTTCTTTTCCTTCTAGTTAAAGGCATAATTTGTAATTCTATTCATTACATATCTTAAGAGGGAGATGTACCTCTAAATTTCAAAGAAAATTTATCAATCCAATGATAACTTCTCCAACTATTAGTACTTTTTGTTCTTCTTTTCGGGCATCATGAGTCATTTTATGTATTTATTTTTGAAGGAAAAATCTATTCACTAACAAGTTTTTGCCAACTCTACTGGGGATATGGAAACAAAAGATCAGTTCTTTCTTTCCTCAATTTTTTTAAAGTATCTCTATGTATGCAGGATTGGTGCCTCTATTAAATCATCATGCAAAATCAAAAGGTTGCAAGAAAGGGGAAAATACCAAATTCAACGATCCTGGAAATTCTTGAGATGGATGATAAAGTGTTGCATGACTTCTGGGCTCATTGCAAAGAAAGCATTTATCGTGCTATAAAATCCAAGCTGAGTATAGAAAGTGATCATATGACTGTACTTTTATGGATGAGTCTCTGTACCAGAGACATCATGTGGTATACTCATGGAGTAGGAGTATGATTTCCCTCTTGTACTATGAGTTGGGGAAGTTTGTGAGATATCATAGACAAAGCCTAGTAGTCTGTACTTTATTACAGGTATGTGCGATGGAGAACATCACATGTAAGCAACCAATGGGGTTCCCAAAAGAGGTTGATACAATGGATCCACAAGCATACATAT
This sequence comes from Chamaecyparis obtusa, assembly GCA_027943335.1. Lineage (NCBI taxonomy): Eukaryota > Viridiplantae > Streptophyta > Pinopsida > Cupressales > Cupressaceae > Chamaecyparis > Chamaecyparis obtusa. The sequence goes on along the minus strand of BSBK01002599.1, from coordinate 1,269,523 downwards.
ATCCATTGAGAGCACTTTGGTAGTGGGGTTATTTTTCTGTACTAGAGGGTGACCATTGATTGGTTGCAAGCAACCGACATCATATGGAACCTTACAAACTCATGTCATCTTGGAAATACATGGAGTGACAAGCGAGGTGTATAAAAAGAGATAGATTGCTAGAGGGAAGGTACAACTACATCATAGTTTCCTGCTACTTTGGTAGGGTGAGGCGATAGTTTTTCATCACACAAGTTGGTCCTCAACTAGTGCCGTTTTATTCTCATGGGCATAGGTTTATTGAGAGGCCTAGGACCATACTACGACCCACAATTGATGATATCATGTTGATACATTCAGGATTAGAGGAGGAATAGGATGTGCATGTACCACATATAACTACTGATGTAGGTGTGATGATAAATTATCATAGGTACACTAGTGTGTATGGGATTAGACTCATCTTTATGAGGGATTACCCTACAAGAAACCTAAGGCCATTCTTTAGAGTAGAGCATATGACAAAAAGAGATGAGGAGGATGAGGGAGATGATGAGGATAAGAGAGATGATGATGAGGAGGGAGAGAATGAGTAGTCAAGAGCTATGTTAGAGGAGGCACCCATGGCAGAGGACAATGATGTAGTTGAGGAGGAGATAGTGGAGGAGATGGGTACTACCCCTCTAAGGGGGTGACCACAAAGAGCCTCATTAGAGATGCTACCCTTGAGGAAAGTATCCAGTCAAGAGCATGGAGAGACTAGTCAGTCCATGCCCCCAACAACATCCTAGGGAAAAGCCCCACATACTCTAGCTACTGACAATCTTGAATATGAAGGATATCTAGGTATGAATGATTGAATATGTTTAATTTTATATGTGAATGCATATATGTGTGTGTTTAATGTTGCAAATATTATATGTTATAGTTGGTATGAGAGGATGGAGATGCTTGGTGGGTGAGGTTATGAGATATATCACCATAGAATCACATATACCATCATCCCCATAGGTCAAGTATGGATCTTAGAGAGATCCTGGGAAACATAAGGATCTATTTGAGTCAATATAGGTAGAGATGCAATTATTGAAAGATGAGAGAGATCAACTTTAGTGGGAATTGGTAGAGACCCAACATGAGCTACAAGAGATACAAGGTGTACTATGAGGTCAAGATATACAAAGCTCATCTAGGAGCCATTCACGATCCATGAATACTCATAGGCCATCATCCACACCATGGGCACTATCTTCTTACTATGGATCTGATGAAGGGTGCTCCCCTTAATACCACAAACACATAATAGAAACAGAGAAACAACAACAATATGCAAGAACAAAAAATTGGCTTCTTATTATCTCCACAAATGTGGAATTACAAACTTTCAGAATTACAATATACAAAGCCACATGGGCATTCCCTTACAATATTTTGTAGGACAAAGCCTTGAATCAATACCTAGATCTACTACCCAGAATTGCCCTAGACAACACTACGGGCCTTCTTTATATATGCATTTTCCACCGCCCGAGAAGGTTCTAGAAATTTAGCCCTTAGGGCCGACCAAACTTAGAATTATTTTATTTTTCAATTTATTACATCAAAGTCAGCTCAAAATAACTTTTGAAACCCGAACATAAATTTTGAAGGAAAATTATTTTCTGCCATTTCAGGTGACTCGACTTCCAGAGACCATAAGTCATCACCAGTTGACCTGATTGACTATTATAACCCCATTTCAAAAAGGCCACGAAGTGCTCTATGGGCTTGAATCACGCAAGTACCTATCATCCAAATTTTCAACCTCATTCAGGGCCTCTAAAGCCTTCAAAACTGAGTTCAAAGTTTCTGTACCCTGCTGCCAATACCGAAAACCTTCAATATCTTCAAAACTAGACCTGATCTAGCCATGAAACTTTACTGGCAGGCTGATATGACTGAGATGAACCTCCACATGTAAAATCAGAACATTTCAAGATCGTATGATCAACTTACTAAAAATAGCAAGTTTCCATAAATAGCAGCTCTGTACAAGATAGCCCTTATTGAATACAAAAATAGAAATATTTTTGGGTGATGCAAGATTGCTCTTACACCCAGCATGCTCCTACATTAGACACCTAGGGTAATTTGAGAAGTGACCCTGTCATGACCCAGGTATGCAAAGGAAAACCAAGACGGTTAACCTCCTCCTTTGTTAGCCATGATGAATCTTCAACAGGTCATCCTTTCCATTTGACCAAATACTCTTCATATGTCCCATTCCTTGTGCTTCTACCAACACGACTATCTAATATGTCTTCAATCTTCTTGATATCTGAACTGGTTGCCGGAATACTCCACTATGCTGCTGTAACCTCATCTTCAACACCTCCTTCATGATACTCTGTCAAATCTAAAACATTAAATACTGGTGAAATATTCAGCTCATTAGGCAATTCTACCTCATATGCATTTCCCGAATCATGCTTCTTCAGTATCCTACATGGCCCAAACTTATTCATTTTCAACTTGTTGTATGTACCAACTAGAAATCTTTCCTTCCGCAAATGAACCATGAATTCATCTCCAACCTGAAATTCCTTATGCCTCCTTTTCTCATTTGCCTTAGCCTTATACTACGCATTCATCTTGGTAATGTGCTTCCTCACCTCCTCATGGATATTCTTCAAATGTTCTACAAAATCCTCACCTTCAGCACTACTTATTTATCCTTTATCTATCTTTCTCAACTTAGATGCATTTCTTGTACTACTCCCATATACAATCTGGAATGGTAATTTACCTATGCTCCTGTTGATAGAATTATTGTATGCAAATTTTTCCTATGGTAAAATCAAATCCCATCCTGTTGGCTTACCCCCAACCAAACATCTCAAAAAATTTCCCAAACTCCTATTCACCATCTCTATCTATCCATCAGTCTGTGGATGATGTGATGAACTGAATTTTAAATCTATCTTCAACTTCTTCCACAATGTACGCTAAAAATATCCAACAAACTTAGTGTCCTGATCTGAAACTATGGTCTTTGGCAAACCATGTAGTCACACTACTTCTCTTAAAAACAATTCTGCTACATGAACAACATCATTAGTCTTCTTGCAGGGAATAAAATGTGCCATCTTTGAAAATCTGTCAACTACCACAAAAATGGAATCATGTCCCCACTGTGTCCTTGGAAAATTGAGAACAAAGTCCATACTGATATCCTCCCAAGGCTTCTCTGGTATAGGTAATGGCTGATACAACCCTGTATTCTGCTTCACTCCTTTCAGCATCTAACATACTCTACAACTCTATACAAACTGCTTGACATCTTGCTGCAACTGTGGCCAATAATAATTCTCACTAATCAAAGCAAGGGTTTTATCATGGCCAAAATGTCCAGCCAATCCTCCGCTATGCTTCTCCTTGATGAGATTCTCCCTCATAGAACTTCTTGGAATGCACAACTGACTCCCTTTGAATAGCATATCATCTTGAATGATGAAATCTAGCCACTTCGTTCTGTCTAGAGTAATAGGTTCTTTACAAAGTTTGCAAGCTTCACCAAAATCAAGATCCTCTGGATACAAATTCTTGAGTTCCTTGAACCCAACCACCTCAATCTACATCTCTGTCAATAATAGTTGCCTTCTGCTAAGTGCATCTGTAACCCTGTTAGACTTTCCACTTTTGTGTTTCAAAAAAAATGTATAACTCTACAAAAACTCAACCCATTTCAAATGTCTTTGATTCAACTTTCCTTGACTATTCAAATATTGCAAAGCTTGATGATCAGTGTACAAAAAAAACTCCTTAGGAAGTAGATAATGTCTCCACTTCTTCAATGCCTGAACTATAGCATAAAATTTCTGATCATAAATATAATATTTTCTCTTGGCATCATTTAACTTCTCACTGAAATAAGCAATAGGTTCACCTTCTTGGCTCATAACAGCTCCTATTGTAGTACCACTAGCATCACAGTCTACTTGAAACACCTTATTAAAATTTGGAAGTGCTAAAATAGGTTGTTCTGTAACCTTTTGTTTCAACAATTTAAAACTCTTATTTGTCCCATTAGTCCACTTGAACTCTTTTCTATCCCCTCTCATTGTTTCAATCAAGGATCCACAAATACTGCTAATTTTTTTGATAAAATTTCTATAAAAGATAGCCAAACCATGAAAATATCTTACCTTAGTAGCACTCCTTGGAGTAGGCCATTCAAGGATAGCCTGTACTTTCTCTGGATTGATTTTTAGACCTTCTGCTAAAACTAAAAATCCCAAATACACTAATTCCTTCTTCACAAAACTGCACTTTTTCAAATTAATCAACAATTTCTCATCTCTTAACTTCTCAAACACCATACGAATATGAATCATATGTTCCTCCAATGTCTTGCTAAAGATCAAAATATCATCTAGGTAAATAATGACAAACTTACCTAGAAATTATTTCAGAACCTCATTCATGAGCTACATGAAAGTGCTCGGTGCATTGGTTAGCCCAAAAGGCATGACTAACCACTCATACAGTCCTTCCTTTGTCTTGAAGGTAGTCTTCCATTCATCTCCTTCTCTAATCCAAATATGGTGATATCCACTTTTCAGATCTATCTTTGAAAAATACACAGCTCCACTCAAACAATCTATAATATCATCCATTCTTGGCAATGGAAACCTATACTTGATTGTGATCTTGTTTATTGCTCTGGAATCTATACACATCCTCCATTCTCTATTCTTCTTTGGTGCTAATACCACTAGTAACACATAGGGACTCAGACTCTCTCGAATCAACCCCTTCTGCAATAACTCATGTACTTGTCTGTTCAACTCTTCACTTTCTGCTGGTGTCATTTTGTGTGCTGCCTTGTTTGGAAAACTGGCTCCTGGAATCAAATCCATCTGATGACTAATCTTCCTTACCGGTGGTAATCCATCAGGTACATTATCAAATACAATATCTTGAAACTCATTCAACAAATCTACAACCTATAGGTGCATCATCTACTTCCTCTTTACCAGCTTTTAGAATTAAAGCAAAACACACATGCTCATGCCTCATACCATCTAGGAAATTTCTTCCATCAAAAAAAGTTATTCTTGCATTACCACATACCTTTTCTTCGATCTCCTTCAATGGCTTTAGCTTATGTCACACTCCATCCTTTTTTAGGGAATAGGTATTCGCATGACCATCATGTACAACACATCTCTCAAACTGCTATGGCCTACCCAACAACATGTGACATGCATCCATAGGTATGATATCACATAGTACCTCATCATGGTACCCGACAATCTTGAACTTTACTAGGCACTGTTCACTGACCATGACTTTGTGGTCATCCTGCACCCAAGCAATCCAATATGGACGTGGGTATTTATGTCTCTTGAGGTTCAACTTTGTCACCATATCTTCTGACACCAAATTGTTAGTGCTTCCACTATCAATAATCACATCACAACATTTACCCTCACACTTGCATCTAGTGTGAAACAGGCTCCTCCTCTATTCAGGTTCATTCTCACCACTCAGCAGGACTCTTCTATTAATCAACATTTCTCCTCTTTCAGCATCTTCAGAATTTGAGGATCTGGCATTTTCATCTACATGTGCCACTCTGTCCTGGCCTTCATTCCTCCTATCTATCCTTCCTTGGTGTTGAGGACATTCAAATGCCCTATGACCTTCTTCTCCATAGTGAAAACATGTTCCACGGAAGCCTCCTCTTCTTGAACCTTGTCCTCTTCCTCTTCCTCTCTGATCTCTATTGTTCTGATCTTGGAAATGATTGGAATTGTTTCCTCTCTAATTTTGACTGCTACTAGCCTCATCCTTCTTTTTCAGATCTTCATTTTGGCCTCCTTATGACCATCCACCAGATCATCCATCGTGACCTCTTCCATTTTTTTAGCTATTGAACTTCTTGTTCAGCTTTTCCTCTACTTTTAGGGCAAAATGGTATGCCTCTTCAATATTGTTCATTCAAACTAGATTCAACTCCTTTGAATGCTTAGCCTTAACCCATTAAGGTAACGAGAAACTTTCTCCTTGTCAGCTTCTGCATGGCCAGTTTTGATGAGGATTCGATAGAACTCCTTTGTATACTCCTGAACAGATCTTCCTACCTACTTCAAACTTTGCATCTTCTTCAGTAGGTCAAGCTCATAATCAATAGGAATGAACTGCCACTTCAATTTATCCACCATTCGATCTCATCTTGTGATTTTATCTTTCTCTCTTCTATTTCACTCCAATTGAATCTCTTGCCACCAGATCTTCGCATGACCTTTCAGTTAGGCATTCGCAAATTTGACCCTATTAAGATCCTTAATATCTTCATACTCAAAATATTCTTCACATTCATTGATCTAGTCGATCAACTCCTCTGGGTTAAGATTTCTTGAAAATGTAGGAACCTCAATCTTAGGTCTTTTTTCGATCTTGGAAATGGCCCGAAAAAGTCTTTCTTCCTCCTGGTTCACAACTTTGACTTCTCCTTCTTGATCTTCTTCTTCGGCTTCATCCTCGCTTTCATCTCTGACATTAAGATTCATTCCTCTGTGAATCTCCTTTTGCAATGCTCACACTTGTCTCTAGAGCGCTCTAATCTTAGGTGTTACAACACCAGCTCTTCCGCCACGTTCCCTTCATGGAGGCATTTTCGTGATGCACGCTAAAACCCTAACCACGGTCCTAGTGCAAATTGCCTCACAGTCGATGATCTGTTCACACACTCAAGAATGTCCGCTCTGATACCACTTGATGAAGGGTGCTCCCCTTAATACCACAAATACATAACAGAAATAGAGAAACAATAACAATATGTAAGAATAGAAAATTGGCTTCTTATTATCACCACAAATGTGGAATTACAAACTTTCAGAATTACAATATGCGAAGCCACATGGGAATTCCCTTACAATATTCTATAGGACAAAGCCTCGAATCAATACCTAGATCTACTACCTAGAACTTCCCTAGACAACACTATGGACCTTCTTTATATAGACATTTTCCCCCACCCGAGAAGGTTCCAGAAATTTA